>CM008285.1:20571770-20637972 GCA_002319775.1 Fagopyrum tataricum
ATCTTCACAGACCATTAAGAGTCTGAAGTACATTTTCACGCAGCGGGAATTGAATAACCGCCAGCGTAGGTGGCTCGAGCCGATCAAAGACTTTGATTTAGAGATTCTGTATCATGCAGGGAAGGCGAACGTTGTCGTCGACGCCCTGAGCAGGAAGACGCCTCGAGAGCAGGCGATTGCGAGATTGACAGTTCAGCACCAGTTACAGAGAGACCTAATCTGGTTAGAGTTGGACATCCAATTTCCTGATGAGGATGCCCAGTTGCGTACATTAGAGGTTCTTCCTGATCTGTTGGGTGAGATCCGACAGAAGCAGAAGACCTGCCCGACACTAATGAGGATACGAGATAGGATGTCTCGGGATGAGGCACCACAGTTCCTGCTAGGAGCAGATGGAGTTTTGAGACACCGCGGTCGCGTCTGTGTACCTGTTGATACATAGCTGAGACAGAGGATATTACAGGAGGCTCACTGTACATCTTACTCTGTACATCCTGGTACGAGTAAGATGTATCAGGATTTGAGACGTTCGTATTGGTGGGGAGGGCTGAAGCCCGATGTGGCCAGATTTGTGGCACAGTGTGCGACCTGCCAGCAGGTCAAGATTGAGCATTGCAGACCTGGAGGTGAGCTCCATCCACTTCCTGTTCCGAAGAGGAAGTGGGAGGACGTCACCATGGACTTTGTGACTGGATTGAAACCGAGCCGGAGTTTTGATGCTATCTGGGTCATTGTGGACATATTGACGAAGACGACACGTTTCATTCCTATCAGAGAAACGTGGCCGGTGAGCAGATTAGCTGAGGAGTACACTAGGCAGATAGTGAGACTCTATGGTGTACCGAGGACGATCGTCTCAGACCGAGATGGGCGAATTACCTCGAGGTTCTGGCAGCAGATTCAAACTGCCTTGGGGACGAGTTTACATTTTACTACTGCATTTCATCCTCGGACAGATGGTCAGTCAGAGAGGACCATTCAGACCCTGGAGAATATGTTGCGAGCTTGTGTGTTGGATTTGGGACAAGTGTGGACGGATCACCTCCCACTAGTTGAGTTCTCGTACAACAAAAGATGGCATGCATCTATTGGGATGGCCCCCTATGAGGCACTGTATGGATAGAGATGTCGTACCCCATTATGCTGGGATGAGCAGAGCAGTGTTAGTGGTTTGGCACCTGATCAGATTCAAGATGATATGGCTCGAGTAGCACTAATTAGAGAGCGGATGCTGACTGCGCAGAGCCGTCAGAAGTCTTATGCTGATAGGAGGCCATGTGTGCTGAGAGTGTCCCCGACACGAGGTGTTAGGCGATTTGGCATTAAGGGGAAGTTGAGCCCCCGATATGTCGGACCGTTCGAGATTCTAGATCGGGTTGGGAGTGCAGCATACAGGTCAGCCTTGCCTTCGAGATTAGAGGGTGTTCACCCTGTATTTCATGTGTCTCAGTTGAGGGAGTACATACCAGATCCGAGACACATCGTGAGTTATGATGATTTAGTGGTTGAGCCGGACCACACTTTTGTTGAGCACCCTATTGCAGTCCTAGAACGAGGTATGAGACGCTTGCGTTCGAAGGACATTCCTATGTTGAGGATACAGTGGTCGAGACGAGGACCTGATCAGGCTACATGGGAGAGTGAGGATAGTATCCAGAGGAACTATCCAGAGTTCTATGCTGAGTTAGATGCACCAGTAGGATCACCGAGTAGATCTTAGTACTATCTTGGTGAGTGATATATGCTTATATGCTTATATGCTATGATGTGTTTATTTTCATACTAGCTTTGATATGATATATGATCTTATTATATCTTGTTGTGCTAGTATGATTCTTGTTTATAGCTGGAGATGGCTCTTTCCTCCATGCTATTGTGATACGTTTAGGATTCAGCTGGATATGTTATTCGTCCATGCCATTTGGATGGACATAGTGTTGCTGGAGATGTTTTTTCTCCATGCCTTTCTATTATGAGTATGATATGGCTAGAGATGTGATTCCTCTATGCCTTGTGATATGTTTATGGTTCGGTTGGAGATGGTTTTCCTCTATGCCTTGGATATTGTTTTGTTACTGGAGTTGATGGTTTCCTCCGTGCTTATGTTTGAGGTTATAGAGAGAGTTGTACTTCGGCTTGTGAGTCCGAGTGGTTTGAGGATTTTACAAGTTTCGGGACGAAACTTGTTTTTAGGGGGGTGAGGTGTAAGAGTCTTAGTCTTTTTGGACCTAGCTTACCTTAGCCGCCCCCGCGGGCATGTGTGTCGCCCCAGCGGGTTCCCACCCCTGCGGCTCAGAGAAACGCCCCTGCGATTTCCGGCGGCAGCATCCGGCTTTGTTGACCCTTTGACCCGTGCTTTACTCTTTCCTCCTCTTATTCTTTTCCTTAGCTGATCAAGGGCTTCTTCATCACTTCATTCCCAGCCTTCCTACGTCCTTCTTGCTTCCTCCTTCATCTCCTTGATCTTTTTCTTGTTTTCCCTATGGTTTGGAAGAGATTTTGTGTTAAGGCCTTGCTGAGGTTGATGATGTGCTTAGTTGCTAAGCTTGGAAGCCAGCTGAGTTGTGGTTGTGGAGCTTTTCCTTGCCTAGTCCAGCAGTAGTGGTGAGCTTCTTGTTTCTCCTTCCCTTCTTTCTTTCTTGTTCTTCCTCTATAGCTTAGGATTAGATGTATGAAGAGGCTTGTTGATGTTGGTTTATGTATGTATATGTTTGTGTATGATTTTGGAATGGAGAAGACGTGATTTGATCACGTGAAGAGTGGAAGAGAACTCGCGGGACTACGTTCTGCATTGTCGCTGCCCCTGCGTCTGGAATCTGCCGCCCCTTCGGGAAACCAGTCACCGCACCCGCGCCCGGATTCTGCCGCCCCTGCGGCCACTGTCCCAGCGCCCGCGCCAGCGCCTGCGTTGCCTGCGGCTCTGTCACCGCGCCTGCGGCTGAGCTTCTCCGCGCCTGCGGATTGCCTTTGTAACACCCCAAATCCGTAGGACTCGGAGTGCTACTGGGCTAGGATCTCACAATGGATCCTGACCCTAGCCTAACAACAACTTCACTGAATCTTACAACAAGGCACTAATAGATAAAAACAAAACATGAAACTGATGTATATATATACCGATCAAAAGTGATACAAGGTACTGCTGAGTACAAAAGTCAAAACATAAACCCGTACAATATAAATATCCCAACCACGATATCGTCCCCGTGTACGGAACCCTCAGCAGATCACCCCTCCGGATCACTCTTCAGCTCTCCTAACCTGGAAAGGATCTACAACACGGTTTAAAACCGTTAGCTAACTATACACATATATAAGAAGATGCTAGAGCACAAACACACGTCAAAAATATTAACACATCATCATGATATCACACATTTACCCGGTTTATTATCTTTAATAGGTCCAACACTCAATCGTATAATAAATGTATATGAATATACGTGACACGAGGAATGTATACATAACCCTCGCCTCTGCGTGCAATAGCTAGCTGAAGTGGTATCAGCGTACTTTCCCGTATACCATATGGAGTGGTAAGTGCCCTTCCCGTATACCAGAACTAACTAGCTTACAGAGAACTTCCCAGACTCCACTACGGGATGAAAGGTAAGTTGTCACAGCCACTACAATGGGCGGTCAATATCACATAGGTCGGTGACCATAAAACGCATGCTATAAAGCACATAACACACACCACTCAAGCATACATCCAATATAAGGATAGTAGCTAAGTAAGTCCTATGGACTTACCTCGATCTCAGAAGTATCTCGCTACGAACAACTCTTAGAAACGCCCACTCCAACTGGAGGACAACACGGCCTATACAAGGCACACATACATATATATCACAATCCTATCACACAAAGGGTCACACCTAGATCCAAGGGATCCATAAGGATCAAGTCCAGCTCGTAAACCTCAAAGCCGTAACCGGCATAACTATATCATACTCATCAACATCCGAATCCTAGCATGGTACTAAGTTCCTCACACTAGAAAGGAAAGGAACTACCTAACTATAGGTAGTCCTGGGACAAGACGCACCTGCGTAAACTAAGGACGCAGGGGCGGAAGAGATCACCCGCAGGCGCGGCAGGTAGAAGCTACAAGGGCGGTGACAAGGTTGCAGGCTAACGCAGGCACGACACAGGCGCTGGCGCGGGCGCGATGGCACGGTCTCCGCAGGGGCAGTGGTTTCCATGCGCGGGGGCGGCGACAGTGCAGAATGCAATCTCGCAGCTTCTCTTTAGCTCTTCACGTGATCAAATCACGTCTACTCTCTTCCATAGTCACACACATGCCACAACATACACATTCCATCAACATCCTATGTCCAAACATCTAATCCTAAGCTAAAGAAATGGAATCCAAGAAGAAAGAAGAGGAGAGGAAGAAGGAAGCTTACCACAGTTGTGGTCCTAGGCTGCAGGAAAGATCAACACACACCAAAGCTGGCTTCCAAGCTCAACAACACACATCACTAGCAACAACAACAACCACAAGGTCCAACTTCCAAGCAAAACTCCAAGAGAACTCAAGCAAGATCAAGGGAAGGGATGAAGAAGCAAGAAGGACGAAATGGCTGGATTGGAAATGTGATGAAACCCTTGCTCAGCAAGGTAAAACGGGAGAAGTAAGGAAAGGTAAAGCACGGGTCAAAGAAGTCAACAAAACCGGCTGCAGCCTCCGGAAACCGCAGGGGCGGTTCCATGAGCCGCAGGGGCGGCCATCATGCCCGCGGGTGCGGAAAGGCCAAACTCGGCCAAAGGAAAACTCGGTTAAGGACGGAACTCGGTCCAAAAGACTAAGGCTCTTACAGCCTTACTCCGCCCCTGCGTCTCTTGTGTCACGCAAGTGCGTCTTGTCCCGGGTCTACCTAGAGTTAGGTAGATCCTTTCCTTTTCTAGTATGAGCGGGTTAGTAGCATGCTAGGCATATGTATGAGGTTAGAACGATGATGAGTACCATATCGTTTATGCCAGTTATGACTTTGAGGTTTATGAGTTAGGATATGATCCTTATGGATCCCTTGGGTCTAGGTGTGACCCTTTGATGGATGAGTTTGATATATGTTATATGCCTTGATTTTAGGCAGTGTTGTCCATAAGGCTTACTTAACTACCATCCTTATATTGGATGTATGCATGAGTGGTGTTTGTTATATGCTTATAGCATGCGATATGGTTCATTACCGACCTATGTTATATTGACCGCCCATTGTAGTGGTTGTGACAACTTACCTTTCATCCCGTAGTGGAGTCTGGGAAGTTCTCTGTAAGCTAGTTAGTTCTGGTATACGGGAAGGGCACTGACCACTCCTTTTGGTATACGGGAAGGTGCGCTGATACCACTCCAGCTAGCTATTGCACGCAGAGGCGAGGGTTATATACATACCTCGTGTCACATATTTTCATATGCAGATCTATGTATTATTTGAATGACTAACGTTATAAAGATAATAACCGGGTAAATGTGTGAAAGCATGTTGATATGTCATAATTTTTGATGTGTGTTTGTGCTCTAGCATCTTCTTATATATGTGTATGGTTAGCTAACGGTTTTATACCGTGTTGTAGATCCTTTGCAGGTTAGGAAAGTTGCAGAGTGATCCAGAGGGGTGATCTGCTGAGGGCTCCGTACACTGGGGCGATATCCTGGGATATGGGTTATTTATGTTGTACGGATTTCTGTTTTGACTTTGTACTCAGCAGTACTCTATATTACCTTTTGATATGTATATATATATATATATACATCGGTTTTATGTTTTGTTTTAATCTATTTGTGTCTTGTTGTAAGATTAAGTGAACTTGTTATCAGGCTAGGGTCAGGATCCATTGTGAGATCCTAGCCCAGTAGCACCTCGAGTCCTACGGATTTGGGGTGTTATATATATATATATATATATATATATATATATATATATATATATATATATATATATATATATATATATATATATATATATATATATATATATATATATATATATCTTGTTTTTCCGTGATAACCCAACGAAGACCCATATAACTTTGTTTTTGTTATTTCTCCTACCTTTTGTAGCGGTATGACCCTTATACGGTGGGTTTCGACGTCCCCAATGTTGCGATTCCGGAAAAAGACTATTCTGATGTTTTTACAACGGACGAATGGTGGCATGATACGGAATCTGCGATTGCTTGGGCTCGTACTCAAGCTCGGCAAGAAGGCATGGTCCTCACGATTACTTGATCGTGGAAGTCCTCACAGACGCGGAAGTACGGGATGGTTCACCTAGCATGTGAACAATACGGATCTAAGAGAGAATTGGAGGATAAAATTCTCGACGATAACGATTAGCCGATAAAAAACGGGATTGTTCATAAAAAATGTAACACCCCAAATTCTGGGAACTCGGAGCGTTACTGGCTAGGACCTCACAATGGGTCCCGGCCTTAGGTTGACGTCAATAACGTCGGATCTTGCAACAAGGCACAAATATTTTAAATACAAATTATTTCAAGAACGTAAATAACTCGACATATTCTAAACTCATACATCAGCCAACTGTTAATAAACAACTCTACTGCAATAAAATACATAAACCGAAATCATATAACCCAATACTCAAACTCCTAGTACGGAAACCCGGCTGGCCACTCCACTCCCGATTTCTCGGTAGAGATCTATCCTGCACAAGTCTATCAACACGGTAAAACCGTTAGCTACAATTCTAATACTAAAGTGTCACTAGAGCACAAACACACACAAGGAATATACAATAAATCACTCAACATGTACACACAGATCCCGTGTTATTATCTTTCATTACGTGAATTTATCAATTCTATTTTCCATCTTATATTGTAACACAAGAGTCTCCCGGCTCCTGCCCCCGTCCCCGTAAACCAGTAGGGCTGGTGTATGTACCTTTTCCCGTATACCTACTGGACTGGTCGCGGGGCAATCCTCTGGCACCATCGGCCCGGACCGACGGTTATGGCACGTTATCATACACTTGTGCCTTACTTAATAAATACAGTACAGTGATCTAATTCATTCGTTTTTATTTCACCAGAATATAACACACACCACTCAAATGCACACTCGGTATAAAACGGTAACTAAGGGAGTCCTATGAACTCACCTTATAAGTACTGGTCTCACAGTCTCGCGATTTTTCCAGCTAAAGATCCGATTATCCTGTTCAATAATTCATTCATTCTTAGAACCGTTCCAATCTTAACTTTCATTCATTTATCGTTGTCATAGTCAGGGTATGACGTCTAAGCTCAATACCCTTATCTTCTTTCACGCTTCGGTTCGGAAACCTACACGGCCATTCGCGTTCTCTTAAACATAGCATAGTTCTTCCATTAAATGTTACCTAACTCGGAAAGCATTATTATTTTAATATTCCGGAGTTCGACTACTCCTTTTCTCATTTTGTTCCTAAAAGTACATCTTCTCGAATCCGCTAACTTATGTCCCGGTATCCTATTTAGATACCATTCTTCGGTTATCCCGATATTCTCATTCTTTAAATATGACCACATTTGCATGTATCTATCAATTCAATAAATAATACTTTCCTTTTTATGTTCTATGAAACTAGTTTATCGAATTAACTCCGATCCGGGTCTACTAACCTATATGTATCCATCCTTATTCTAATACTTTTGTTACTTATATACTACTACTATATCATTCAATATTAATTATTTGTATCAGGAATACTTATAAAAATTTCACGGAATTAATTTATCCACAAGACTCGAGTTTGGGTCTAACCGGTTGAGGATCGGTAGCAAGTCAATC
This sequence comes from Fagopyrum tataricum, assembly GCA_002319775.1. Classification (NCBI taxonomy): domain Eukaryota; kingdom Viridiplantae; phylum Streptophyta; class Magnoliopsida; order Caryophyllales; family Polygonaceae; genus Fagopyrum; species Fagopyrum tataricum. Next base: position 20,579,572 of record CM008285.1, read on the forward strand.
AAGTTGGGCGGTGTTGGATTGCGTTAGGCTACCCTGCACTCGCTGATCACGTCGACAGTAAGCTACACAAGCAATACTACGGTCAAAGTTTGAGTTCCTGTACACGTAGGTCTAGGTCAAAGAGATGGCTTACTTAGACAGTAAAGGGTGGCAGTGCTTTGTCGGCGGCTCGGCTCCGGTGGAAGACGGCCTGGAGCGACGGGACGAGGTACAAGTACGGTGCAAAGAGGCGGGAAGTGAGGGTCTCGGTGGTGCGTCGGTGACTGTGTCTGCGGACAGAGGGCGGCGAGGTGTTCGTTTTCCGCCAGTGATGGCGTCGATCCCGATCAAGATCAGAGGCGGTCCAGTCCGGGAAGGGAGCGGGTAGAAGAAAAGGCGCATCAGTTTCGGTTTAGAGAGAGTTAGGGGTCGAACTTGGTGAGGGTCCGGGAGAATTTGTCCAAGTGGCCGGAAGTTCGTGTGCAGAGGGTGTGAGTGCCGTTGGTGGCCCGAGGAGTTCGGTCGAAGTAATTCGCCGGAAACGAATGGGAGATCGAGATGCGTAAATGAACGAGCGGTTGGGAGCGAGATTAGTCTACGGAGCGGAGGACCGACATCAATTCTCATCAATGGCCCTCTTAAATGCGTTGTAACAGCCATCATTAATTTGGCTCGAGTAACGCCTTCAGTCGATGAGTCCGCGAGGAAGACGACCGATGCAGAGTTGGCTGGTATGTGTTGCTCTTCTCGTTGGACAAAGATAAAAGGAAAGCCTGGCCCATGCACTAGGGAGGCGTGAAATTTGGTTTGACCAGGAAGAAAATATGGGCCGGGCTTGGTGAAGTGTAATAGCTGAAGCACGTTGGCTGGCAATTGCTCCTGCCAAAATTAGGAACCCGGTTTGGTTGACCCTAGAATCTAATGAACCGGCTGGTCCGGTTCAAGTTCAATTTAAAGCACCGATGTAAAAACTTGTAACTCACTTTGGAACTGGAATAAATTAGTGATATTTAATTAAAGTAATTTTATCATTTCCTCAATTTTCCGGTTATTATAAAAAAAGAGCAATTGTACTTTTATGTTGCATTGTTATGAGGCGGAGAAGAACAAATGGAGACTGAAGGTTCACAACGGGATTCACAACCACGAACTGAACAAGCACTTCGAGGGTCATGCATATGCAGGCAGATTGTCAACCGCACAGTATAGTGACGTAGTTAATCTCACTTTAGTAGGTTGCGGACCAAAGCCTATGGTTGAAATCCTCAGGGCCAGATACGATGAAAATTCAACTTCGAGGCAACAAGTATATAATGCCCGGGCGAAATTTCAACGGTCTAAGTTGGGGGGAGTTATGACCCCTATGCAAGTTCTCCTTAAGATGTTGAGCGTAGGAAAATACGTTTGTAGTTGGAGAACGACAAGCGAGGAGAAGTTGCAGGACATAGCATTCGCAAACCCTACTTCCTTGCTTATGTGGAAGAAATTTCCTTGCGTCATGATCATGGACACAACTTACAATATCAACACGTAAGTGACAGTTCTTTTATGTTCTTGCAGGACATAGTATTCGGATAACAAGAATATTAATAAATTATATACTCTTGTAGATACGGGATGACCCTTTTAGAAATTGTAAGGAAAACATGTACGCAAAAGAACTTTCACGTTGGGTTTGCATTCCTTTCCAGAGAAACGGAGGAGACATACAATTGGGTTCTGCATCAAGTAAGGGGATGGTGCGGTGAGCAACTGCCTAAGGTGATAATAACTGACAAGGAGCTTGGTCTTTTGAAGGCGCTTCCGTATACAATTCCATAAGCTTATCACATGTTGTGCATATGGCATGTGAAGTGCAACATAGAAGATAATGCTTACCGCAAGAGTCGTAGCTAGTGCAAGTGTCAAAAGTGAGTTCTTGGCCCACTGCTACAAATTGTTTAGATCCCAGTCGCAAGAGACGTACGAAGAACAACTACGAAAAATGCACGAGTTTCGGGGGGGATCGTTGATGGAATATTTATCGAGAACTTGGTTGTGTCACGCTGAAAAGATTGTTAACTTCATGACAGACCAACATATGCACCTTGGGAATCGAACATCTAGCCGGTAAATCCTTAACACATAACTTATGCCGATATTATTATTATTATGTTGTTATTGTTATTTAACTCCTACATACATATTTCCAGGGTTGAGTCCGCTCACTCGGTCTTAAAAAGTGAAATGGACTCCCGAAACAACCGTTTCGACACGTGTCTAGAGCATATTCACAAGATGTTGAGGGACGAGTTTCGCCAACTGATGGCTTCTTAGAGCAATCACGGATCCGTATTCAAAATAAAGTGCGAAATTTTCTGATCTTTAGGCTTCTACTGAACCAAGTATCTCATCACTGCATATCCATGCTCCTTGAAACATTCAACGTCGTCTGCTCCGGGACTATGATCCGTATTGTAGAATTTGTTACACTAGGACAACGTATGGGATACCTTGTCTTCATGAAGTGGCAATTATCGCTCATGAAGGACGCACATTTATCGAAACAGACGTCCATGTCTTTTGGCGTCAGATTCATTGGTTCGATGATGCAAATAATGAACAGAGCGATCCAAGACATGTTGACTTGAATGAGGTGGTTGTGGATGATCTCCAAGAAGCCATCCGATCCGGTGAATTAACATATCACGAGATTATGCAAATTGGCACAATCTGGCGAACACTTAGATACCCGGAAACCATAATGTTAGAAGTGCCATATACTAACCTGAACCCGAAGGAAGGCCAAAGAAGGGCGCAAATGAACGTCGAAGATCGAGTTTTGAATACACTCGTGAAGCCATATCCAAAGCAAGGGAGGAACGGGAAAAGGAAGAGAGTGGCGGAGGTGACGGTGGAGGAGGCGCCAGAGGAAGCAACGGATGATGATGATGATGTGGTAGAAGAAGTGAGGGAGAATGAAACACCAGAGCTTACCTACCCACCGGTTGTCATAGGGAAGTATGAGATCGGCTCCAACAATTTTGAAAACTTCATGGTTCCTTATGTTAAATGCCTAGAAGATGTTCAAGGCGACGGAAATTGTGGATTTTGAGCACTTGTTGTATTGTTGGGTCGCGGAGAGGATAAATGGCCTCAAATTCGAAGAAGTATGATGAAGGAGCTTCGTAATCACCCGGATCGATTTAAAATCTTTCTAAACTATGAAACTCTCAATCATGAGCAGATGATGGAGAAGCTTAGATGGTTCCGCCAAAAAGTGGCACAATCCAAACATTGGATGATAATGCCCATATGCGGTGCGTTGTTCGCCACGATTACCAATGCCCTCTTGTGTTCTTGGATTGGAACGCGGCTCATACAAGCCTACCATTGAGTAAACAAAAGCCTCCCAAGGGTTCCCCGGCCCCCGGATCTATCGGATTCATCGCCCGAGACACGGTTTATCATCATTATGTTGCGGTAAGTATTATATATATCTTATGAAGTTAAAATATTAACTAGAGTTATTTATACTTCAATTTTTTTCTTCTAATTTTCCCTTCAATTTTGTACAGCTAAAGTGTACGGCAAATTGTCCAATGCAGCCCGTTGTTGAATATTGGCATCCGGCTCACGACCAAAGTGTGGAAGGCTTGGACAAGACATATGAACTGCAAATTCAAATGTTTAGAGACCTTCGTGCACAATATGGTCACCTTGTGCCATAAACATTTATATAAAATATTTTTTTAATCAAAAACTCGCACGGTATTTCAATAATAAACAATACTCCCTCCGATCGCAAAACTTACTATTAAACAACCTTAGTTATTAATAATTTTTTATACTAATTATGAATTATAATTACTTTATAATTAACAATTGGTACTAATTAGTTACTAGTTAGGCCTTAATTGGTAAATTATAAGATTATCTTTTTTAAAAAATGAAAAAAATATGTTTTTGAACAGAAAAATATTTCGGAGTATTTTTCATAACAATTAATACTAATTAGTTAGGCCTTAATTGGTCACCTAGATTAGCACCAAAGAAGGCAAGATTTGAGGAAAATGCAAAACAAGTGGTCTTCCTCAAAGCAAAAATTATGAACACAAATCCCATGGAATTGCAGATTTGCAGGGCTTGCTCCCCAACATTACTCGCCTTTTTCATTCTCTTTGTTTACTTTAAATAATCTTTTGCCAATGATTGAAACTTAATCATTAGAGTGAGTTAGGGGTGTAATATTTTGAGGTGTATCTAATCTACTATATAATATTAAAATAAAAGTAAATAATCTTACTTGTCGTTCTCACGTTAAGCTACATCAGATTTTGTTACATGTCGTCCCTACATTAAGCCACATAAGATTTCGCCAAATATCGTCTCTAAGTTGCGTCACCTCATTTTTTTACCTTATATTTTATTTATTTATGGACGTGATGTAAACTTATTTCCATTAAAAAATACAAAATTGATCTTATACTATTTTGTATCAGTTATTACCATATATGATTTTATTGTCTTAAGTAATTTCCTTTCAAGAACTACCATTTTACAAAATGTCATTATTAAGGAATATGATTTGAATTTTTTCACTCAATTACGATATAATTATTAATATATAAACTAATCTTAACTTATATAGTATAAATATTTTTAATATTTTCTACCAAATTGATTAACTAGGATTTATATATTTTAGTAAAAATATTAACCGATTAACTAATATATGTTATATGTCTAATCTATATTTAATAAACGTATTAGACAAAAACTTATCAAATAATTATTATTATAAAATTATATATATATATATATATATATATATATATATATATATATATATATATTCATTCCTCAATGATAAATACACCCAAAGTTTATTAAATATGTATTGTTGATTCATTGCTACTAAACAATTTTTCTTAAAAGTCTAAATTAGATTAATAAAAATTGTAAACCTTTTTATAGATTTTTTTTTAATATTTATTGAAATAACCATACAATTAAAAAGTATATAACATCAAGGTTTGTATATAGATTATAAGTATCGATTTTCTATTAGAATTTAGAATTTAATAGAGTCATTTGTATATAGATTATAAGTATCGATTTTATATTAGCTTTACAAGATTTTAGCAATATAGTTATAAAATTGTATTTTATAACTCAAGTAAATTATTAATTAAATCGTTATAAAAAAATTTGTTGACACTTTATTAAACACGGTTTGAATTTGATAAAAACTGTTAACAAATTTATGAATGACATAAAGGAAACTTATAAAAATGTATAAACGCTAAAACAATATACTCGAAGAGAAAATGAATAATATGACCATTCATATACGTATTAATTCAGTAAATTTATGATCCAACTTTACCATAATATGACCATTAACTATATAAATGATACTATATAATATCGTATATATTTTTTTTCAAATCCGGGAATTAAGCTAGTTTCCGCCTAATAGTAAAGTATGTGGTTTCATAAAAAAAAGACTCATAACTTACAACAATCAACCACTGAGTCACTGATAGGAATGGAAACGGGTCGGTTTATGGATGATGTACCAATTCTGCCAACCACTCATCTTATTCAAGTTGTCACCCACCTCGCCCATCACCCACCTAACACTTCACCCATATTTCACCCACCCATCACCCACCGGGTGATCAGGTGAAGTAGTCGGGTGTGAAGTAATTTTTTCCGTTTTTAGAATTTTGAAAGTTATGACAATTTTCAATTTAAAAATAACAAAAATTAAAATTTACTAAATCATGAAATACTGTGAAACATAATAAACAAACAACAAAAAAATTTCCAACTCATACAAACCAAAATGATGCAAAAAGCACAACTTTGTATGCATAAAACAAAAGTAAATTAACATAAATCAAATGAAACTCCTCTAAAGCTCGATATAATGGTACATTTCAACAGCCTAACATAATAAAAAAAATTAAAAAATAATAATTAGAAAATCAAACTTAACCATTTATTAAAATTTGAATGTCAAAAGTATACATATTGGGGTACACACCTTCATGGCAGAATTTTCAACATCAACATCCTTCAATATAGTATCAACCTACTTCTGCATCGAGCGAAAAACCTAAATTATAATTAAAAATCATGAAAGGGAGATATTATAAGTAAAAACAAGAAGAGGTTATTAGTATAATTAGATATACTCACCTACATAATTGCTCTCAATCTAATATTGCAAAAACATTAATGTCTCTGCAATATCTCCATGAAGTCTAGAACGATGAGGAGTGAGGACTCACCACTCGTCCACCCATGCCAAAAACATTTTTAGAAGTCACAATAGACACGAAAATTGCCAAAATATCTTTTGCAATCTTTTGTAAATTTGAACACTTTAGATCAGTTTTCCATAAGATAAGAACATCAAAATTTTTACTAATTAGGTAATGCAATTTCTTGAAGATAATATACCAACTCATGACTAACACTAGCCTTCTTCTTCAAAATTTTCTTATTAATGGCCAAAATTATCTTCATCATCATCATCAGAAAATTACATGTCTCTTGCCAATCAATCTAGAAATTGAACTTACATATTCTTGATCCTCAATATCATCACCTAAGTCTTGATACTCATAAAAAAGATCCAACATCAAAGTTTTCACCTTCTCAATCTCAACAAAGATCATCGTATATCTTGTTAAAATACTATTCAACACATTTCAGTTTGTCTCTTGGGTCTAAAATTATTTCTATTGCCAAAACTCCACTTATAATCGACCAATACTTATCAAATTTCTCAAGCATATTTCTATCCATCTCATTGATCATCAAATCAACGATAGATTTCCATTTCAGTAAAGAAACTTTAACCAGACAAACCTTTCAAAGAACAAATTAGTCGTTGGATAGTTTCTCCCGGGAAAAATGTTTGTCACCTTGTGGCGAATATTTAAGTAGTGAGAACGTCAATGAAGGTGCCGGTGGAGCAGTGAGAACGTCAAAGACGGCATCAGTGGAGTAGTGACGATTCCGTAGAAGGTCGAAGACGACGTCGGCGAAGTAGTGACACTCCGGAGAAGATCGAAGACGGCGCCGACGAGCAGTAAAAGGAGAACACCCGTCGGTACAGAAGGCAGATGCAACTGCAAGGTGACGGCGAAGACTCGAAAGGCTAGAGAGAGACACAGGATCAGGACTGAAAACGGTTGTTTGTTTCTCAATTCTTCTCATATTAGATATTAAAGATTTAGGATCTTATATATATTTTTATAATTTAAACGGGTGAAACGGGGCAGGTGGATGGCGGGGCCGGTGGTGGGCGTACCTCCACCCATACCCGCCCCACCACCCATCAATTTCACACACCAACCGTCCACCATCCAAAATTTTTTGGATTTCATCCATATATTCAGATCGGATGAGCGATTGGATCGAGTGACCGTGCACCCATTTCCATCCCTAGTCACTGACCATGTAATTGAATAATAACCGTCATCAACTCTACATGTTCGATGGTGGCCCTTTCATAATTCATACAATCTGGAGCTTATCTTCTCTCTCCTACTGTCTCCCCTCCCAAAAATGTCTCATGATTTTTTCTCCCTTGAGCTCTATGGCTTTCCCCACATCCTCGAAAGGTAAATCTAATTTTTGTTTTTGCAGATCATTTGTAATCGATGTAAGATTTAATACAACCCAATCTACATATGCGATAAAGATTCTTCGCTTTTAACTTGATAGAAGAATACGTAATCATTTTAGGGCTTTGTGTATCCGTATATGGGCAATGTGATTCGCAAAGGAATTTGTAGCAATATTTGCTCTAGGTTAAGAAATTGGCTGCTTTGCTTTCCAATAACAATGCTGTTAAATACCTAGACACAAAGAAAGGACGAATTGTTAACATGCCCTTTGATACCAATGAAATTCTCTTTAAGGTCTTTTTAAGAGTCATCTCTAGTCTTGCTCATTGTTCTATCCATGCCTACAAACCATTAGACCTTGTGTAGTATACCAAAACTCAAAATTATCTAGTTCTGCTAGGAACATGGCATGGCATCCATGCTGCTTGTTGTATATTCTTTAGTAATTTTTTTTATCTATCTATAAACTATGATTTTGTGATTTTATTACAAGGAATTATTTGTGATATTGTTTGACTTAATTTGACATTAACATTCAATTCTATGAGTTGTCTTTCTTTAAAATCACGATTTATATAATTTGCCTACTTCTAGTAATTTTGTTATGAGTTAAGCAGTGATAGATTAAGTAATGTTTCTATGAACTAATTTGTTGATAAAAGTTACAGAGGTCTGAGTCAATGCTCTTTACAGTTCTATAGAGGATACAATGATACATCAGCACGCATAGACTGTAAACTAAGTGAAACCCTATCAAGTGTTGTTCATACAATCCTACTAAATGCAAAGGTTACATACATGAATTTCAAAGGATACATACATGAACATCAGGCTATGCTAAAGGAAAGCAATGGAGGCACATGTGATATTCTGGAACTTGTTATCGGAATTGAGATGCATAGCTCCATGAGTAGATTGGACTTATCGAGATGCATCGTCTGGTGATAGACTGGAAAACACCCGGGAATATGATGTGCTGATTTGATCACGGTGAGCAACTCTTACAGCTTCGGTTAGTAATTTGGATGAAGTTATAGTTCCAAATACTCCAAGAGTAATGCTAAGTATTATAAGAACCAAATTAAGGGTTAAGCGACGCTTGGTTACTTGACTAAAGAAAATTTTGGTATAGAAGGTGCACGGTAGAATGATGCATATGCCGATGCTAACAACAGAACCGGTAAGACTGAGCACATACTGGAAGTATGGAACATAAAGAGCAAGGCACAATATAATCATAAGCAGGGTTGAACCTGCACTGCCCCGTACAATCATCTTTGCCCTTTGGCTCATTGAATCAGGAAGCTTTTGCTCTAGTTTTATAGCAAATGGGCTTAACTGCAATGCATATTTGGTCATGGGTGTGAGCACTGTTGCCCACAAAGCTATCTTGCTCACAACAAGGTGTGGAGGCATGCTGAGAGTAATTTGAGGGTTCACACTTGGTCCAAACAGTTTTGCACCCATGAATCCCAGGGCCATGTAAAGTGATGTCACCAATGTGAAGCTCATACAAACCACCTATAAGCAATTTATGAAGAAAAGGGTGTGTTAATGAATCATACTTGTATAGTTATATCTAATCAAATTTGTGGAGATATTTGTACCTTTGGAAACTTAGATGGTTGTTTCATGGTTTGATGGATATTTGGGAAAACTATATGCCCGGCATAGCTGAAAATGAACAAGCCAGATATTTGAGGGATCTTGTGAAGCTGAAGCACCGGTATTCTTTGATTTGGTTTGATATCTCCGAATATTGAAGTGCTTGAAACTGTGGCGAAAATGAGCAGAGACATGAGAATTCCACCGGAAGAGAGGAATGATATGGAGGAGAGATCTCTTAGCCATAGACTAGGTAGAGCCACCAAAACTGCAATGATTGTGAGTAAGTTGGGTTGAGATACGTGTATTTGTGGTATATCGAAAGTAGTTCCCGGGAAAACTATGTTGAGGTTGTCATGGAGTGAGATAGTATAGGATACAAGAGACATGAATATTTCCATGTAGATGAAAACTGAAGCAATCATTTTCCCTTTCATTCCAAACGCCCTTTGTCCAACATCTGCGTAGCTTCTTGTGTTTTTATCCTTGTCAAGGCATTTCCCTAATAGATGAGCACTGTATGCACTTGCTATGCCTAGCGCAATGAGAAGGGAAGAAGAGGACCATCCACCACATTGTAAGGCATAAGGAGTTGATAATTGGCCCAAACCTGTTGAGTTATGAGCAAGATTAAATACTCATCTTAATGAAAGCAGAGTCCATGGTTGTTTGTATTTCTTACCTATAAGCATTCCGCTCATGTTGATGACAGCATGAAAAAAGGAACAATTTGCCTTTGCAGGTTGCTCTAAATCTTGATCAGGGGGGTCACCTGTTTTGTCCACGACCTTGCATTTGCACGCCATGTTTTCCTCATCACACTTTTCGCAATTCAAGCATTTTATGGCCTGTTCGGCACCATGCACCGACTCGCTAGCTACTTTAATATTTTGTGGAAGACAATCTGTTTGAGAGCAAGGTAGTTTTCCTGCAGGTTTCCATCCCCCAAACCACCCACACATTTTCTCACAGATTGGCACGAACGAAGGACTATAGGTAACTTAGCTTTTACTAATTTACAAGATATTGCCTAAGTTTGTAGAAGAGTATATTTATAGTTACAAATTATCTCTTTTGGCGATACTAACATGAACATGTGATTTGGTCCCCATGGAAATGGAGCTTTTCTCTATGATGAGTACTCACAACTTTGTGCAGACTTTGTGCCTCATCTTGCATTGAACAAGAGACAAAATGAATGAAAGAAAGAACTGTAATTGGCTGCTAAATGAAAATGAAAAAGATGCTCTTCAAATTATACTTGTTCATTAGGCTCCTCAAAGCTAAGAAACGTGTGGTTTGCATGAGACATAGAAGAACACACAATTCTCATGTTAAGTAATTTGATTAGGTTACTAACCTGCTAGAAAGTGATGCTGAACAACTAGTATCATGGCTTGATAAGAAGTTGTATGCGCGAGACGGATAAATCTATACGGATGTCATATCTCAAGTTAATTAGATTTCGAGTTTCTGTTGTTTATAGGTTGAAAGAGGAATATTTGTTGCATATTAAACTTTGGATACAAGTACCTGCTGCTAAAATTTTCAAGTTTGCATATGGGTTTGTTTATTTTAACAACTCTGCTTTCTGGGCAGTATACAACACTACAATGCCCATGTTAATTTGTTGGTCTGCACATATGGGTTTGTTTTATTGCAGTAGTGGATGCAATGCAACAATAGTTGCCTTATTTGGTTAAGCAATAGTTATGAGAGGGACTAGTAACAATATGCATCAGCAAACAAAACGACTAGGCCCTTTTTGCTGGTGATCCTTGTTTTGCCATCCCGACATTTTCTAATTTATAACCCACTTTTTTGTTTTTTAACTTTCATACCCCTCTAGGTTGAAGAATATGGCCTTATTATACTTTCAGTTAAGCTCACGTACGGATTTAGGGGTAGGCTTGTTTACCTAACCCACCTCATTTTAACATTTGAGGGGGCACTAATCGTATGAGTCTATCAGCTCAATTGGTTTAAAGGGTTGAGAATGGGAAGTTGAATTTTTTTACTTCAAGACACACCGCTTCCATTTAATTTTAAAACTAGCTTTAATACCCGTGCTTTGTACGAGATTTAATGAAAAAATTATACGATATTATATATTATTTTTATAAATTAGTTTGGATGACATTAAATTTGTAAATTTAAATACTTTTTTAGGTAAAATGTGATTTGATTTATGTGAAGTTGGAGTATAAATTTAGTCTGAATTAATATGTAAATTAATGGTCACATTATGCTTTCATAAATAAATTTGGTCAATATAATTTATCTATATATTAATAAAAAATAGTTGATAGGTTTTTGTCTAATATGTTTATCAAAGATAGATTGGGCATAAAATATATATTAATTAACCAATTAACATTTTGACTAAAATACATTAATTTTATATAGTTAATCATTTTGGTAGAAAATATTAAAACTATTCCTACTATATAAATTAATGTTGGTTTAGATATTAGTAATCTTATCTTGATTAAGTGATCAAATATTAAAATTATATTATATAATATTAAAGTGACATGATAAAATGGTAGTCCTAAAAAGGAAATTTCTAACTAAATAAAATCATATATCGTTATAATTGTTACAAATCAATTTCTTTTTTTTTTCCAATGGAAATAAGTTTTTAATCATCTTCATAAATAGAATAAAAATATATGTAAAAAAAAAGGTGACACAACCTACATACAACATGTGGCGAAATCTAATGTGGCCCAATGTGGGATGACATATGACAATCCGAGGTTGGGCCGAGGAAGTGGCTAGAACACTTGATGTCATTCGAGAGGTTGGACCGAGTTTTGGCTTCGAGTTGAATGTTGGTAAGACTGAGCTCTTTTGGCCTTTGTGTGATGAGTCGAAGCTTAGAGCGCTTGATGTCATTCGAGAGGTTGGGCCGAGTTTTGGCCTCGAGTTGAATGTTGGTAAGACTGAGCTCTTTTGACCTTTGTGTGATGGATCGAAGCTTAGAGATGGTCTTTTACCTCATGGCATTGCGAGACCGGCGTTGGATGTTAAGTTGTTGGGTGGGGCAGTGAGTAAAGATGACGGATTTGTTAGAGGGATAGTCATGAAGAGAGCGGTTAAGGCGGTCGAGTTGATGCACCTTCTTCCACAATTGGGGGACCCGTACAGTGAACTTCTCTTGTTTCGTTCTTGTATGGGTGTTTCTAAGATGTATTTTAGCTTGAGGACTTGTTTACCTGAGCATGGGGATTGTGCAACAACTTATTTTGATCTTGGACTCCGTGGATTGGTTGATGATAATGTGGTTTGTGGTGGTCCTTTTTTTTGGGGAATTTCAATGGCGGCTTGCTTATTTGCCTATTCGGTTTGGAGGGCTTGGTTTATACTCAACTATAAAGACTTCTTCTTTTGTTTTTGTGCCCTGTAGGGCCCAATCTTGGATCCTTCAAGACCACATCTTGCGGGACAGTGGAGTAGTTGATACGAGCTTCGAGTTTTTTTTCAGCGTTGGACAATCTTCAAGCTTTTATTCCTAGTTTTGATCTTTTTGGTTTTATTGTCAAGAATACCGTCCCCTAAAGCCCAACATGCTTTGACGAGTGTTTTTTTTAAGTAAAACAGTGCAGATAATGAAATCGACTTTTGATTTGACCCTTAGACAAAAAACGATTTTTAAGTGTTTGTAGTCAACGTATAGCCAAGACTTCCTTCTTTCCATACCATTGAGGGGCTTGAAGTTGAGTATCGCACGATCCTTAAGTATCGCCTTATGTTTTCTTTGTTCCCGGATTATGCGATTTGTCCTATGCCCAATTGTCGGAGGGCTTTGGATGCTTTGGAGAGGATGCGGTTCATTGTAAAGAACGCTTTGGCTTTAAATATAGGTATGATATGGTTCATGATGTTTTATGTGACGTGTTTAGGAGAGCAAGAATTTCGGCTAAAAAGGAGGCGCATGTGACTTTCTTAATTGATCCGCGATAAGGGAGATCTACGTTAAGGCCGGCGGATGTGTTAGTGTTTGAATGGGTTGGTGGAAAACTTGTATTGATTTTACGGAGGTCTCTCCTCTAGTTAGTTTGGGTAGCAGGCCTTTTGTTGTGGATAAAGTGGTCATTAACGCGGCTTCTGCGAAGGTGGCTAAGCATGAAATGAATTGCATTAAAAACCAACATGTGTTTCTTCCACTCGCTTTTAACACGTTTGGATTCTTTACGTCCGATGCCGTCGAGATTCTCAAAAGAGTGTAGCGGGTCTTGCATGGTAATATTGTGTGTCTTAGATCTTCAGACGTAATTTTAAGAGAATCGGTTTTGCTATCCAAAAAGGGTGATCGGCCTACCTTCGCAGGTTGTCATTAATTTCCAACTCAATATATCAATATATAAAGTTATAAATAATAAAAATGCAATATTATATGCAAATTCAGTAGGTTGTCAACATGTAAAGAGTTTCATAAAAGTATATTATTTGATTAGTTAGTTGCAACTGACTACAATATACCTTAGATGAACAAACATCCCTCTATAATGACATATTTGTGCCATCAGGGGCATTCAACCCAAAGAATTTGTGGTATTTTAGTTTCATATGTTTTTGTCAACGGCTATAACCAACTCAAAGTGTTTGAATTAATTTGTAAGTGTATAGCTACTCAAAATGTAACATGTTTTACAAGTTTTGGATTATAATCAGCTACTTTTTTTACTTGTAAATGATCCAACGAAGCCTCTCTTGATTAGATTGATAGTCATGATATGGATATTATAGGATGTATACAATTTCGTTTAATTATTTTTTATTCATTATCTTTTTATTGTTTTATTTTTACCGGCTTCTAGTTACACTCATCTAACTGTAGAAATATCTTAGATGCGCAAAAATGTGTGCATTATATAGATGCAGATATGTGAACAAGTATTAAGTGCATTGTAAAGATGGGGATTATATTGCGTAAACAATTAAACTTGGGTCCCTAGCTACGCAAGTTTACTCAAATATAACAACCTATTAAAATGGTAATAGAGAAATGAAGCAAACAAATTGTACAATTTGTTATTCCGCTAAATATAATTAGTTTACAAAAGAGACCACGAAACATAAATATATTCTAATAATAGTTTATATAAAAAAATTAGTTCAATTTTCGCATCTTGTGTGTTTGTTTTAATATAACTAGTTTAATATCCTATGTTGTGCACATATTTTTTTAAATAGTTTCATATATATATGAAAAATAGTAATTAATATGAGAAAATAATTAATTTATGATTAAAAAAATCAAAAGCATCTCAAATTGAGTTATAATTGATTAAATATCAATGATACTAAAAAGTAGCTTTTGAATTGAAATTATTTTGTCTGACATATGATTTCAACGATAGATCAATATATAGATTTAACAAACATATAGACTCAACGATAGTCCAAAACTTCGTCTCAATGTTGACACTTTATGCGACCTCAATAACGATCTAAAAAATTGATCTTCAGATGATTCATCATTGACCTCAACGATAGTCCAAAAAATATTCTGAGCTAATAAATACAATTTAATAGGATAAAAAATCTAATATAACATTAATTAAATAATGGTACCAAAACAGTAAATAATATATATTGATTATAGTAATATGAACATACTATTATAAAAATGAAATACCATCGTCAAGAAAAATAAAGATATAATATGATAAATAGTATCAAATAATGATAGTTATTCACCTATAATGTAACTGTAAAAATTAAAATACAATTGTAATATACTAATAATTAAAAAAACTAAATTAATCAACAACACCTATAATGTAACGTAACTGGTAAAAAATAAAATACAATTGTAATATACTAATAATTATAAAAAAAATTAATCAACAGCACCCCAGCAACAACTTGTAGAATTGATGCTACTTTGTAGTTTGTACTTATGTCTCTCTTTTTGGTGGAGGAAGTTATAAACATACCTTTCTTTTCAAAATTTTCAATTAGTTTATCAAAACACTTACTTTTACAAGAACACCAAAAAAGAATGTGAGTTGTCATTTTTAAAATTTCTAGTTTTAATCTCAAGTTTGTTATTTCAATTTTATCGATTTCTATTTTATTGATTAGTAGTTTAAATATCACGAGCTCTATAAATTTGGTGATACGTCTCGACTTAATGATCCAACGATGCATGACAAACACATATTAAAACAAACCTACACGCACCTGTTTTATTCGATTTTTATAATGGAAAATAAAAAAAAACAAGATATGTATTTTTAGAGCTTTCAGATATGACTCACCATCAACTTTACAATACTCACATCAACTCTCGTAAGCATCCCACCTATAAAAAGCTAATGTCTTCGCCCTCGCTTCTCACAAAGGCAACCCACCCGACATCTCACCAAGGAGGAGGTTTTGACATCTCACCAAAAATTCCAAGAATCAAACACTTTTTCCAAAATTTATCAATACTCTCTTATTTTTATATGAACAATGCCAGCCTTTGAATAGGAAAAATAAGGCTAGATGAAACATAATAAATTAGGCCAAAAGTCACATTTAATAACCGGATCCACTTAATGAGGCATTGATTTAGACACTTCACATTTTGATCACAAATCCGACTATTAGAAGATCATCATTTATGAGATATCTCTTGGACGAATCACCTCTAGGTGTCTTCATGAATGTTTTATTCCTTCAAATCAGCTTTCCAAAACGAATTTGTGGAGCTTCTTGAACAAGTGTAGCCTTAGTTATAGCCGAAATACGGAAGGTCATCTGAAGAGGATTCCGGATCACATATGATTGAAAAACATTAGTTTTGGATGTGCATAAGTTTTCATTAAATAAAAAACTTAAGACAATAGTTGTAAATATTGAAGTTAAATTTCCAAAACATCTTGAATCACCTCAAACAAATAGCGGAATAACAAGTTAATATCAATATGTTAAAGTGCAATAATTTATATCGGTTTTCAAGATCACAACATTTGGTGGTGAAAGCCGTATTTCTTGGTTGATTTGCAATGACTTGAGTGTTTAGATGGTGGAACTTGCTACGCATGCATGATTATCCATCTTCCTATATGATTATAAACTTAGGCATTGATTGCTAAACTTTGTTGAATCGCGTATGTTTGGAATGGTAAAAGTGACGTGTCATCTCCTTCTGCATATGAATGAACCTAGCTTTAGTAGATATATTCCCTAAGATAGTTTACAATTGTCCGAGTTGTGACTCTTTGATTTGGACGCTAGCTTAAGTCGAATCGCATGTGTGTGCGATGGTAAATGTGACATGCCATTAATTTCCTCCATATAACTTATGAATGGGCTTAGTTTTGTGACAAAATCTATAATCATTTCCCAGCTATTAAATGTTTGTAAATTGCATTGTTAAGATCCTAGGAAGCAGATTAGGAATGATAACATGCATTCCCACTAAATTTCCCCTTTGTATATCGGTCCCTAGGAGCACACTTGTTCGGTGAGGTGATCATTGGCAAAACCTCTCGGTCATCTCACTTAGTGGAAACGTTCCTCCTATGAGCCTTTAATCTTGGTACGTTTTATTGTTGTGTAATCACTTGTGTGAAGATAAAACTGTTTTCCCTTATCACGTCCACCCTAGGTGAATGAGAACTAAAGATGGACCACCACAATTATGCATGTTAAGTTCTAATATTGCCATGATCTATAACACTCTTTGAGCATGATATTAACCTTGATTTGGTGTGAGTAGTTTCTAGATTCCTAGATTTTTAATATCTTGAATTTTTCATAACTTGTTAAGTCTTGAACCCATTGCATGAACCAAGCCCCCTCTGCTTTTACACCAATTTGCTTAAAAATTGAATGTATTGATTGAGAGTTAATGTAACTACCTAGTGCATGTGGAATTAAACCTTGACATAATCGTGTATATAACTTCAAAACCGTGTACTTGTAGGTGTTTTATAGACCTTTTGCGACACATATCAAGCATATATCATTGTATAAAGGTTCCATTTCGTGCGACACATAAATTAAAGAGAAGAATAGTGATATCAAAAGATACAATATGCACCACTTGAACCTGACTGAAATAGAGGAAACAAAATATGTGGGAATCGAATTTTGCGAAGCACAAAAGTGCTTTGAGCCAAGAGTGAAGAAATCCGGATAATGCAAGAAGATGATTAGATATATTGGATGCGGTACGTAATCAATTCAAACTTGGGCATCGAGACACATTACTTCTCGGATCTTATTGCACCACAAAGCCAAAATAAACCCTCGCGGACGTAATCAATTCAAACTTGTTATTAGGGGGGTGAGGTGTAAGAGCCTAAGTCTTTTGGACCGAGTTTACCTTAGTTGAGTTTTGGCTTAGGCCGAGATGTGATCTTTTCCGCCCCCGCGGGCTTGTGAGCCGCCCCAGCGGGTTTCCGCCCCTGCGGCTCAGGGAACCGCCCCTGCGGTTTCTGACGGCTGCAGCCGGTTTTGTTGACTCTTTGACCGTGCTTTACCTTCTCCTTTCCTTCCTTCTTAAGTCTATCCCTTGGCTCGTGAGCAAGGGTTTCCACTCCTTTTTCCAGACCCTACCTCCTTCTTGCTTCTTCTTCTTCTTCTCTCCTTGACCTTGATCTTGATCTTCCTTGAGTTTGGAAGTGTTTTGTTGTGTGGTTAATGATGTTGATGAGCTTGAGGTGTGTTGCTGAGCTTGGAAGCCAGTGAGGTTGGGTGTTGATCTTTTGTGCAGCCTAGGACCACAAGTGTGGTAAGTCTTCCTCTTCTTCTCTTCTTCCTTTCTTTGTTTCTCTCTTCCTTAGCGTAGGATTAGATGAATAGATCATAGATTGATGTTGGAATGTGTATGTATATGTATGTGTGTGACTTTGGAATGAAGAAGACGTGAGTTGATCACGTGAAGAGCCGAAGAGGAACCGCGGGATCACATTCTGCACTGTCGCCGCCCCCGCGGTCCAAAGAAGCCGCCCCTGCGGGTACCTTGTCGCCGCACCCGCGGCCAGAAGCCACCGCCCCCGCGGCAACGGTCCCAACGCCAGCGCCCGTGTTATTCCGCGCTTGCGATGCCAGCGGCCACGGTCACCGCGCCTGCGGCCGAGCCTTACCGCGCCTGCGGGTTGCTTGTTCCGCCCCTGCGTGTTTCCGTCACGCAGGTGCGTCTTGTCCCGGGTCTACCTAGAGTTGGGTAGATCCTTTCCTTTCCTAGTATGAGCGGGTTAATAGCATGCTAGGTATGTGTATAAGGATAGAATGATAAGGATGTGATATATTTGTATGCCGGTTATGGCTTTGAGGTTCATGAGTTAGGATATGATCCTTATGGATCCCTTGGGTCTAGGTGTGACCCCTGTGATGGATATGAGTTTGATATATATTGTTATGCCTTGTTACTAGGCAGTGTTGATCTCCAGAGTTGGAGCCGTTTGGGTTTGAGACTTCCGAGGTTGAGGTAAGTCCATAAGACTTACTTAGTTACCATCCTTATATTGGATGTGTGCATGAGTGGTGTGTGTGTGTGTTATCTACTTTATAGCATGCGTTATGATGATTACCGACCTATGGTATAGTGATTGACCATTGTAGGGCCATGACAGCCGTCCCTTTCATCCCTTTGGAGTCTGGGCGGTTCTCTGTGGTTGGGTCAGACTTGGTACACGGTTGGCCACTCCCCATTCCCTCAGGGTACACGGGTGGGTGTGACCAGGGGCCACTCTAGCTGCCATGAGCACCCAGAGGCGAGGGTTATATTCCTCGTGTCATATATGTTCATATTGATATTTATATATATATATATATATATATATATATGATTGGAGTGATTGACGTTATAAAGATAATAAACCGGGTAAATGTGTGATAGCATGATGAGGTGTTTATGATTTTTGATGTGTGTTTGTGCTCTTGCAACTCTATATATATGTGTATGGTTAGCTAACGGTTTTATACCGTGTTGTAGATCCTTTGCAGGTTAGGAGAGCTGCAGAGTGATCCAGAGTGGGTGATCCGTTGAAGGCTCCGTACACTGGGTCGTTATCGGGGTTTATGGGATATTTTGTTGTACAGTTATGTTTCTTTTTTACTCAGCGGTTCTGATGTATTACCTTCTGATACTTATATATATATATATATATATATATATATATATATATATCAGTTTGATGTTTTGTATTTAATCTATCGGTGCCTTGTTGTAAGATTCATTGAACTTGTTGTCAGGCTAGGGTCAAGATCCATTGTGAGATCCTAGCCTAGTAGCACCTCGAATCCTACGGATTTGGGGTGTTACAAAGTTGGTATCAAAGTCCAGGATGACAACAATGACACTAGTAATCTGCGATAAAGGTCGAATAGATAAATAAACAAAACCCGAAAGGGGTCTGACTTTTCAAAAGGTTTTGGTTTTGAAATGAGTACAAATGTTTTGGGATATCGTGTACGTGAGTCATCGCCCCTCTGAAGATCTCGACAGTATAGATATATATAGATATTCTGTTGTGATTGATTTGATATATATCTATACATACGGCATATATATAGCCTTCTGAGTTAGGTTTGCGTCCTCTGTAGATGGTTCAGACTAGAGCCTTATCTGCAGATGGACGAGGTAGGGATAGATTCCCTCTTCCTTCATTAGAGGTAGGACACAGTTAGATTCCCGTTGTTGATCCACCTGCAGTGGAGGAGGTTCATGAGGTTGCTGCTGAGAGCATTGTTCCTGAGGCTGGGAACGGCGTAGCTGGGAGACAGGGTCCACATCGAGTCCAGTTAGATGACTCGGATTATGTCTCCATGGGAGGACCTGAGTTCCGCGAGTATATCCGGCGAGTGGAGGAGGCTGCTAGAGCGGGTAGACTTATCCTAGATCTGCCAGAACATGAGGGACCATCTGAGAGATCCCACGGGGTTACTCAGGTGCCAGCTGCACCGACACCTGTTGCTGAGATTGCTCGAGCTACAGAGGAGCATAGAGGGCCTAGACCAAACACTTGGTTGAAGGCATTTCACCAGGATGGGTGTACCCCCTTTCTCTAGGAAGGTGGGGCTAGAGGTGGAGCTCTGGATTGGACATGTGGACTCAACTCTGGAGTCCATTAAATGTCCAGTGGACAGACATATCGAGTTGGTGCAGACTTTATTTCGGGACTTGGCACAACATTGGTGGAGGTCTGTACGAGCACAGGTTGACAATTATGATTAGATGCGGACCATGGTCAAAGAGCGTTTCTGTCCTGCCTCACTGAGGAGGGAGAAACTGCGGGATTTTGTGGAGGCTGGGTTTGAGGATGTACCAGTCTCCGAGGCTATCAGGAGGTTCCAAGAGGAGCTGACATTGTTAGGACCAGCTGCACATTATGCAGATCAGCGTGTATATCTGTTTTCCCGACGACTGAAGGATACTACCCGGACGTACATGGCGGTTTTCCACTGTGAGTCTCTAATGGATTACCAGGATAGAGCCGCCGACTATGAGCGAGAGCGGGCTAGTCAGAGGAGAGCTTCTCAGACCGGAGGGTCTGAGAAGAGACAACGTACTGGGCAAACTAGTGGGGCTGCTAGTGCAGGGCGAGGTCAGAGTCGCTAGAGTCATCCCTCATCTACACCAGTTGCAGATAAGGGAGTGTAGTGTTACAAATGTTTTGGGATATCGTGTACGTGAGCCATCGCCCCTCTGAAGATCTCGACAGTATAGATATATATAGATATTCTGTTGTGATTGATTTGATATATATCTATACATACGGCATATATATAGCCTTTTGAGTTAGGTTTGCGTCCTCTGTAGATGGTTCAGGCTAGAGCCTTATTTGCAGATGGACGAGGTAGGGATAGATTCCCTCTTCCTACAGTAGAGGTAGGACAGAGTCAGATTCCCGTTGTTGATCCACCTGCAGCGGAGGAGGTTCATGAGGTTGCTGCTGAGAGCGTTGTTCCTCAGGCTGGGAACGGCGTAGCTGGGAGACAGGGTCCTCAACGAGTCCAGTTAGATGACTCGGATTATGTCTCCATGGGAGGACCTGAGTTCCGCGAGTATATCCGGCGAGTGGAGGAGGCTGCCAAAGCGGGTAGACCTATCCCAGATCTGCAAGCACATGAGGGACCATCAGAGAGATCCCACGGGGTTACTCAGATGCCAGCTACACCGGCACCTATTGTTGAGATTGCTCGAGCTACAGAGGAGCATAGAGGGCCTATACCAAACACTTGGTTGAAGGCATTTCACCAGATGAGTGTACCCCCTTTCTCTAGGAAGGTGGGGCTAGAGGTGGAGCTCTGGATTGGACATGGGGACTCAGCTCTAGAGTCCATTAGATGTCCAGTGGACAGACAAATTGAGTTGGTGCAGACTTATTCCTGGACTTGGCACAACACTGGTGGAGGTCTACACGAGCACAAGTTCACAATTATGATCAAATGCGGACCATGGTCAGAGAGCGTTTCTGTCCTGCCTCATTGAGGAGGGAGAAACTGCGGGATTTTGAGGAGGATGGGTTTGAGGATGTACCAGTCTTCGTGGCTATCAGGAGGTTCCAGGAGGAGCTGGCATTGTTAGGACCAGCTGCACCTTCTGTAGATCAGCGTGTATATCTGTTTTTCCCGACGACTGAAGGATACTACCCGGACCTACATGGCGGTTTTCCACTTTGAGTCTCTGATGGATTACCAGGATAGAGCCGCCGACTATGAGCGAGAGCGGGCTAGTCAGAGGAGAGCTTCTCAGACCGGAGGGTCTGAGAAGAGACAGCGTACTGGGCAGACCAGTGGTGCTGGTGGGGCTGCTAGTGCAGGGCGAGGTCAGAGTCGCCAGAGTCATCCCTCATCTGCACCTGTTGCAGATAAGGGAGTGCAGTATTACAACTGTGGTGGTTGTGGGCATATGCAGTCAGAGTGCATGAGGCAGACTGTGACTTGCTACATTTGTGGCAGACTAGGTCACCGACATATTTTCTATAGACGGGGTGGAGCTTCGTCACAGCAGGGTTCTTCTCTTGTTAGTGCAGCAGGAGGTGGGCAGAGGCCACCTCAGCAGCAGCAGATTCAGGGACAACAGAGGATCCCAGATCGCCCTACGGTTCAGGGATCTGCTCGTGCTCCAAGTAGAGGCAGAGGTCGTGGTGGGAGCACCACTGACACCCGAGGGCCACATGGCCGATTTTTTGAGCTGAGGAGTGCAGAGGAGCCAACTGCATCGACTGCTACAAGTACCATTCTGATTCATGGTTTACTTGTTAGAGTCTTGTTTGATACGGGTGCTACGCACTCCTTTATATCTGATGCATGTGTAGAGCGTCGAGATTTAGATATGATTGAGGGGATACCCTTTAGTATAGGGTTACCCGATGGTAGTAGGGTCAGAGGTACCCATGAGATTCGTGACTGTCCCATTTTTGTAGGGACCCGTGTGTTACTAGTTGACTTCTTTGTCATTGCATTAGAGCATGAAGAAATCATACTAGGTATGGATTGGATGGATAAACATTTTGCCGTATAAGATGTAGGTAGGAAGACTGTTACCCTCTCTACCGAGTTAGGACAGATAGAGGTTTTCCGAGGTTGGGACCTTGGAAAGTCAGGTATGGTTATCAGTGCGATACGGGCAGCTAGACTGATTGCACAGGGTTGTGAGGCCTTCTGGTGTTATTCCATGAAGAAGGGGGAGAGTCCAGCATTAGAAGATATCCCAGTTGTTTGTGATTTCGCAGATATATTTGCTGAGCCGTCCAGTTTACCGCCTCCGAGGATTGTGGACTTCAGTATTGAGTTAGACCCTGGTACGAGACCGATCTCGAAGGCCCCATACCGGATGGCGCCTGTTGAGATGTTAGAGCTGAAGAAGCAACTCGAGAAGTTGGCTGAGAAGGGTTGTATCCAACCTAGCGTGTCCCCATGAGGAGCACCTGTCCTCTTCGTACGGAAGAAGGACGGATCGTTGAGGTTGTGTAAAATAGATTACAGAGAGTTGAACAAGGTGACCATCAAGAACAAGTATCCATTGCCGCGCATTGATGACTTGTTGGATCAACTTCAGGGAGCGACTGTGTTCTCCGGGACTGACCTACGCTCAAGATGTCACCAGCTGAGGGTGAGAGAGCAAGATGTGCACATAACATTATTCCGGACCAGATATGGCCACTACGAGTTGGTAGTGATGCCATTTGGGCTTACGAATGCCCCAACAGTCCTTATGGAGTTGACAAACAACATCTTCATCGACTTTCTCGATCAGTGTGTGGTGGTCTTCATAGATGACATTTTGGTGTACTCTCGCAGCAGAGAGGAGCATGCAAGACAGCTGAGGATTGTATTACAAGTTCTACGAGATAGAGAATTTTATGCTCAGTTCTCTAAGTGCGAGTTGCCACCGAGATTCTCGCAGAGTCTACTGGAGTGGCCCCTATTCTTTCTCCTCCAGCTGATCCAACCAATAGGGAGTGGAGCTTCTTCCACAGCTGTGTGTTCTGGATGCCAGAAGGTATAGAGGATTTTGTGGTTTACAGTGATGCATCCAAGCTAGGCTTGGGATGTGTATTGATGCAGCGAGGCCGAGTGATTGCATATGCGTCTAGACAACTGAAGACGTATGAGGAGAACTACCCGACTCATAATCTGGAGTTGGCAACGGTAGTTCATGCATTGAAGATCTGGAGACATTACCTGTATGGTGTTACATGTCAGATCTTCACAGACCATCAGAGTCTGAAGTACATTTTCACGCAGCGGGAATTGAATAACCGCCAGCGTAGGTGGCTCGAGCTGATCAAGGATTTTGATCTGGAGATTCTGTACCATCCAGGGAAGGCAAATGTTGTCGCCGACACCCTGAGCAGGAAGACGCCTCGAGAGAAGGCGATTGCGAGATTGACAGTTCAGCATCAGTTACAGAGAGACCTAATCTGGTTAGAGTTGGACATCCAGTTTCCTGATGTGGATGCCCAGCTGCGTACATTAGAGGTTCTTCCTGATCTGTTGGGTGAGATCCGACAGAAGCAGAAGACCTGCCCGACACTAATGAGGATACGAGATAGGATGTCTCGGGATGAGGCACCACAGTTCCTGCTAGGAGCAGATGGAGTTTTGAGACACCGCGGTTGCGTCTGTGTACCTGTTGATACATAGCTGAGACAGAGGATATTACAGGAGGCTCACTGTACACCTTACTCTGTACATCTTGGTACGAGTAAGATGTATCTGGATTTGAGACGTTCGTATTGGTGGGGAGGGCTGAAGCCCGATGTGGCCAGATTTGTGGCACAGTGTGCGACCTGCCAGCAGGTCAAGATTGAGCATTGCAGACCTGGAGGTGAGCTCCATCCACTTCCTGTTCCGAAGAGGAAGTGGGAGGACGTCACCATGGACTTTGTGACTGGATTGAAACCGAGCCGGAGTTTTGATGCTATCTGGGTCATTGTGGACATATTGACGAAGATGACACGTTTCATTCCTATCAGAGAAACGTGGCCGGTGAGCAGATTAGCTGAGGAGTACACTAGGCAAATAGTGAGACTCCATGGTGTACCGAGGACGATCGTCTCAAACCGAGATGGGCGAATTACCTCGAGGTTCTGGCAGCAGATTCAAACTGCCCTGGGGACGAGTTTACATTTTACTACTGCATTTCATCCACGGACAGATGGTCAGTCAGAGAGGACCATTCAGACCCTGGAGAATATGCTGCGAGCTTGTGTGTTGGATTGGGGACAAGTGTGGACGGATCACCTCCCACTAGTTGAGTTCTCGTACAACAAAAGCTGGCATGCATCTATTGGGATGGCCCCCTATGAGGCACTGTATGGGCAGAGATGTCGTACACCGTTATGCTGGGATGAGCCTAGTACGGCTAGTGGTTTGACACCTGATCAGATTCAGGATGATGTGGCTCGAGTAGCACTGATTAGAGAGCGGATGCTGACTGCCCAAAGCCGTCAGAAGTCGTATGCTGATAGAAGGCATAGACCTCTAGAGTTCAGAGTTGGAGCCCATGTGTGGTTGAGAATGTCCCCGACACGAGGTGTTAAGCGTTTTGGCATTAAGGGGAAATTGAGCCCCCGATATGTCGGACCATTCGAGATTCTGGATCGGGTTGGGAGCGCAACATACAGGTTAGCTTTGCCTCCGAGATTAGAGGGTGTTCACCCTGTGTTTCACGTGTCTCAGCTGAGGGAGTATATACTAGATCCGAGAGATATTATGAGTTATAATGATTTGGTGGTCGAGCCGGACCACACCTTTGTTGAGCATCTGATTGCAGTCCGAGAACGAGGTATGAGACGCCTGCGTTCGAAGGACATTCCTATGTTGAGGATACAGTGGTCGAGACGAGGACCTGATGAGGCTACATGGGAGACTGAGGATAGTGTCCAGAGTTCTATGCCGAGTTAGATGCACCAGTAGGATCACGGAGTAGATCTTAGTACTACCTTGGTGAGTGTTATGTTTATGTGCTTATATGCCATGATGTGTTTATTTTCGTACTAGCTATGATATGATTATGATCTTATTAGATCCTGTTGTGCTAGTGCGATTGTTTATAGCTGGAGATGGCTCTTTCCTCCATGCTATTGTGATATGTTTAGGATTCAACTGAAGATGTTATTCCTTCATGCTAATTTGATGAACATAGTATCGCTGGAGATGTATTTCCTCCATGCCTTTCTGTTATGGTTATGATACGGCTAGAGATGTGATTCCTCTATGCCCTGTGATGTGTTTATGGTTTGACTAGAGATGGTTTTCCTCTATGTCCTGGATAGTATAGTTTGTTACTGGAGTTGATGATTTCCTCCATGCTTATGTTTGAGGTTATAGAGGGTTATACCTCGGCTTATGAGTCCGAGTGGTTTGAGAATTTTACAAGTTTCGGGACGAAACTTGTTTTTAGAGGGGTGAGGTGTAAGAGCCTTAGTCTTTTGGACCGAGTTTACCTTAGCCGAGTTTTGGCTTAGGCCGAGATGTGATCTTTTCCGCCCCCGCGGGCTTGTGAGCCGCCCCAGCGGGTTTTCGCCCCTGCGGCTCAGGGAACCGCCCCTGCGGTTTTCGACGGCTGCAGCCGGTCGTGTTGACTCTTTGACCGTGCTTTACCTTCTCCTTTGCTTCCTTCTTAAGTCTCTCCCTTGGCTCGTGAGCAAGGGTTTCCACTCATTTTTCCAGACCCTACGTCTTTCTTGCTTCTTCTTCTTCTCTCCTTGACCTTGATCTTGATCTTCCTTGAGTTTGGAAGTGTTTTGTTGTGTGGTTAATGATGTTGATGAGCTTGAGGTGTGTTGCTGAGCTTGGAAGCCAATGAGGTTGAGTGTTGATCTTCTGTGGAGCCTAGGACCACAAGTGTGGTAAGTCTTCTTCTTCTTCTCTTCTTCCTTTCTTTGTTTCTCTCTTCCTTAGCTTAGGATTAGATGAATGGATCATAGATTGATGTTGGAATGTGTATGTATATGTATGTGTGCGACTTTGGAATGAAGAAGACGTGAGTTGATCACGCTAAGAGCCGAAGAGGAACCGCGGGATCACATTCTGCAGTGTCGCCGCCCCCGCGGTCCAAAGAAGCCGCCCCTGCGGGTACCTTGTCGCCGCACCCGCGGCCAGAAGCCACCTTCCCCGCGGCAACGGTCCCAACACTAGCGCCCGCGTTATTCCGCGCCTGCGCTTGCCAACGGCCACGGTCACCGCGCCTGCGGCCACGGTCACCGCGCCTGCGGCCACGGTCACCGCGCCTGCGGCCACGGTCACCGCGACTGCGGCCGAGCCTTACCGCACCTACGGGTTGCTCGTTCCACCCCTGCGTCTTTCCGTCACGCAGGTGCGTCTTGTCCCGGGTCCACCTAGAGTTGGGTAGATCCTTTCCTTTCCTAATATGAGCGGGTTAGTAGCATGCTAAGTATGTGTATAAGGATAGAATGATGATGATGTGATATATCTGTATGCGGGTTATGGCCTTGAGGTTCATGAGTTAGGATATGATCCTTATGGATCCCTTGGGTCTAGGTGTGACCCCTGTGATGGATATGAGTTTGATATATGTTGTTATGCCTTGTTACTAGGCAGTGTTGATCTCCAGAGTTGGAGCCGCTTGGGTTTGAGACTTCCGAGGTTGAGGTAAGTCCATAGGACTTACTTAGCTACCATCCTTATATTGGATGTGTGCATGATTGGTGTGTGTGTTATCTGCTTTATAGCATGCGTTATGATGATTACCGACCTATGGTATAGTGATTGCCCATTGTAGGGCCATGACAGCCGTCCCTTTCATCCCCATTCCCTCAAGGTACACGGGTGGGTGTGATCAAGGGCCACTCCAGCTGCCATGAGCACCCAGAGGCGAGGGTTATATTCCTCGTGTCATATATGTTCATATTGATATTTATATTATATATATATATATATATACGATTGGAGTGATTGACGTTATAAAGATAATAAACCGGGTAAATGTGTGATAGCATGATGAGGTGTTTATGATTTCTGATGTGTGTTTGTGCTCTTGCATCTCTATATATATGTGTATGGTTAGCTAACGGTTTTATACCGTGTTGTAGATCCTTTGCAGATTAGGATAGCTGTAGAGTGATCCAGAGTGGGTGATCCGCTGAGGGCTCCGTACACTGGGTCGTTATCGGGGTTTATGGGATATTTTGTTGTACAGTTATGTTTCTTTTGTACTCAGCGGTTCTAATGTATTACCTTCTGATACTTATATATATATATATATATATATATCAGTTTGATGTTTTGTATTTAATCTATCGGTGCCTTGTTGTAAGATTTAGTGAACTTGTTGTCAGGCTAGGGTCAGGATCCATTGTGAGATCCTAGCCCAGTAGCACCTCGAGTCCTACGGATTTGGGGTATTGCACTTATGATCTTTGGCTTATACCTTAAACTATGATACGGTAAGTGATGATAAGGTTTGAGTGCTTTATCTTGTTGCATTTGAGAGACATATTTGACTCATCTTAGAGAAATCTATGACTACATATCTTACTTGAGGACAAGTAAAGTTCAAGTATGGGATATTTGATAGCAGTTAAATTAGCGTTTTTTTTCCACCCTCATTCTACTCCATTCATTTACTCTTGTGGACATAACTACATAGATTATCAGCTTATGTCCTTCATATTTATGTTTTGGAGATCTACCGGTTAATTTATATCATTGCAGGTTTTCTAAGCATTTGCGGAGCATAGATAAATCTATTTGCAACGGAATGACCTCATACACGTTAAGGATCTTTTTGCGGTCAAAAAAGTTTAGGTCAAAACAGAAATGACTAAGATACGAGAGTGAAGTCGAAGAACACTTCATCCACCATTTTTTCTCCCGACGCGTGACCACTAGTTGAAGAACAAAGCGTCACACCAATATTTTGGACATGGTCGATCGGTCGGACCCACCTTGGCCGATCGATAGGCCCATATACGGGCTTGCACATGACAACTAGTCGAAGATAAAATCTATTTTATAAGATGATATATGACTGTGGAGCTCAAGTTGAGAAGGAAATTAATGAAGCGGAACTTGCATCCGAAATACATATATAGATTACTGAAAACAAGCAAAAAGGTAAACAAAAACGATGAATATAAGAAGCAAAGACTGAAAAATCAAAGCTTATCCTGATTGGTAGTGGAGAAGGGGAGGTGAAAGAGAAACCTTATAATTGAGCCGAATAGAAAGGAAGAAACAATCAAACTGGAGACGCCGACATGTAAAAGACAATCGAACAAAAATTAAGCAAACAAATCGAAGACGGAGATAGCAATGCGACCAACAACAAGCTTCATCCAGCAAGTGGATCCAATCAAGTTTCTACAGATCGACAACGGCTAAGAGCCAACAAGCTTCATCCAGCAAGTGATGCTCCATTAAACAAAGAGCGAAGAAGATACAAAGGGATGGCTATTCAAAGAGAGACGGCGGTGGAAGTCCAAGGAGCTGAAACGAAGGACACGCGTACAACACTGATCATCTGGAGTAAGAGGAAGGATATGGAACAAAATAAAAGGTTGGGCCAACAAAAAGAGAATTAAAATATAAAATAAAATATGTTAAATGATATTCCGGTAAATATAAAAAAAAAATCAGTGGGACAAAATGGTTGGAATACCTTTTCATTGGACTCTCACTTATCAATATTTATCTATATACTAAAGTAGTCCGTGAACTTACACGTGGTATAGTCTCGTGAATCCACGTTATTAAATTTACACGTGACACAGTCTGATAAATCCACATCGTTAAATTTACATGTGTCAATTTTATGTTAATCTAAGTCCCACCATTTCAAAACAAATTATTTTAAATATTTAATTTATGAATTTTACTAACTAATTTTTTATTAGTCCTCTATCATTAATTGAACTTTAAACATTTTTAATATAAAAATCGAAATAGTTAAGATGCAATCTAATTTTAAAGATCTTAATATTCTGTCAACTTATATTTTTTTAATTTTATATTTTTAAGTGAACTGAACGTTACATCTTTTTTTTTTACAACTTATAAAAAAAAATTTCTTTAAAATTTAAAAGATCTTTATATATTTTTTTATATTTTTAATTTTTAATTTTCAATTTTCAATTTTCAATTGAACTTTATTTTTTTCTAAAACTATAAGCTAACAATTTTTATTTCCCTAAAACCAGTTTTTTCAACGATTAACAAAATATTTATTTATTTTTTTAGAATAAAGATTTTTCGAATTAAAAAATTACTTTTTTTGAATAAGTGTTTTTCATTCAAATAAAATTAATTTTAATATTTTTGAAAAAAATTTCAGATATTTTTAATTTTTTTTACATTAAATAAAATAAACATTTAATAAAATATTTTAAATGATGTTGTATAGAAACTCATAAATTTCATATTAAAGATATACTGAAAAAATCGGAAAAAAATTCCCAAAAATATTAATTTCGATTTTTTTTTAAAAAATATCGACATTTTTAAAAATAAATCAAATATTTTTAATAAATTTACACAAAAGTATTTAAAAAACAGGGAAAAAAAATAACAGAAAAAAAATCAAGATAGTTTTTTTTTTTTATAAAATTTAAAATATTTTACTTAATTTGTGACTTTTAACATATTAATTTATTTTAAAAAAGCCACATTACACTAATAATTGTAATAACCAGGAAATTTTCACTTCCGATACCGGTAGCGTTACCGGATTTAGGATCAATTAAAATTATTTTCGGATAGTAGGGTAGAGCTATGTTTTTGGGCTTGGTGTATCTCGGCCCATAGTGTTTCTTTGGGCCCGGCTGGCTCTCGTTACTCTTCTTTGGAGCAAGCTGCTTCTTTCTTTTCTTGGGCCCATCTACAAACACTTCTTTCTTGGGCCAACTAGTTGCTTCTTCTTCTTGGCCCATTCATCCTCAAGCCGTACCCACCTTGCGTGACACGAAGAAACTAGAAACCGAACCAAGACGTGCTTCTTATCCTGCTGAGAGATAGTCTTAACGGCATCCGAGTTTTCTGCAACATGACGAGCCCCACGATGGTAACATCGATCACGCCTTCACTCGGCCTAGCAGTTGAGACCTCGGGAAAGTCTGCTCCTTTCGTCGCTTACACACCAAACGACGAGCCTGCATCCATCTGCACCTTCATCCACACTACAGCCGATCATTACACAACACGCTAGTAGCCGGCGCCAAGCACGAGCTCGACGTGACCTTCCGGCGTGTGTAAATGGACAGTGGTGTACTTCCTTCCTGTCCGATCCGACTGTCGAGCAGTGGGTCGGAATCGTTGATCGATTGTCGTTTCGGGACTGCAGAGGGAGCGGACCAACCTTCATCTAGTCAGCACTATATATCGACTGGGTAAGCAACTTCATCTTCCTCTTCTCTCTTCACTGTCTTCTTTCCTCCCTTCCTGCACCGTGTTCTAAACCCGAATGCACGTCCCTTCACCTCTGTTGCTTGTCCTTCTTCCCTGGACAATGCATCTTGCAGTCTAACTTTGGGCCAGGCTTGGCAAGAGATCGGAACTGCAGAAAGGACAGGTTATCGCCCTTCTTGCTTCAACCTACGTGGGACGAGGTAAGTTTCGGGAACTTGTCTTCTTGAATGTAACTAAGATATGTTCTTGCCATTTCCAATCCGTCAATGAGTTAAGGTCTGATTTAATGAAGGGATGAATGGGGAAGAGTAGTTACGAGTGGAGCTGGAAATGTCGAGAATAGGTTGAATCATGAAGTTGTGGTACTGTTGGGGTTTTCTTAGTCTTCTTTAGTTTTGTTGAGTCGGTTTAATCTCGAACTCGTGACCTCAGGATAGTGTAGAACGGATAGAGAAAAGTGTAGTTAGAAGGACTCGAACTCTAGACCTCTTGAATTACCTAGTTTTGTCTTTAGAATAATCTGGGTTGTTTAGCTGAGTTGTGAATCAAGTTTTATGAACTTAGGATTATCATCTACCGTTGATTTTTTGATATGTTATAGATGGGTATACCTAGTTTTTCGTATTAAAATTTGGGAAAGATCCAACGGTCGGATCTGTAGTTATAAGCGTTCAAAGTTGACTCGAAACCCAGTTTTGGAAGTTAAGTGTGTTGGAAAGCAACTTTGGGATTTTGTGTAGAACTTTTGGAACGTTGTTTATGGGTTTCGTTTGTTCTAGCCTAGAGTAGGTATAACCTAGAGTATGTAAATATTTTTCTCAGTATTTTTAGAATTTAGTAAAAGGCTCTTTCGATAGGCCGAAGTAGGGTACTTGAACTAGTTTCGGAAAGTAAGTTTGGACGTAAAAGAGTAAGTTTGAGCAAACCCTCAAACTTGTTGTGAAGGTTTAAGGTTTATAAAGTGATGATGGGTTAGAGAGGCCTTGGAATCGTTTTGGGCACTTTTCGAAATTTTCCGAAAAGTTAGGGGTATTTTGGTAATTTCTGCAAAAGTTGGGATTTCTCAATCTTTCTTTCCAAGAACTTAAACACTAATCTAGGAGCTTGCTAGAATTGTGGTAAAACTTAGAATGATGAATCTAAGTCGATCTTTCTTGATCAGGTAGTGTTAGTGAGAATACGAGTAGACGATAGATGGTGATGGATGGTAGACGAGCTGTTCAGGTAAGTCTTATGGACTTGCTTAGCTGATGATAATATATGAGTGTATGCTATGTGGTGATGTGTGTTTATTGTTTTAATGAGAATTGATTAGACGACGTTATAATTTAATGAGACCCAAGTGTATGATAACGAGTCGTGGCATCACTACCCAGCACTGTAAGATGACTGGGAAGGCTCTCTGCGACCAGACCGTACGGTATACGGTAGATATGCATTGGAACCATTCTGCTCGGTATACGGGGACAGAGGCGAGGGTCGATGGGATCCTCGTGCCACAATTGAAGTTGAACTAATAATGGAGAATCACTTAATGAAAAGATAAGAATTGGTTTGTGTGTGTTTTCTGATGTGTATTATGTGTGTGTGCGCTATATAGATATCCTTATATAATTATTGTTAGCTAACGGTGAAAACCGATGTTGTAGACCTTGCAGGTTAGCCGCCTTGAGGGAGCCGGAGAGTGTGGTCAGCCGGGGTTTTCATATCTTGTCTTTTCGTCTTTGAGTCCTTTTGGGTTGTTGAATTTGTTTTCCTTTTACTCGTGTTGGATACTAGTTCTAGGTTGGCTGATATACTTCTTCTTGACAATCATGCATTAATAAAAAATATTTTCCAGTTTTACCGGTTTCTTTTTGTGCCTTGTTTTAAGATTCTAGTTAAGTTGTTGTTTAACTAAGGTCGGGACCCATTGTGAGGTCCTAACCAGTAGCATTCCGGGTTCTCAAAATTCGGGGTGTTACAATAATCCTAATTTTTAATGACATGGAAAAATCAGATGTCAAATCATTACCGGAGTTATAATTATTTTTCCGGAAAAATAAGTTTTATTATTTTTTTATAAATACGTTTATAATATGTATCATTTCCAATAATTTTCAAAGTTGGTATTATTTTGAATTTAATTGATAGATGTTATTATTTTAACCTTTTTATAAAAAAAATCTTTTTAGTAATATATATTATTTTAATATCTTCACATATGCTTTTAGTCTTACTAATTGTTACGTAATTTACTATTTACATTTAACGATCTGAAATTGTAATTTTTGACTTAGACATGCTACTTATGTTATATAAATCTCTTTCAATTATATTTTAATATATTATTTAATATTGTTAATTTGAATTTTATGATTTGTTCGTATAATATAATAAAACAACCATTTAACTGATACTTGACGTAATTTCCTGCGGTCACCTAATAAATTTTATAATGTCGCCTATTCGTTAACCTAAATCACGTACTCTAACATTTAATTTAATAAACCGTAATTATTTCTAGGATTGATACTAATTTTGACAATCGAGTATCTCAAAGGATGTTTCGGAATCCTCTTTCCCGATTGTTATTGCATGATTTGAATTTTTTGACACACAATTAAGCCGAGCACTTAAAAGCCGGCTTTTCTCTATATATTAAAGCAACCCGTGAACTTACACGTGGCACAGTTTGATGAATCCACGTCATTAAATTTACACGTGGCACAGCCTGATGAATTCACGTTGTTAAATTTACACGTGTCAATTTTTTGTTAATCTAGGTCCCACCATGTTTAAACAAATTATTTAAAATATTTAATATTTTGCAATAAAAAAAAACAAAAATCATATCATATCATGTAACCGAATCCGAAATGCCTTTTAAATATATAGTTTCAAACCGAAAATTTTAAAAGATTTTGTTACACATTAAATGGTGGCTTCAAAACGTCACCCAAATTTATATTTTTTAATTTAGAATTTTAATTTATTTATATAAAATTAGTATTTATTTTCAATCAATGTAATCCCCTTTTACGTTAGTTTTTTAAATTAAGATCTTGCAATCAAAAATAAAAATAAAAATTATATCATGTAACCGAATTCGAAATGTCTTTTAAATATATAATTTAAAACCGAAATTTTAAAAGATTTTGTTACTAGAATTTAACGTGCCTTCATATTTATCTACAAGACTATCTTCAATTTAATTACATTTTTTAAATCTGAAGTTTACGAACTATATATTTCGAAAAAAAATGATTTTTTAATTTCGAACTTTTTAGAGTAAAACCGAGTTATAACAAATTAATCTTTATCCAAATCTTAACCATACTTAATATTTTTTTATTTAATAAAGTTATATTGTTTTTATATATTAAATAATTTTAAAAATTTTATTTTGACATTTTTTTAAAAAAAAAATCTTTTTATTAATATTTTTATTATAATAATTTGACATATGCTATTAGTCTTATTAACTTTTAGGCAATTCACTATTTAAATTTAACTAATTGATATTGTAATTTTTAACTTAAACATACTACTTATATATTATATACATCTCTTTCAGTTACATGTTAATATATTATTATTTAATATTACTAATTTAAATTTTATGATTTGTTTTATCCTTCATTTTTTTGTTAGTATATGTTTTACACATGACTTATTATCTATCTTATACATTAAAAAAACCCGTGAATTGATACTTAGTGCAGTTTCATGTGGTCACTTTATCAATTTTACAGTTTCGTCTATTCGTTAATCCACATCACATAATCTAACATTTAATTTAATAAAGTCTAATCCTTTATGAGATTGATACTAACTTTGACATTCGAGTATCTTAGAGGATATTGTCCTGAATTCCTATTCCCGATTGTTATTACAGGATTTGTATTCTTCATTGATTTCCATTCATATTGGAAAAATACATACTTACAACAATTATCACATAACAATTAAGTCATTTCTCAACATAATGAATTATCAAACATTTTTATGACACGCAATTATCGTCTAACCCGTGCAGGACACGGGTATTAAAACTAGTAAATATACTAAAGCAGAGTGCATAATTGCTGACGTGGTGCGAGTATTTGAAATCGAGATCTCTCATTAATCGCCAGAAATTTTTTTTTTAAAAAAATTGTCGAATTAAATTTAAAAAATTAAATCGATTAAAATCTTTAAAATCTAATTAGTTGTTTACCTTAAAATCGAATAAAAATATAAGATTAAATTAGTTGTTAACCCACCCTCTTTTTCCATCTAATTACTACGTTAGTATTCACCAAAATTTAATCAAATTAAATCGAATAAAATCTATAAGATCTAATCAGTTGTTAACCAACTTTTCCTATCTGATTACTACTTTAGTTTTCACCAAAATTTGCCAAATTTAAATCTTTTAAATACGTAAGATCTTTATTTAGGTTTCGCTACTTCGATCTATTTTAATGATTTTGTTATAATATTTATAAGAAAAATTCTTATTTTTAAGAATAAAAAAAATTTCCTTCATTTTTTTTTAAAGATTATAAGCTCAATCTATTTAGTATTTACGTTAAATATTTTCAAGGGTTTTGCTATCCCACATTGACTATATATAATATAAGGTTGATGGTTTGAGAACTTCTATAAATTGAGGTTTGAAAATTGAATAAATTATACATTTCTTGGACTTTTGACTAAGTTCAAGTATAGTTTTTATTCATATTGTTATTGACCTACTATTTTGTAGATTATTGACCTACTGTTTTGTGGGTTGTTGACCTACTGTTTTGTGGATCGTTGACTATGTGGATTTTCTTTTTTTTTGATCTACTATTATGTGGGTCGTTGACGTTTGTGGGTTGTTGACCTATCAATCATCAATCAATATAAATATACTTTATATGCTAAAGTAGAGTGCATGACTGATGTCGTGGCGCGTTGTGGTGCGAGTATTTTGAAATACAACTCTCTCATTAAAAGCCGCACAAATCTTAAATTTTAAATTATTTTTTGTGAGACCCCTACTCTTCCGGACCGAGATTGGACCATGGCCGAGATTGGCTTTGGCCGAGTGTAGACTTTTCCGCACCCGCGGGCATTATGGCCGCCCCTGCGGCTCATGGGACCGCCCCTGCGGTTTCCGGCGGCTGCAGCCGGTTTTGTTGACTCTTTTGACCGTGCTTTACCCTTTACCTTACCTCTTCGTTTTACCTTGCTGAGCAAGGGTTCCATCTTCATTCCTTTCTTCAGCTTCCTACGTCCTTCTTGCTTCTCCTTCACCTTCCTTGATCTTGTCTTGGTTTCCTTTGGCTTGGAAGAGTTTTGTTATGGCTTTGTGGTTGATGATGATGCTAGTGTGTGCGTTGCTGTGCTTGGAAGCCAACCTTGGTTTGTGTTAAGCTTTCCTGCAGCCTAGGACCACAGTGGTGGTGAGTGCTCTTTCTTTCTCTTCTTCCTTTCTTGTTCTTCTTCTTCCTTAGCTTAGGATTAGATTTATGCTAAGGGTGCTGATGGTTGGCATGTGTATGTGCATGTTGTGTGTGTTTGTGATGGAGAGAAGACGTGATTTGATCACATGAAGAGCTAAAGAGAAGCCGCGAGGTTGCATTCTGCACTTTCGCCGCCCCCGCGGCCAGAAGTCACCGCCCCTGCGGAAGACGTGCCGCAGCGCCCGCGCCGTGCCAACACCGTGCCTGCGTTGCCAGTGACCTTTGTCACCGCCCCCACGATTGAGTGCCACCGCGCCTGCGGTTGCCTGCATTCCGCCCCTGCGTCCTTAGTTCACGCAGGTGCGTCTTGTCCCGGGACTACCTATAGATAGGTAGTTCCTTTCCTTTCTAGTATGAGGAACTTAGTACCATGCTAGGATTCGGATATTGATGAGTATGATATAGTTATGCCGGTTACGGCTTTGAGGTTTACGAGTTGGACTTGATCCTTATGGATCCCTTGGGTCTAGGTGTGACCCCTTTGTGTGATAGGATTGTGATATATATGTATGTGTGCCTTGTATAGGTTGTGTTGTCCTCCAGTTGGAGTGGACGTTTCTGAGAGTTGTTCGTAGCGAGATACTTCTGAGATCGAGGTAAGTCCATAGGACTTACTTAGCTACTATCCTTATATTGGATGTATGCTTGAGTGGTGTGTGTGTTTTATGCTTTATAGCATGTGTTATTATGGTCACTGACCTATGTTATACTGACCGCCCATTGTAGTGGCCGTGATAACCTTTCCCTTTCATCCCGTAGTGGAGTCTGGGAGGTTCTCTGTAGTCAGGCCAAACCTGGTATACGGGAAGGACCCTCACCACTCCCATAGGGTACACGGGAGGTGTGCTGATACTACTCCAGCTGGCTAGAGTACTCAGAGGCGGGGATTATATTTCTCGTGTCACATATCTTCATATACATCTATTTATACGATTGAGTGATTTAACTTATTAAAGATAATAATCCGGGTAAATGTTTGGTATCATGTTGAAGTGTTTATTATTCCTGATATGTGATTGTGCTCTAGCATCTTCTTATATATGTGTATAGTTAGCTAACGGTTTTATACCGTGTTGTAGATCCTTTGCAGGTTAGGAGAGCTGTAGAGTGATCCGGAGGGGTGATCTGTTGAGGGTTCCGTACACGGGGACGATATCGTGGTTGGGATATTTATATTGTACGGGTTTATGTTTTGACTTTTGTACTCAGCAGTACCTTGTATCACTTTTGATCGGTATATATGTATAGATCAATTTCATATTTTGTTTTCATCTATCAGTGCCTTGTTGTAAGATTCAGTGAAGTTGTTGTCAGGCTAGGGTCAGGATCCACTGTGAGATCCTAGCCCGGTAGCACTCCGAGTCCTACGGATTTGGGGTGTTACAAAGTTGGTATCAGAGCCCAGGTTGACAACAATGGCACTAGTAATCTGCAATAAAGTTCGAATAGATAAATAAACAGAACCCGAAAGGGGTTTGACTTTTCAAAAGTTTTTGGTTTTGAAATGAGTACAAATGTTTTGGGTTATCGTGTACGTGAGTCATCACCCCTTTGAAGATCTCGACAGTATATATATAGATATTCTGTTGTGAGTGATTTTATATATACATACGGCATATATATAGCCTGATAGGTTAAGTGCACTTGTTCTGCAGATGGCTCAGACTAGAGCTGTATCTGTAGATGGATGAGGTAGGGAGAGATCTCCTCTTCCTCCAGTAGATGTAGGACAGAGTCAGATTCCGACTGATGATTCATCTGTAGCGGAGGAGGTTCACGAGGTTGTTGTTCCTGAGACTGGAAACGATATAGCTGGGAGATGTACACCACAACGAGTCCAGTTAGATGATTCGTATCGCGTCTCTGTGAGGGGACTAGATTTCTGTGCATATATCAGGCAAGTAGTGGAAGCGGTCAGACAAGGTAGACCTACCCCGGATCTGCCAGTACAGGAGGGATCATTTAGGAGATCCCATGGAGTTACTCAGGTGCCTGTTGTATCGGCACATGTTGCCGAGATTCCTCAAGTTCCAAAGGAGCATAGAAGGCCTGGAAAAAGACAGCGGACTGGGCAGACCAGTGGTACTGGTGGGGTTAGTAGTTCTGAACTAAACCGGAGACGTCCAAGTTACCCCGCAACGGCACTGGTTGCAGCTACGGGTCGACGATGTTTTAACTGTGATGATCTTGGACATCTACGACCAGCGTGCACGAAGCCGTTAGTAACTTGTTCTACTTGTGGCAAGCAAGGTCACATGGATATTTTCTGTAGATGGGGGGGAGTTCCATCTCCGCAGGATATTGGTGGAGTTACTGGTTTAGGGCGAGGTCAGAGTGGCCAGAGTCATTCCCCATATGCACCAGCTATAGATAAGGGAGTACAGTGCTTCAATTGCAGTGAGTATGGGCATTAGAGATCAGAGTGTATGAGGCAGCCGGTGATCTGCTTCACTTGTGGCAGACCTGGTCACAGAGCTATCTTCTGTAGATGAGGGAGAGCTTCATTACAGCAGGATTCTTCTCCTGTTAGTGTAGTAGGAGGCGGGCAGAGGCCACCTCAGCAGCAGATGTAGGGACAACAAAGAGTCTCAGATCGTCTTACGACTCTGGGATCTGCTCCTGGGCCGAGTAGAGACAGAGGTCGTGGTGGGTGCACCACTGATACCAGAGGGCCACAGGGCCGAGTTTTTGAGTTGAGGAGTGCAGAGGAGCTGCACCGACTGCTACAGGTACCATTCTAATCCATGGTTTACCTGTTAGAGTTTTATTTGATATGTGAGCTATGTCTTCATTTGTATCCGATGTATGTGTTGAGTATTTGAGTTTAATTATGACAAGAGGATACCTCTAGTATAGGGTTTCATGATGATAGTAGGGTCAGAGGTACCCATGAGATCTGCGTTTTGTCCCCTTTCGGTAGGGACCTGTGTGTTACTAGTTAACTTCTTTGTCATGCCATTAGAGCATGAAGAAGTTATACTAGATATGGATTAGATGGATAGACACTCTGCAGTCTTTGATGTAGGTAGGAGGATTGTTACCCTCTCTACCGAGTTAGGCCAGATAGAGGTTTTCCGAGGTTGGGACCTTGGAAAGATAGGCACAGTTATCAGCGTCATACGGGCTGCTAGATTGATTGCACAGGGTTGCGAGGCCTTATGGTGTTATGCCATGAAGGAGGGGGAGAGTCCAGCTGTAGAGGACATTCCAGTTGTTTGTGATTTTACTGATGTTTTTGCTGAGCCGTCCAGTTTGCCGCCTCAGAAGAGTGTGGATTTCAGTATCGAGTTAGAGCCTGGTACGAGACCCATCTCGAAGGCCCATACTGGATGGCGCCTGTCGAGATGCTGGAGCTGAAGAAGCAACTCGAGGAGTTGGCTGAGAAGGGCTTCATTCTCCCTAGTGTGTCCCCATGGGGAGCACCTGTCCTCTTCGTACGGAAGAAGGACGGATCACTGAGGTTATGCATAGATTACAAAGAGCTGAACAAGGTGACCATCAAGAACAAGTATCCACTGCCGCGCATTGATGATTTGTTAGATCAGTTACAGGGAACGACCGTGTTCTCCAGGATTGACCTGCGTTCCGGGTATGACCAGCTGAGGGTGAGGGAGCAGGATGTGCACAAGACAACATTCCGGACCAGATATGGCCCCTACGAGTTTGTAGTGATGCCATTTGGGCTTACGAATGCCCCAGCCGTCTTCATGGAGTTGATGAACAGTATCTTCATCAACTTCCTGGATCAGTTTGTGGTGGTTTTTATTGATGACATTCTGGTATACTCTCGTAGTAGAGAGGAGCATGCAGGACATATGAGGACTGTATAGCAGGTTTTGCGGGATAGAGAACTTTATGCTAAGTTCTCTAAATGTGAGTTCTGGATGCCAGAGGTAGCATTCCTGGGTCATGTGGTTTCAGCTGAGGGGATCAAGGTGGATCCAGCGAAGATTGAGGCAGTATCAGCATGGACTACACCGACGAACATCAAAGAAGTACGTAGTTTCCTTGGCCTAGCGGGTTATTACAGACGCTTTGTGGAGGGATTTTCGGTGATTGCCCGTTCATTGACGAGTTTGTTGAGGAAGACTACCAGATTTGTGTGGTCTGATCAGTGTAGGCAGAGTTTACAGAAGTTGAAGAAGCGTTTGACTTTTGCTCCTATTTTGGCACAACCAGAGGGTACTGAGGATTTTGTGGTTTACAGTGATGCATCCAAGCTAGGCTTGGGATGTGTTTTGATGCAGAGAGGCAGGGTGATTGCTTATGCGTCTCGACAGCTGAAGACGTATGAGGAGAACTACCCGACTCATGATCTGGAGTGGGCAGCGGTAGTTCATGAACTCAAGATCTGAAGACATTACCTGTATGGTGCTACGTGTCAGATCTTCACAGACCATAAGAGTCTGAAGTACATTTTCACGCAGCGGGAATTGAATAACCGCCAGCGTAGGTGGCTCGAGCTGATCAAAGACTTTGATTTAGAGATTATGTACCGTCCAGGGAAGGGGAACGTTGTCGCCGACGCCCTGAGCAGGAAGACGCCTCGAGAGCAGGCGATTGCGAGGCTGACTGTTCAGCATCAGTTGCAGAGAGACCTGATCTGGTTAGAGCTGGACATCCAGTTTCCTGATGAGGATGCCCAGCTGCGTACAGTAGAGGTCCTTCCTGATCTGTTGGATGAGATTCGACAGAAACAGGAGACTTGCCCGACTTTACAGAGGATCAGAGATAGGATGTCTCGGGATGAGGCACCACAGTTCCTGCTTGGAGCAGATGGAGTTTTGAAGCGCCGCGGTCGCGTCTGTGTATCTGTTGATACAGAGCTGAGGCAAAGGATTTTACAAGAGGCTCATTGTACACCTTACTTTGTACATCCAGGTACGAGTAAGATGTATCAGGACTTGAGACGTATATATTGGTGGGGAGGGCTGAAGCCCGTTGTAGCCAGATTTGTAGCTCAGTGTGCGACCTGCCAGCAGGTTAAGATCGAGCATTTCCGAACTGGAGGTGAGCTTCATCCCCTTCCTGTTCCACAGAGGAAGTGGGAGGACGTTACCATGGATTTTGTGACCGGACTGAGAGTGAGCCGGAGTTTTGATGCCATCTGGGTCATAGTAGACAGATTGACGAAGACGACACGTTTCATTCCTATTAGGGAGACGTGGCCGGTGAGCAGATTAGCTGAGTAGTACACTGGGCAGATAGTGAGACTCCATGGTGTACCGAGGACGATCGTCTCAGACAGAGATGGGCGATTTACCTCGAGATTCTGGCAGCAGATTCAGACTGCCCTGGGGACGAGTTTACACTTCACGACTGCGTTCCATCCTCAGACAGATGGTCAGTCAGAGAGGACCATTCAGACCCTAGAGGATATGCTGCGAGCCTGTGTGTTGGATTGGGGACAGGTGTGGACGGATCATCTCCCACTTGTTGAGTTCTCCTACAACAACAGCTGGCATGCATTTATTGGGATGGCCCCATATGAGGCACTGTATGGACAGAGATGTCGTACCTCGTTATGCTGGGATGAGCAGAGCAGTGTCAGTGGTTTAGCACCTGATTAGATTCAGGATGATATGGCTCGGGTAGCATTGATCAGAGAGTGTATGCTGACTGCACAGAGCTGTCAGATGTCTTATGCTGACCGGAGATGTAGACCTCTAGAGTTCAGGGTTGGAGCCCATGTGTGGCTGACAGTGCCCCCGATATGTCGGACCGTTCGAGATTCTAGATCGGGTTGGGAGCGTAGCTTACATATTAGCTTTGCCTCCGAGATTAGAGGGTGTTCACCCTGTATTTCATGTGTCTCAGCTGAGGGAGTACATACCAGATCAGAGGCACATTGTGAGTTATGAGGATTTGATGGTTGAGCCGGACCACACGTTTGTAGAGCATCCTATTGCAATCCTAAAGCAAGGTATGAGACGCCTGCGTTCGAAGGACATCCCTATGTTAAGGATACAATGGTCAAGACGAGGACCCGAGGAGGCTACATGGGAGACTGATGATAGTATCCAGAGGAACTATCCAGAGTTCTATGCCGAGATAGGTGCATCAGTAGGATCACCAAGTAGATCTTAGTACTAGCTTGGTGAGTCTTATCTGCTTATATGCTTATATGCTATGATGTGTTTATTTCATACTAGCTTTGATGTGATTATGATCTTATTAGATCTTGTTATGCTAGTATGATTATTGTTTATAGCTGGAGATGGTTCTTTCCTCCATGCTATTGTGATACGTTTAGGATTTATCTAGAGATGGTTCTTTCCTCCATGCTATTTTGATGGACATAGTAGTGCTGGAGATGTACTTCCTCCATGCCTTTCTGTTATTGATACGATACGGCTAAACATGTGATTCCTCTATACCTTGTGATATGTTTATGGTTTTTTAATTTCGAATTTTTTAGAGTAAAACCGAGTTATAACAAATTAATCTTTATCCAAATCTTAACCATACTTAATATTTTTTTTTATTTAATAAAGTTATATTGTTTTTATATCTTAAATAATTTTAAAAATTTTATTTTGACATTTTTTTTCAAAAAAAAAATCTTTTTAGTAATATTTTTATTATAATAATTTGACATATGCTATTAGTCTTATTAACTTTTAGGCAATTCACTATTTAAATTTAACTAATTGATATTGTAATTTTTAACTTAAACATCCTACTTATATATTATATACATCTCTTTCATTTACATGTTAATATATTATTATTTAATATTACTAGTTTAAATTTTATGATTTGTTTTATCCTTTATTTTTTTTGTTAGTATATGTTTTACACATGACTTATTATCTATTGTAACACCCCAAATCCGCGGGACTCGGGGTGCTACTGGGCGAGATCACAGTGAGTCCAGACCCTTAGCTTGACAACAAGTTCACCGGACCTTTCAACAAGGCACAAATAAAGGCGAAAACTCAAACGTTTTTAATGTATGCGGAAACCGAAAAGAAAGAAACTACAACTTGGAAACTCAGCCGAGTCCTCAAACACACAACTCCAATACGGAAACTTAAACTGTGCAACATGAACCACAATATGAAAACATGACCCAAACCATCCCCGTCCTAAAATGTACGGAGACCCCGACTGTCCACTCCTCCGCCTCACTCGGCGGCATCCCTAACCTGCAAGTCATCTACACAAACGGTTGAAACCGTTAGCTAATATTCTAGGCATTAGAAAAGCGGTAAAGGCACAAACACATACATAGCACATAACATAAAACACGCAAGTCCCGTTTATTATCTTTTTATTACTTAGTCATATCCCGTTCTAATTCAACTTTTGTTGGGACACGAGACCCCAATGGTCTCGCCTCGGTCCCCACTTACCGGCAAGGAATGACACGGATGCACCCGTCCGTATACCCGCCGGGCTAGTCGCCAAGATCCTCCTAGCCCCAGTCAAGGCTAGGCAGTGATGTCACCGCCCGTTATCATACACATGGGCCAAAATATATATATAATGTCGGTTGTCCTAATTACCGGTTTAATTGTTTTTAACAAAAACATAAACACGCACCACCAAACACACATCAATGCTAATACACAAAATACGAGCTAAGTAAGTCCGGAGACTTACCTGAACTGATCGACGGTCGGCCATTACCCGCTACCGTCTAGACGATCGGCCATTACCCGTTATCGTCTATATGCGCATACAATATCAAATACCTGATCAAACGGGGAACATACCCATCAATACATACTCACTCTCAAGAAGTCTTAGAATTCACTCTAGTGATCTAAGCAAGATCACCCAACCCTCAAGCTAGGAATGCATCCTAGGTCCCAAGTACTCATCATACTCTCCACACATGAAACAACCCACAACAGTTCATAATTCCAAAAGATAGTAATCTCAACCAAAGAGGCACAAGCTAGCCTAGAAGGTCCATCATGCTCACATGCTCATATCCATCACTTACATCGAGCCATAAGGGCTCCTAGGTTCACAACAACTAAGTGGCATCTCACACTACTCTAGATTAATCCTAGGCACGCTACTAACATGATTCAACAACAATACTAAGGAAAGAACGAAGAGGAAAGAAGAGGAGAAGCCTACTGTTGCAGAAACGCAGCCGCGGAGTCAAGCTAGCGCCCCAACGGACACAGAAGCCGCCCCCGCGGACATGCTGAGCCGCACCCGCGGCGGTGCTGGGCCATGAGTCTACCGCCGCCCCCGCAGCATGCCGAGCCGCACCCGCGGCGTGCTGGGCCGTGAGTCTTCCGCCGCCCCGCGGCCATGCCGAGCCGCACCCGCGGCGTGCTGGGCCGTGAGTCTTCCGCCGCCCCGCGGCCGGGCCGA
Source organism: Fagopyrum tataricum (assembly GCA_002319775.1). Lineage (NCBI taxonomy): Eukaryota > Viridiplantae > Streptophyta > Magnoliopsida > Caryophyllales > Polygonaceae > Fagopyrum > Fagopyrum tataricum. The sequence continues at coordinate 20,624,408 of CM008285.1, forward strand.
GCTGCACCCTTGGCCGTGCCGGGCCGCACCCGTGGCTGTGCTGAGCCGCCCCTGCGGTTGGCCGCTCCCGCGGCTGTGCTGAGCCGCCCCCGCGGGTCCTATGTAGAATGTCGTCTTCTTCGTCTTCGATCGTGGATCCTTGGCTCCAAAGTCCTTCTTCTCTTGCTGGATCTTCTCCAAACACCCACCACTGGTCTTAGGCATCTCTCCTCGACCTAATCGAGCTAAGAATGCAGCCATGCAAAGAGTTGAGTAAAAACCTCTCAAAAGCTTCATCCATGGCTATGGATGAAGGAGGGAAGAAGAGAGGGATGATCAGCCATGGGGAATGAGGAAGGAAGGAAGGAGAGAAGCTTACCACACAGATTTAGAGTCTCCTCAAGCTGTAGTCCACCATCCAAGTGCTCCAAGGTGCAAGATGAGAAAAGAGAGAGAAGAGAAGAGTGGAAGGGAAAAGTGAGATGGAAATAACGTGAAAGAGAGTAAGGGAGGAGAGAGATGGGACACAAGGCTGCAAGGGGTGTGGGGATCAAGGGGTCAGCTGACCTCTTGTCCCTCACCACGGACCGAGGGGTCGGAAATGACCCCTTGTCATTTTTAACCCGGAACGAAGTATCGGAATGCGGAAAAAGAGGAAAAAAGACGAGTCGGCTCGGGATTTATTTAGGAATAAATCCCGGCACTTGGCATCTCGGGACTACGGGATAAACTACAAGGCGCTCTAAGTCCGGAATAAAATTAATAAAATTCCGGGCGTTACATCTATCTTATACATTCAAACAACCCGTGAATTGATACTTAGCGCAGTTTCATGCGGTCACTTTATCAATTTTACAGTTTCGTCTATTCGTTAATCCACATCACTTAATCTAACATTTAATTTAATAAAGTCTAATCCTTTATGGGATTGATACTAACTTTGACATTCGAGTATCTTAGAAGATATTGTCCTGAATTCCTATTCCCGATTGTTATTGCAGGATTTGTATTCTTCATTGATTTCCATTCATATTGTGAAAAATACATACTTACAACAATTATCACATAACAATTAAGTCATTTCTCAACATAATGAATTATCAAACATTTTTATGACACGCAATTACCGTCTAACCCGTGCAGGGCACGGGTATTAAAACTAGAAAATATACTAAAGCAGAGTGCATAATTGCTGACGTGGCGCGCTGTGGTGCGAGTATTTGAAATCGAGCTCTCTCATTAATCGCCAGAAAACTTTTTTAAAAAAAAATTGTCGAATTAAATTTAAAAAATTAAATCGATTAAAATCTTTAAAATCTAATTAGTTGTTTACCTTAAAATCGAATAAAAAATATAAGATTAAATTAGTTGTTAACCCACCCTCTTTTTCCATCTGATTACTACGTTAGTATTCACAAAAATTTAATCAAATTAAATCGAATAAAATCTATAAGATCTAATTAGTTGTTAACCAACTTTTTCCTATCTGATTACTACATTAGTTTTCACCAAAATTTGCCAAATTTAAATCTTTTAAATACGTAAGATCTTTATTTAGGTTTCGCTATTTCGATCTATTTTAATGATTTTGTTATAATATTTATAAGAAAAATTCTTATTTTTAAGAATAAAAAAAATTTCCTTAATTTTTTTTTAAGATTATAAGCTCAATCTATTTAGTATTTACGTTAAATATTTTCAAGGGTTTTGCTATCCCACATTGACTATATATAATATAAGGTTGATGGTTTGAGAACTTCTATAAATTGAGGTTTGAAGATTGAATAAATTATACATTTCTTGGACTTTTGACTAAGTTCAAGTATAGTTTTTATTCATATTGTTATTGACCTACTGTTTTGTAGATTATTGACCTATTGTTTTGTGTGTTGTTGACCTACTGTTTTGCGGATCGTTGATGTTCGTTGTTTTTGCACCCCTATAAACCTTTATCAATAATGATAAAGACCTATAAGTTAGTAAAACAAGGAAGGGATAGTTTTATATTTATAACCTGTAATAATTCCCTAAATAGCAACGAACCCACAGTGTATGGGTCAATCACAGTAAAGGTAAGTATTTCAGGGTCGATCTCACGGACTGTGAGGATTAATATGCAGCAATGATTAAATATAAAATAGATCTCAATTAAAGACAGGAGGTTGGAAAAAAATAAGGGAAAGAAGTCAAAAAGGTTTTTAAAAGGGTTTTAAGGACTCGCAATCAATTGTCATTATTGATTGAAAGTCAAAACAAACAAACAAAAAGGCAAAACAAAGACAATTAAGTTAAAGGGAAGAAAATGGATTCCAAGGGTTCAAGATCATTGTTTATACATATAGATTCAGGAAGACTCATAAAGATATATGGTAGAAAAGCCACAGGGACGAACGTTTCTAGGCTGACAGTCTATTACCGGGTAAGTCTCAAGACTATCTAGTTCCAAACCAACTACCTATTCCCGGGTATGTCTCAAGGTAGAGAGGTAGGAAATTCTGAAAAAACCAGACTACAAACAAAGGGAAAGGTAAACCATTACCGGGTAAGTCTCAGGTATTACCCTACTTAGAAAGGAATCTAAGCACATTCAACCAATAAAGGATAAACCTTTATTACCTATGATCAGTCTCTCATGTATCTATGAAGGAATATCACCGGGTAAGTCTCAATTCCAACTTAGGTTGCTAGTTTAGAAGGATTCTAACTAGATTCAAGTCCAAGCCAACCATTAGGATTTCTAGCAATTCAAAGCCAAAACAAAACACAATCTAAACCATCATAATCAAAGGCATAAACAAATCCCTGTCAACCTTGAAACCACAAGGTTATAGCCAATAACAATCATATCAAAGAAAGACAAATAAATAGATAACAAAAGGAAATAAAAGGAACTTAACTTCAATAAATGAAAACCTTCAATCTTAACAAACCCGAATCAACAATCTCTCAACAACGTATTCCCAACAAAACTGAATGTAAAAGTCTTGAACTTTAATGTAAACTATGAAGAATCAATGGATAAGAAGAAGAGAAAGGAAGAGAGGCGGCTCCCCCTATGGGGTAACCTAACCCTAAAAGAAACGGACTATTTGTGGCTTAGTTTATGCCATTTATGCTTGTTTAGTTCTACTTTGCAAGAATAGATGTATACACACACTATTTGTGGCTTTGTAGTTAATTTGGCACATTTTGGAGCTAAAACGACGTATTTGAGGATCAAGCCTCGAAGTGGACGCATTGGAGCAAACATACGTGCACGGAAAAGGGCTAGGAATCGAGCTAAAGACACCAAGGAACGAAGGGATGGCATCTCAGCCTTGATCTCGGTCTGACCAGACCGAGATGGCCTGATCTCGGCCGAGATCCATTGATCTCGGCCGAGATCCATTGATCTCGGGCCGAGATGGCCTAATTTCGGTCGATTTGGAAAGTTTCTGTTGTGAAATCTCGGTCCTGATCTAGGCCGAGATTTTTGACCGAGATTTTCTGTTCGGCGATTTTATCTTATTTTTGGATCGGTTTTGGCCCAGCCCGTCTTTTGTAAGATTGTTGCCTATGAAAGGGAAGCTTTAGGTTATTTCTAAGGGTCCGATTTAGTCCGTTTCTTTTATGGTTAGGTTACCCCATAGGGGGGAGCCGCCTCTCTTCCTTTCCCTTCTTCTTCTCCATTGATTCTCCATTGATCTCGGCCCGAGATCAATGGATCTCGGCCGAGATCAGGCCATCTCGGTCTGGTCAGACCGTGATCAAGGCCGAGATGTCATCCCTTCGTTCCATCGTGTCTTTAGCTCGATTCCTAGCCCTTTTCCGTGCACGTATGCTTGCTCCAATGCGTCCACTTCGAGGCTTGATCCTCAAATACATCGTTTTAGCTCCAAAATGTGCCAAATTACCTACAAAGCCACAAATAGTGTGTGTAGACATCTATTCTTGCAAAGTAGAACTAAACAAGCATAAATGGCACAAACTAAGGCTAAAACATGAATGTGGAAAGGGGAAATCTAACTAAATGCATGATGTAACAGGTCGATAAATCATGTTATCAGTTGACTATGTCGATTTTCTTTTTTTTTGATCTACTGTTATGTGGGTCGTTGACGTTTGTGGGTTGTTGACCTATCAATCATCAATCAATATAAATATACTTTATATGCTAAAGCAGAGTGCATGATTGATGTCATGGCGCGTTGTAGTGCGAGTATTTTAAAATACAACTCTCTCATTAAAAGCCGCACAAATCTTAATTTTTAAATTATTTTTTGTGACACCCCTACTCTTCCGGACCGAGATTGGACCATGGCCGAGATTGGCTTTGGCCGAGTGTAGACTTTTCCGCACCCGCGGGCATTTTGGCTGCCCCTGCGGGTTCCCGCCCTTGCGGTTTCCGGCGGCTGCAGCCAGTTTTGTTGACTCTTTTGACCGTGCTTTACCCTTTACCTTACCTCTTCGTTTTACCTTGCTGAGCAAGGGTTCAATCTTCATTCCTTTCTTCAGCTTCCTACGTCCTTCTTGCTTCTCCTTCAACTTCCTTGATCTTGTCTTGGTTTCCTTTGGCTTGGAAGAGTTTTGTTATAGCTTTGTGGTTGATGATGATGCTAGTGTGTGTGTTGTTGTGCTTGGAAGCCAGCCTTGGTGTGTGTTAAGCTTTCCTGCAGCCTAGGACCACAGTGGTGGTGAGTGCTCTTTCTTTCTCTTCTTCCTTTCTTGTTCTTCTTCTTCCTTAGCTTAGGATTAGATTTATGCTAAGGGTGTTGATGGTTGGCATGTGTATGTGCATGTTGTGTGTGTTTGTGATGGAGAGAAAACGTCATTTGATCACGTGAAGAGCTAAAGAGAAGCCGCGAGGTTTCATTCTGCACTGTCGCCGCCCCCGCGGCCAGAAGTCACCGCCCCTGCGGAAGACGTGCCGCAGCGCCCGCGCCGTGCCAGCGCCGTGCCTGCGTTGCCAGCGACCTTTGTCACCGCCCCCGCGGTTGAGTGCCACCGCGCATGCGGTTGCCTGCGTTCCGCCCCTGCGTCCTTATTTCACGCAGGTGCGTCTTGTCCCGGGACTACCTATAGATAGGTAGTTCCTTTCCTTTCTAGTATGAGGAACTTAGTACCATGCTAGGATTCGGATGTTGATGAGTATGATATAGTTATGCTGGTTACGGCTTTGAGGTTTTCGAGTTGGACTTGATCCTTATGGATCTCTTGGGTCTAGGTGTTAGCCCTTTGTGTGATAGGATTGTGATATATATGTATGTGTGCCTTGTATAGGTTGTGTTGTCCTCCAGTTGGAGTGGACGTTTCTGAGAGTTGTTAGTAGCGAGATACTTCTGAGATCGAGGTAAGTCCATAGGACTTACTTATCTACTATCCTTATATTGGATGTATGCTTGAGTGGTGTGTGTGTTTTATGCTTTATAGCATGTGTTATTATGGTCACCGACCTATGTTATACTGACCGCCCACTATAGTGCCGTGATAACCTTTCCCTTTCATCCCGTAGTGGAGTCTAGGAGGTTCTCTGTAGTCAGGCCAGATCTTGTATACGGGAAGGACCCTCACCACTCCCATAGGGTACACGGGAGGTGTGCTGATACTACTCCAGCTGGCTAGAGTACTCAAAGGCGGGGATTATATTCCTCGTGTCACATATCTTCATATACATCTATTTATACGATTGAGTGATTTAACTTATTAAAGATAATAATCCGGGTAAATATTTGGTATCATGCTGAAGTGTTTATTATTCCTGATATGTGATTGTGCTCTAGCATCTTCTTATATATGTGTATAGTTAGCTAACGGTTTTATACCGTGTTGTAGATCATTTGCAGGTTAGGAGAGCTGCTGTGTGATCCGGAGGGGTGATCTGCTGAGGGTTCCGTACACGGGGACGATATCGTGGTTGGGATATTTATATTGTACGGGTTTATGTTTTGACTTTTGTACTCAGCAGTACCTTGTATCACTTTTGATCGGTATATATGTATACATCAGTTTCATATTTTGTTTTTATCTATCAGTGTCTTGTCGTAAGATTCAGTGAAGTTGTTGACAGGCTAGGGTCAGGATCCATTGTGAGATCCTAGCTCAGTAGCACTCCAAGTCCTACGGATTTGGGGTGTTACATTTTTAGCCATCAAATATTTTATATTTAAATTACATTATTTTTTTTGGAACCATTTCATATTACTTTAAACTTTTTATTCTTGAAACGATTATATATGTTTTTTTAGGTTTCGATCTATTTTATTATTTTTTTTTAATAAAGGAAAACGATTTGAAACACTAGACGACACGCCGTGTAGTGGGTCGAAAGGCCGAAAAAGATTGGCAGGCGGACTAACCATCATGAGGAACAACAACAGAAGAAAAAGAAACACAATAAAACACATCAAAAAATCCCGACATCAAAGAAGTCAACGAGGAAAAGTAGTATGATTCAGTCCAACGGAAGCGGAGAGCAAAAGTTCGTCTTCGAAGAGAGTACACGTGAATGAAGCCTGAATAACAATTGTGGACACCTCAGATTTGGGCTTGCAACAGAGCATTAAGGAGTTAATCACAAATCAACGCCCCCTCCTCGACAAACCACTCAAGACGCCACCTGAAGCATAATCAAACTAAGGAGACGACAATGCAAAACACGGGATCTTGACATATAAAGTGTGTAACTTTTATTGATAAAAGAAATTAGGTTTATAAGGATGAGATTGTTCATAAAAAAATTGGATAAACATTTGATTACAATTGATGTTGATTTTTGAATTTTTTAAGTTTCATAGTAGCACACAATTGTAGAAAATGTGGGGTAATAAAATTTTGGTTGATTTAAAAAGGGGTTTCTACCAATTCATATTTAATTGATAAAATTTTGGGCTTTTCAGTTCAACAAAATAAAATATTTTGTTTTGTTATTTAGGCTTTAAGGCCTCAAAAGCTTATCATTTTGGTATGCAAATGTTTTTGCTTTTTCATCTCTTTTGGTTTAAACATTACACAAATAATTTAGACAATTGGGCCAAAAAAGCCCAGTTAATTATTTTTGAAATATGTGAAAGAGAGGAGAAAGAGTAAGAAACCCTAGCCACCAAGCAAAGGTTGAAGAAAAAGAGCGTGTAAGTTTTTTTGTGAATTGTCAAATCTTCACAAAGGACAGTGAACTTTACCTTCCACTATTCCAAAAGTCTAGAGAATTTTAGCTTTCTTTACTCCAAAAGTCAAGAGATTATACGGTTAACAGATTCGGAGTCACACAGTAGGCTTCGGGCGGAAGACGGTGGTTTTCAACTCCGATCAAGAAGCTCTTCTCCTGTGGTGTCCCGTTTGAAGGGGTCGAATCTGTGTGTAGCGCCGACAAGGGTTTAGATCTAGCATAAATGATCGATCTAGGTCAGAGATGGAATCTCGGATCTGTCGGATCTGAGGTGGTGAGACCGAAAATCAATTGTTTTTTTTAGGGTTCTCGAGTCGAGCGTTTTTATAGAGAAGCCCTGTTGTTACCTCTTTAGAGTAGAGATTTCATTTTTGGTTGTAAAAGAGCTTCTTGATTTACTTGAGTAAAAGGGTTTTTGTTTGTTGCATCATCATAGAGATGCCCGAAAATCTATTGTTCTTGTTTGTTTGTCTAGAGAGTTCAAGAAGAGTTTGTCAAAACGGTTGAATTTCTGCCTCTACCACTACTCTTACTTTAGAAGAGATTGGGTTTCCCCTTAATTTCTCTTAGATTACTCCAAGAAATGGTGTTGACAAAAGAGAATTACACTTAAACAATAGCCGTTGTTTTGTTGTTGATGGAGGTTGGGGGGGTTTTCCCTTCTTAGAGAGAGCGTTTTTAGCAAGCCAGTTTCGGCATTGTTGATGGAGGTTGGGGGTTTTCCCCTTCTCAGAGAAAGCGTTTTTAGCAGGCCGTTTTTGCTATACGGAGTAGTTTTGGTTTCGATCTATTTTAATGATTTTGTTATAATATTTATTAACTTTTTTTTTAAGAATACTGCATGGAAAAAAATTCCTTATTTTTTTTTAAGATTATAAGCTCGATCTATTTACGTTTAATATTTTCAAGGATTTTGGTATCCCGCATCGACAGTTTGAGTGTAAGAGTCTTAGTCTTTGGAGCCGTTTATGGCCTTAGCCGCCCCCACGGGTCTGTGAGGCCGCCCTGCGGCTCGTCTGTTGTTCCGCCCTTGCGGCTCAGGGAACCGCCCCTGCGGCTCAGGGAACCGCCCTTGCGGTTTCCTGCGGCTGCAGCCGGCTTTGTTGACCTTTGACTTGTGCTTTACTCTTTTCTTCCTTTCCTCTTAAGCCTCGTCCTTGGCTTACTAAGCAAGGGTTTCTTCTCTCTTTCCCAGCCATACTCACGTCCTTCTTGCTTCTCATTCCTTCTTCTTGATCTTGTTTGAGTTCTCCTTGGAGTTTCAAGAGTTGTGTTGTGAGGCTTTGATGATGTTGATGCTAGTGGATGTTGTGTTGAGCCTGAGAGTCAGCTGAGGTACTGACTTGGATCAGTTTCGTGCTTAGGCCACAGTTGTGGGTAAGGTCCTTGCTCTTCTTCTTCTTTCTTTGATCTCTTTCTCTTTCCTAACTTAGGATTAGATGTATGGAATGTAGATTGATGTTGGATTGTGTATGTATATGTATGTACTTGGTTTTGGATGAGAGAAGACGTGATTTGATCACGTGAAGAGCCGAAGAGGAATCGCGGGATCACACTCTGCAATGTCGCCGCCCCCGCGCCTGGAAGCCTCCGCCCCTGCGGAAACCGTGTCACAGCGCCTGCGCCGTGCCTGCGTTGCCTGCGGCCGAGCTTTGCCGCACCTGCGGGTTGCCTTTCTCCGCCCCTGCGTCTCTCTTTTCATGCAGGTGCATCTTGTCCCGGGTCTACCTAGAGTTGGGTATATCCTTTCCTTTCCTAGTATGAGCGGGTTAGTAGCATGCTAGGTACGTGTATGAGGTTAGAATGAGGATGATCATGATATCGTTTATGCCAGTTATGGCTTTGAGGTTTATGAGTTAGGATATGATCCTTATGGATCCCTTGGGTCTAGGTGTGACCCTGTGATGGTTATGAGTTTGATACATTGTTATGCCTTGTTATTAGGCAGTGTTGTCCTCCAGATTGGAGTGGACCGTGCTGGAGATCGTGGTTGAGATTACTTCGAGGTTGAGGTAAGTCCATAGAACTTACTTAGCTACCATCCTTATATTGGATGTGTGCATGAGTGGTGTGTGTGTTATCTGCTTTGTAGCATGAGTTATGATGATTACCGACCTATGGTATAGTGATTGCCCATTGTAGGGATTGACAGCTGTCCCTTTCATCCCTTTGGAGTCTGGGTGGTTCTCTGTGGTTGGGTCAGACTTGGTAAACGGTTGGCTACTCCCCATTCCCTCAGGGTACACGGGTGGGTGTGACCGGGGACCACTCCAGCTGCCATGAGCACCCAGAGGCGAGGGTTATATTCCTCGTGTCACATATGTTCATATAGATATATATATATATATATATATATATACGTTTGAGTGATTGGACTTTATAAATATAATAAACCGGGTAAATGTGTGAAAGCATGATGATGTGCTATTATTCCTTGAGGTGTGATTGTGCTTATGCTTATCATCTATATATATGTGTATGGTTAGCTAACGGTTTTATACCGTGTTGTAGATCCTTTGCAGGTTAGGAGAGCTGTAGAGTGATCCAGAGTGGGTGATCCGCTAAGGGCTCCGTACACTGGGGTCGTTATCGGGGTTTATGGGATCTTTTGTTGTACAGTTATGTTTTATTTGTACTCAGCGGTACCTTTGTATTACCTTTTGACATATGTATATAACACCACAGATCGCCCTACTACTCAGGGATCTGTTCATGGGCCGAGTAGAGGCAGAGGCCGTGGTGGGAACACCACTGATATTAGAGGACCATAGGGTCGAGTTTTTGAGTTGAGGAGTGCAGAGGAGCCAGCTGCACCGACTGCTACAAGTAACATTCTGATTCATGGTTTACCTATTAGAGTCTTATTTGATATTGGTGCTACACATTATTTTATTTCTGATGCTTGTGTAGAGCGTTTGAGTTTAGATACGGTTGAGGGGATGCCCTTTATTATAGGTTACCCGATGGTGGTAGGGTCAGAGGTACCCGTGAGATTCATGGCTGTCCCATTTCTGTAGGGACTCGTGTGTTACTAGCTGACTTCTTTGTCATGCCATTAGAGCATGAAGAAGTCATTCTAGGTATGGATTGGATGGATAGACATTCTGCAGTCTTAGATGTAGGTAGGAGGACTATTACCCTCTCTACCGAGTTAGGTCAGATAGAGGTTTTCCGAGGTTGGGACCTTGGAAAGACAAGCACGATTATCAGTGCGATACGGGCAGCTAGACTGATTGCACAGGGTTGTGAGGCCTTCTAGTGTTATGCCATGAAGGAGGGGGAGATCGAGTCCATCATTAGAGGATATCCCAGTTGTCTGTGATTTTGAAGATGTATTTGCTGAGCCGTCCAGTTTGCCGCCTCAGAGGAGTGTGGACTTTAGTATTGAGTTAGAGCCTGGTACGAGACCGATCTCGAAGGCCCCATACCAGATGGCGCCTGTCGAGATGCTTGAGCTGAAGAAGCAACTTGAGGAGCTGGCTAAGAAGGGCTTCATTCGCCCTAGTGTGTCCCCATGGGGAGCACATGTCCTCTTCGTACGGAAGAAGGACGGATCGCTGAGATTATGCATTGATTACAGAGAACTGAACAAGGTGACCATCAAGAACAAGTATCCACTGCCTCGTATTGATGATTTGTTAGATCAGCTTCAGGGAGCGACTGTGTTTTCCAGGATTGACCTGCGTTCAGGGTATCACCAGTTGAGGGTGAGAGAGCAGGATGTGCACATGACAGCATTCCGGACCAGATATGACCACTACGAGTTTGTAGTGATGCCATTTGGGCTTACGAATGCCCCAGCAGTCTTTATGGAGTTGATGAACAACATCTTCATCGACTTCCTGGATCAGTTTGTGGTGGTTTTCATAGATGATATTTTGTGTACTCTCGTAGTAGATAGGAGCATGCAGGACAACTAAGGATTGTATTGCAGATTTTACGAGATAGAGAACTTTATGCTAAGTTCTCTAAGTGTGAGTTTTGGATGCCAGAGGCAGCATTCCAGGGTCATGTTGTTTCAGCTGAAGGGATCAAGGTGGATCCGGCAAAGATCGAGGCAGTAGCATCTTGGACGACACCAACGAACGTCAAGGAAGTACGTAGCTTTCTTGGCCTAGCCAGGTATTATCGACGTTTTGTGGAGGGATTTTCTATGATTGCCCGTCCACTGACGAGTCTGCTGAGGAAGACTACCAGATTTGTATGGTCTGAGTAGTGTATGCAGAGTTTTGAGGAGCTGAAGAGACATTTGACTTCTGCTCCTATTTTGGCACAGCCAGAGGGTACAAAGGATTTTGTGGTATATAGTGATGCATCCAAGCAGGCTTGGGATGTGTGTTGATGCAGAGAGGCATGGTGATTGCTTATGCGTCTAGACAGTTGAAGACGTATGAGGAGAACTACCCGACTCATGATCTGGAGTTGGCAGCGGTAGTTCATGCATTGAAGATCTGGAGACATTACTTGTATGGTACTACATGTCAGGTCTTCACAGACCATAAGAGTCTGAAGTACATTTTCACGCAGCGGGAATTGAATAACCACCAGCGTAGATGGCTCGAGCTGATCAAGGACTTTGATTTAGAGATTCTGTATCATCCAGGCAAGGCGAACGTTGTCGCCGCCTTGAGCAGGAAGACGCCTCGAGAGCAGGCGATTGCGAGATTGACAGTTCAGCATCAGTTACAGAGAGACCTGATCTGGTTAGAGTTGGACATCCAGTTTCCTGATGAGGATGCCCAGCTGCGTACGTTAGAGGTTCTTCCTGATCTGTTGAGTGAGATCCAACAGAAGAAAGAGACCTGCCCGACACTGATGAGGATACGAGATAGGATGTCTTGAGATGAGGCACCACAGTTCCTGCTAGGAGCAGATGGAGTATTGAGGCGTCGCGGTCGCGTCTGTGTACCCGCTAATGCGGATCTACGCCAGAGTATTTTACAGGAGGCTCACTGCACACCTTGCTCTGTACACCCAGGTACAAGTAAGATGTATCAAGATTTGAGATGTTCATATTGGTGGGGAGGGCTGAAGCCCGATGTGGCCAGATTTGTAGCACAGTGTGCGACCTGTCAACAGGTCAAGATAGAGCATAGCAGACTTGGAGGTGAGCTCCATCCACTTCCTGTTCCACAGAGGAAGTGGTAGGACGTCACCATGGACTTTGTGATTGGGCTGAGGCTGAGCCGGAGTTTTGATGCTATTTGGGTTGTAGTTGATAGATTGACGAAGACGGCACGTTTCATTCCTATTCGAGAGATGTGGCCGGTGAGCAGATTAGCTGAGGAGTACACTAGGCAGATAGTGAGACTCCATGGTGTACCGAGGACGATCGTCTCTGACAAAGATGGGCGATTTACCTCGAGGTTTTGGCAGCAGATTCAGACTGCCCTGGGGACGAGTTTGCACTTCACGACTGCGTTCCATCCTCAGACAGATGGTCAGTCAGAGAGGACCATTCAGACCCTGGAGTATATGCTGCGAGCTTGTGTGTTGGATTGGGGACAAGTGTGGACGGATCATCTCCCACTTGTTGAGTTCTCATACAACAACAGCTGGCATGCATCTATTGGGATGGCCCATATGAGGCACTTTATGGGCAGAGATGTCTTACCCCGTTATGCTGGGATGAGAAAAGCAGTGTTAGTGGTTTGACACCTGATCAGATTCAGGATGATGTGGCTCGAGTAGCACTGATTAGAGAGAGGATGTTGACTTCACAGAGCCATCAGAAGTGTTTTGCTGATAGGAGGCATAAACCTCTAGAGTTCAGAGTGAGAGCTCATGTGTGGCTGAGAGTGTCTCCGACACGAGGTGTTAGACGTTTTGGCATTAAGGGGAAGTTGAGCCCTCGATATGTCGGACCGTTCGAGATTCTGTATTGAGTTGGGAGCGCAGCATACAGATTATCCTTGCCTCCAAGATTAGAGGGTGTTCACCCTGTATTTCACTTGTCTCAGCTGAGAGAGTATATACTAGATCCGAGACACGTTGTGAGTTATGATGATTTGGTGGTTGAGCTAGACCACACCTCTGTTGAGCACCCGATTGCCAGTCCTAGAACGAGGTATAGACGCCTGCGTTCGGAGAGGACATTCCTATGTTGAGGATACAGTGGTCGAGACGAGGACCCTAATGAGGCTACATGGGAGACTGAGGATAGTATCCAGAGGAACTATCCAGAGTTCTATGCCGAGTTAGATGCACCAGTAGGATCACCGAGTAGATCTTAGTACTATCTTGGTGAGTGTTATGCTTATGTGCTTATATGCCATGATGTGTTTATTTTCATACTAGCTTCATGTGATATATGATCTTATTAGATCTTGTTGTGCTAGTATGATTATTGTTTATAGCTGGAGATGGCTCTTTCCTCCATGCTATTGTGATAGATTAGGATTCAGCTGGAGATGGTTATTCTCCATGCTATTTTGATGGACAT
>CM008285.1:20647972-20849808 GCA_002319775.1 Fagopyrum tataricum
CTCTCGTAGTAGATAGGAGCATGCAGGACAACTAAGGATTGTATTGCAGATTTTACGAGATAGAGAACTTTATGCTAAGTTCTCTAAGTGTGAGTTTTGGATTGCCAGAGCAGCATTCCAGGGTCATGTTGTTTTCAGCTGAAGGGATCAAGGTGGATCCGGCCAAAGATCGAGGGCAGTAGCATCTTGGACGACACCAACGAACGTCAAGGAAGTACGTAGCTTTCTTGCCTAGCCAGGTATTATCGACGTTTTGTGGAGGGATTTTCTATGATTGCCCGTCCACTGACGAGTCTGCTGAGGAAGACTACCAGATTTGTATGGTCTGAGTAGTGTATGCAGAGTTTTGAGGAGCTGAAGAGACATTTGACTTCTGCTCCTATTTTGGCACAGCCAGAGGGTACAAAGGATTTTGTGGTATATAGTAGATGCATCCAAGCAGGCTTGGGATGTGTGTTGATGCAGAGAGGCATGGTGATTGCTTATGCGTCTAGACAGTTGAAGACGTATGAGGAGAACTACCCCGACTCATGATCTGGAGTTGGCAGCGGTAGTTCATGCATTGAAGATCTGGAGACATTACTTGTATGGTACTACATGTCAGGTCTTCACAGACCATAAGAGTCTGAAGTACATTTTCACGCAGCCGGGAATTGAATAACCACCAGCGTAGATGGCTCGAGCTGATCAAGGACTTTGATTTAGAGATTCTGTATCATCCAGGCAAGGCGAACGTTGTCGCCGCCTTGAGCAGGAAGACGCCTCGAGAGCAGGCGATTGCGAGATTGACAGTTCAGCATCAGTTACAGAGAGACCTGATCTGGTTAGAGTTGGACATCCAGTTTCCTGATGAGGATGCCCAGCTGCGTACGTTAGAGGTTCTTCCTGATCTGTTGAGTGAGATCCAACAGAAGAAAGAGACCTGCCCCGACACTGATGAGGATACGAGATAGGATGTCTTGAGATGAGGCACCACAGTTCCTGCTAGGAGCAGATGGAGTATTGAGGCGTCGGCGGTCGCGTCTGTGTACCCGCTAATGCGGATCTACGCCAGAGTATTTTACAGGAGGCTCACTGCACACCTTGCTCTGTACACCCAGGTACAAGTAAGATGTATCAAGATTTGAGATGTTCATATTGGTGGGGAGGGCTGAAGCCCGATGTGGCCAGATTTGTAGCACAGTGTGCGACCTGTCAACAGGTCAAGATAGAGCATAGCAGACTTGGAGGTGAGCTCCATCCACTTCCTGTTCCACAGAGGAAGTGGTAGGACGTCACCATGGACTTTGTGATTGGGCTGAGGCTGAGCCGGAGTTTTGATGCTATTTGGGTTGTAGTTGATAGATTGACGAAGACGGCACGTTTCATTCCTATTCGAGAGATGTGGCCGGTGAGCAGATTAGCTGAGGAGTACACTAGGCAGATAGTGAGACTCCATGGTGTACCGAGGACGATCGTCTCTGACAAAGATGGGCGATTTACCTCGAGGTTTTGGCAGCAGATTCAGACTGCCCTGGGGACGAGTTTGCACTTCACGACTGCGTTCCATCCTCAGACAGATGGTCAGTCAGAGAGGACCATTCAGACCCTGGAGTATATGCTGCGAGCTTGTGTGTTGGATTGGGGACAAGTGTGGACGGATCATCTCCCACTTGTTGAGTTCTCATACAACAACAGCTGGCATGCATCTATTGGGATGGCCCATATGAGGCACTTTATGGGCAGAGATGTCTTACCCCGTTATGCTGGGATGAGAAAAGCAGTGTTAGTGGTTTGACACCTGATCAGATTCAGGATGATGTGGCTCGAGTAGCACTGATTAGAGAGAGGATGTTGACTTCACAGAGCCATCAGAAGTGTTTTGCTGATAGGAGGCATAAACCTCTAGAGTTCAGAGTGAGAGCTCATGTGTGGCTGAGAGTGTCTCCGACACGAGGTGTTAGACGTTTTGGCATTAAGGGGAAGTTGAGCCCTCGATATGTCGGACCGTTCGAGATTCTGTATTGAGTTGGGAGCGCAGCATACAGATTATCCTTGCCTCCAAGATTAGAGGGTGTTCACCCTGTATTTCACTTGTCTCAGCTGAGAGAGTATATACTAGATCCGAGACACGTTGTGAGTTATGATGATTTGGTGGTTGAGCTAGACCACACCTCTGTTGAGCACCCGATTGCAGTCCTAGAACGAGGTATGAGACGCCTGCGTTCGAAGGACATTCCTATGTTGAGGATACAGTGGTCGAGACGAGGACCTAATGAGGCTACATGGGAGACTGAGGATAGTATCCAGAGGAACTATCCAGAGTTCTATGCCGAGTTAGATGCACCAGTAGGATCACCGAGTAGATCTTAGTACTATCTTGGTGAGTGTTATGCTTATGTGCTTATATGCCATGATGTGTTTATTTTCATACTAGCTTCATGTGATATATGATCTTATGAGATCTTGTTGTGCTAGTATGATTATTGTTTATAGCTGGAGATGGCTCTTTCCTCCATGCTATTGTGATACGATTAGGATTCAGCTGGAGATGGTTATTCCTCCATGCTATTTTGATGGACATAGTGTTGCTGGAGATGTTTTTCCTCCATGTCTTTCTGTTATGAGTATGATACGGCTAGAGATGTGATTCTTCTATGCCTTGTGATGTGTTTATGGTTTGGCTAGAGATGGTTTTCCTCTATGCCTTGGATAGTGTTTTGGTTGTTGGAGTTGATGATTTCCTCCATGCTTGTGTTTGAGGATATAGGGAGTGTTATACCTCGGCTTTTGAGTCCGAGTGGTTTGAGGATTTTACAAGTTTCGGGACGAAACTTGTTTTTAGGTGGGTGAGGTGTAAGAGCCTTAGTCTTTGGAGCCGTTTTTGGCTTTAGCCGCCCCCGCGGGTCTGTGAGGCCGCCCCTACGGCTCATCTGTTGTTCCGCCCCTGCGGCTCAGGGAACCGCCCCTGCGATTTCCTGCGGCTGCAGCCGGCTTTGTTGACCTTTGACTTGTGCTTTACTCTTTTCTTCCTTTCTTCTTAAGCCTCGTCCTTGGCTTACCTGAGCAAGGGTTTCTTCTCTCTTTCCCTTCAATACTCACGTCCTTCTTGCTTCTCCTTCCTTCTTCTTGATCTTGCTTGAGTTCTCCTTGGAGTTTCAAGAGTTTTGCTGTGAGGCTTTGATGATGTTGATGTTAGTGGATGTTGTGCTGAGCTTGAGAGCTAGCTGAGGTACTGTCTTGGATCAGTTTCGTGCTTAGGCCACAGCTGTGGGTAAGCTCCTTGCTCTTCTTCTTCTTTCTTTGATTTCTTTCTCTTTCTTAGCTTAGGATTAGATGTATGGAATGTAGATTGATGTTGGATTGTGTATGTATATGTATGTACTTGGTTTTGGATGAGAGAAGACGTGATTTGATCACGTGAAGAACCGAAGAGGAATCGCGGGATCACACTCTGCACTGTCGCCGCCCCCGCGCCTGGAAGCCGCCGCCCCTGCGAAAGCCGTGTCACAGCGCCTGCGCCGTGCCTACGTTGCCTGCGGCGTTTGTCACCGCGCCTGCGGCCGAGCTTTGCCGCACATGCGGGTTGCCTTGCTCTGCCCCTACGTCTCTCTTGTCACGCAGGTGCGTCTTGTCCCGGGTCTACCTAGAGTTGGGTAGATCCTTTCCTTTCCTAGTATGAGCGGGTTAGTAGCATGTTAGGTACGTGTATGAGGTTAGAATGAGGATGATCATGATATCGTTTATGCTAGTTATGGCTTTGAGGTTTATGAGTTAGGATACGATCCTTATGGATCCCTTGGGTCTAGGTGTGACCTTGTGATGGTTATGAGTTTGATACATTGTTATGCCTTGTTATTAGGCAGTGTTGTCCTCCAGATTGGAGTGGACCGTGCTTGAGATCGTGGTTGAGATTACTTCGAGGTTGAGGTAAGTCCATAGGACTTACTTAGCTACCATCCTTATATTGGATGTGTGCATGAGTGGTGTGTGTGTTATCTGCTTTATAGCATGAGTTATGATGATTACCGACCTATGGTATAGTGATTGCCCATTGTAGGGATTGACAGCTGTCCCTTTCATCCCTTTGGAGTTTGGGCGGTTCTATGTGGTTGGGTCAGACTTGGTAAATTGTTGGTCACTCCTCATTCCCTCAGGGTACACGGGTGTGTGTGACCAGGGACCACTCCAGCTGCCATGAGCACCCAAAGGCGAGGGTTATATTCCTCGTGTCACATATGTTCATATTAATATATATATATATATATATATATATATATATATATATATATATATATATATATATATATATACGTTTGAGTGATTGGACTTTATAAAAATAATAACCGGGTAAATGTGTGAAAGCATGATGATGTGCTATTATTCCTTGAGGTGTGATTGTGCTTATGCTTATCATTTATATATATGTGTATGGTTAGCTAACTGTTTTATACCGTGTTGTAGATCCTTTGCAGGTTAGGAGAGCTGCAGAGTGATCCAGATTGGGTGATCCGCTGAGGGCTCCGTACACTGGGGTCGTTATCGGGGTTTATGGGATCTTTTGTTGTACAGGTATGTTTTATTTGTACTCAGCGGTACCTCTGTATTACCTTTTGACATATGTATATAACAGTTTCATGTTTTGTATTTAATCTATCTGTGCCTTGTTGTAAGATTCAGTGAACTTGTTGTTAGGCTAGGGTCAGGATCCATTGTGAGATCCTAGCCCAGTAGCACCTCGAGTCCTACGGATTCGGGGGTGTTACATTGAGAACTTGTATAAATAGATCGTTTGAAGATTGAACAAATCATACATTTCTTGGACTTTTGACTAAGTTTAAGTATAATTTTCAGAACTTCTATAAATAGAGGGTTTAAAGATTGAACAAATCATACATTTCTTGGACTTTTGACTATGTTCAAGTATAATTTTTATTCATATTGTCGTTGACCTAATGTATGTGAGTCGTTGACCTAATGTATGTGGGTCGTTGACCTACTATTTTGTGGGTCGTTGAGTATGTTGATTTTCTTCTCTTTTTTGATCTACCGTTGGGTGGGTCGTTGATCTAACCTAATTGCAGATTGAACAAATATATTTTGAATTTGCTTGAGGTTATTGCACAAATATTTTTTCTTTCTCCACCGTGTTTGTTTTGAAGGTATATTTTTTTAAAGTATATATATTTTTTTTTAAATTTTTGAACAAATTTGTTTTATTCCTCCATAAATTATGGGTTTATTTTTAAAAAATTAACGAAAATTATCCACTGATGAAATAATAAATTTGAGTTTATGCAATAATTTATTTTGTTAATATTTTTTTTTTAACAAATACTTGTACACGACACGGTCCTAAACTAGTAATGTATAAAGGATGAATGAGGAAATAAGAATACAATGAATCTTCGATTACAAATCTCAAATATCCTAAACCATTGTTTTAAAATTTTTAATTTTAAAGCCTCATAAATTCTAATTTAAAATCCTCGACTAACTTACATCCTTGATTTGAACTAAACACAGTATAAAAGTGTATAGCCTAAGTTTAGACGTTTAAAGGATTTAATAAAATAAATGAGATTATTATTACTTATTATTCCTTTTTAAATATGGTAACATTTTTTTTTCATTTTCCAAACTAAAATGCAGTTTTAATGGTAAGTTTATAGACTTTGATTCATCAAAAAGGGGTTTTGGATGTAACACCTCAAATTTGCGGGACTCGGGGTGCTACGGCGAGACCTCACAATGGGTCTCAACTCTTAGCCTGACAACAATTTCACCGGACCTTTCCAACAAGGCACAAATAAAGGCAAAACTCGTAAACATTTATAATGTATGCGAGACACTGAAGGTAAGAATACAACGTGGAAACTCAGCCGAGTCCTCAAAACGACATAACCCGATACGGAAATCTAAACATACAATAACATCTACAAACTAACAAGATGAAACATAACCCAAAAACGTCTCCGTCCTATAATGTACGGAGACCCCGGCTGTCCACTCCTCCACCTCACTCGGCGGCGTCCCTAACCTGCAAGTCATCTACAACACGGTTTAAAACCGTTAGCTCATATTCGAAGCATTAGAAAAGCGGTGAAGGCACAAACACATACATTACACATAACATGAATCACACAAGTCCGGCTTATTATCTTTTTATTATTAAGTCATATCCCGTACTAATTCAACTTCAGTTTGTGACACGAGACCACCGTGGTCTCGCCTTGGTCCCTTACCGGCAAGGAATGGTACGGATGCACCCGACCATATACCCGCCGGACTTGTCGCCGAGAACCTCCTAGACCTCCCCCGGGCTAGACAACTGATGTCACCGCCCGTTATCATACACTTGGGCCAACATATATATATATATATATATAAGGTCGGTGGTCCTAATTACCGGTTTCAATGTTATACAAGAACATAACCACACACCACCAAACACACAACAATGCTAATACATAAAATACGAGCTAAGAAAGTCCGGAGACTTACCTCGTCCCAGTGCTAAATCACAAAACGCTCTCGCTTCCCTTGGGAAGAAGCACACAACCTGCTCACAACAAGATAACCATCAAAACCCGCTCAACTCAAGAAGTCTAGGACTTCCACACAAATGATCTACGCAAGATCATTTGACTCTCATTCTAGGACCGCATCCTAGAATCTCTCATACTCACATCTCACTCAACGCATGAGGAGATATCTCAACAACCTACTAACTCTCATATGATCATACTCAAAACCCAAGAACGAGTAAAAGCCTACTAAGTCTATCATGTTCATCACACTCTCCACACATGAAAGTAACACCCAACAGTTCATAACCTCAAAGATATTAGTCCTCAACCCAAGAGGCACAAGCTAGCTTAGAAGATCCATCATGCTCACATGCTCATATCCAACAATTACATCGAGCCTTAGGGGCTCCTAGGTTCACAACCACTAAATGGTATTTCAAGCTACTCTAGATCCATCCTAGGCATGTTACTAACATGATTCAACAACAATACTAAGGAATGAACGAAGAGTGAAGGAGAGGAGAAGCCTACTGTTGCAGAAACCGCAACCGCGGAGTCAAGCTGGCGCCCCCTGCGGAACACAGGAGCCGCCCCCACGGAACCAAGAGCCGCCCCTACGCCTTGCTGCCGCCCGGAGTCACGTGTCTGCCGCCGCCCCTGCGGCCGTGCCGAGCCGCACCCGCGGCTGGCCGCCGCCTTGGAGTTGTGGTTTGGCGCCGCCCCCGCGGCCGTGCCGAGCTGCACTCGCAGCGTGATTAGGGATGTCAATGAGTCGGGGATTCCCCGAAATTCGCGGGTATTACCTGTCATGGGGATGGGGATGGGGAATTTAAACGGGGATGGGGACGGGGACGGGGTAAACATTGATTCCCCGCTTGGGTATGGGGACGGGGACGAAGATAGGGGTATTCGCTCCGCTCCCCGATCCGAATCCGAATCCGACGGGGAAATCCGACGGGGAAACCCGACGGGAAACCCCGAAGGGAATTCTGCCGATGATTACTAAAATTTCAAACTATATACACTTTTGAATTTTAAGGATTAAGAGTATCATACTATGATTACTATCATACTCATTCTTACTTACACACAATGTATTTTTTTATAATGTGATTTAAGTTTAAATATTTTTTTGATAATTATATGTGTGTAAATCATGCTAATGCTAACCTATATTAATTTGGTTTTCGATCATACGAGGATAACCACACATTCGCGAAAATTTTGAATACGTCGTAATTCGTAAACGTCAAATCACGATGATCAAATGCATCGCACACTACATGATTGACAAGTGATAAGATCTCAAAACAGTTCGAAAAAATTTATTATCCAAGTTAATATTTTTGTCGGTCTTGCAAAGACAATGTATTCTCATTTGTTTGACTAGTAATATGTTAGATAGTCTAATAAATGGGTATGAGTAATTATACGGGGAAAACTTGTTGGGTTTTCCCCGTTTAATTTCCCCATTTAAAAATTGTTGGGTTTTAAATGGAGAAATTAAACGGGGACGGGTATTCCCCGATTGGGACGAGTATCCGACGGGGACGGGGACGGAGACAATTTTTAATATCCGAACGGGTATGGGGATGGGGATGAAGGGCGTTATATTAAACGGGGATGGGGATGAATAGGGTACTCCCTGACCCAAACCCGACTCATTGACATCCCTAGGCGTGATGAGCCGCACCCGCGGCTGTGCTGAGCCGCCTCTACGGTTGGACGCTCCCGCGGCCGTGCTGAGCCGCCCCCGCGGGTTCTGTGCAGAGCGTCGTCTTCGATCGTGGATCCTTGGCTCCAAAGTTCTTCTCCTCTTGCTGGATCTTCTCCAAACACCCACCACTGGTCTTAGGCACCTCTCCTCGACCTAAACGAGCTAAGAACACAAGCATGCAAGAGACTTGAGTGAAAACCTCTCAAAGCTTCACCCATGGCCATGGATGAAGGAGGGAAGAAGAAAGGGGTGAGCAACCATGGAAAGGAAGGAAGGAAGGGAGGGAAGGGACTTACCACACTAGATCTGGAGTTCTCCTACTGCAGTCCACACATGCAGCTCCTCAAACAATCACGGAAGAAGAGAAGAGAAGAGAAGAGAAGAGAAGGAGGAAAAGAACGTGA
Source organism: Fagopyrum tataricum (assembly GCA_002319775.1). Lineage (NCBI taxonomy): Eukaryota > Viridiplantae > Streptophyta > Magnoliopsida > Caryophyllales > Polygonaceae > Fagopyrum > Fagopyrum tataricum. The sequence continues at coordinate 20,656,603 of CM008285.1, forward strand.
AAGAGAAGAGAGGAGAGAGAGAGATGGGACACAAGGCTGAAAAGGGGTGAGGGGACCAAGGGGTTAGCTGACCTCTTGTCCCTCCCCACGGACCGAGGGGTCGGAAATGACCCTTTGTTATTTTTCACTCGAAACGAAGGGTCGGAACGCGGAAAAAGAGGAAAAACGACGAGTCGGCTCGGGATTTTCTTAGGAATAAATTCCGGTTCTCGGCATCTCGGGATTACGAAATAACTACAAAGTGTTTTAAGTCCGGAATCAATTTTCGGGCGTTACATTGGACACATTTATAACATCTCTAAATGTTTATAGACTATTGGTAAGTAAAAGGGGCGATGTAGCAATAAAATTTTAACAACATTATTTGAAACAGGGATACCGTGGGAATATTGGAAATACCTCAGGCGAAGCCTGTGGACTTTCATAATAACTGAGGAATGAGGATGCGTACAAATTATCAAAACCTGAAACAAAATACACAAGAAGCTCGAGGGTAAGCACGTAATTTCCTCACAAAATCGAGTCAGGATTTTTTTTGAAAAATAAAGTTTTATTATAACAAAAACCATGAACAGCCAGCCAACTGGTTTGATTTGAAGATGAGCACTTTGATTTCTCAGATCCCACCAAATTAAAAGCAGCCATCGGAAAGCAACTGAGGCAGTAAACAAGCGGAGACAAAACAGGAGGCTTAGACATAAATGGCACCTACTTTCACGACTCATCCATAAATGTCTATAAAAACTATTCACCTAAATTATATCTTCAACTCCATATCAAGCTTTAAATTCAAACTGTCAATCAAATTGTTCCTAAAACACCTTTTCAAGCTTCTCTGCTTCTTTGCTCATCTCATTTCCATGGCTTCTTTGATTCTGCTGATATCTGAACTTCTTCACCCCGATGATGCTCAGCTTGATTCTATAACGTATGCTTCTGCAGGCTTTATTCCTCGTGTTAAAGAGTCGGTGGCAGCTTCCACAACCAAAAATGGCGATCAAGGTGTAACAACTGCTGAACATTTCGAAGAACATCTTGCTAGATCTATGGTCTTTGTGGATCTTGTTTGGCCTTAGAAAACTAATTTTCTGAGTTTTTGATTGTATATACGCCTTATTTGGTTTTAAGATCTCTTGTAGATTGACATATCGATCGGTGTCTGTTGATTTTGATGTTTAATCACCATTGTTAATTATTATCAAATGTCAAGAATGTTTGTGTTTAAATGATGAAGTGATGCGTTTCACGAGTTGAAGCAGAAGAGTCTCTGTCTGTTGCAATCATCAGCTCAAACCCGGGGATGAGTTGGGCCTCGGAAAGCCATCAATCCATGATATGCTTGTTTGAGTGTTTTATGGGTAAAGGACAATCTCTCATCCATAATGGGTACAATGTCCTCTATGTGATTCACATATTTCCACATGTAGACTATGTATGTAGTTGTGCAATCGAAACCGTGGGTAGTATGTCAAAAGTCATAAATTAAATGTCATTGTTTATATATCCAGTTTTGTTTCCTAATTACTTAAGTTAAAATTAATGTAGTTTTATTTATTTATTTATATTTAGTGATATAATTTGAATGTTTATATATTAAAAAAACTAGACAAACAAAATTAAATTTAAATATGAGGGGTTTATACAAATAAAATTTCAAAAATTATTTACTAATATGAAATAAAAGCACGAAGAGATATTTTTAAAATAACGACAAAAGTACTTATTTTATAGTTAATAAGGAATACTTTGGTAAAATAATTAAATATTTTACTAGAAAATAATTTATAGGTGGTTTAATTTCATAATTATTTATTAATTATAAATACTAAATTAAGTAAGTTATGTCATGCGTTAATTCAAAAGTAATTTAACGGTGATGTATGAAGTTCATCTAATATCATAAAGTTATAGTTATTTATTTAAATTATTTTTAATTTATTTGTTTTCCATAATCGAGAGAAGGTAAAAATAAGATTGCATCTGATGTTGGAATTCTACTAAGGGAATACATATATATTGCATGATTTCATGTTTTTCTTAAATAAATGTATTCATATCACAAATTTACAAATATATATATTTAATCATAAAATAGAAAAAAAATATATTATTCATTTTATCAACGGAGTTTAAAGACAAATAAATACAATGTTTTTTAAAAAAAAATTTTGATTGTTTTTGATGGGGCTTTGCCGATAAAGAGTGAGTTGAGAAGGCAACAAATTACAAATGATGAGCTTTGTGACAAATGTCGCTCAGGTCATGAATCCATCCTCCACGCACTCGTAATGTGTCCAAAGAATGCAGAAATCTAGAGCGGATCAAGAGTGTGGGCCTTGATTTGCAACCTCCCTACTTGCACCTCCACGAACTTATGACGTGTATCACAAATCACGAGAAGGTATTTCCCTGTGATTTTCTTGTAAGATCTTGGGTTGCATGGTACTGTAGAAATCTTGAGCTCTTTGATGATTCCACCTCTAACATCCCGGTGATTCGGATGGCCTTTTGACCCTTGTGTATAGGGGAGCCCAAAGAATATATGACAACTCACCGGTGATTGGCTGGTTTCCATCTCCTATGGGCACTCTCAACCTTTACGTTGATGTTGGTTTCTTTCGGTAAGGAGGAATGAGCTTAGCTGCTGTTTTCAGGAACCATAGAGACGAGATTGTCCATGCGAGGTCCCTACACATTATAAAAGACCTCTTGATTCATATTGGGGTTGCAAGAGAATTGTCGATATGGAGATTGAGAATGTTTTGATAAACTTATTGCCATGAATCATTGCATATGTTATGTACGAGTGATATTGAATATGCTTAAACACTTGTGACAATGTTATACACGTACACAGGGCCGGCCAATTAATTGTGGAGGCCCTGTATAAGTAATTTTGATGTGTTGTCTTACATTTTTTTTTTAGTAATGGTAAATTCGGAGACCACCCGGTTCGATCGGCTTAACCGCTCTATGTCCAGATCGGGTAGAAAGTCGTGGCCCATTGTTGGGAGATACTCTCCCAATATCAATTTTTCCATACATGCCAGATTCGAACTCGAATCTCCAAGCTAAACACTTAAGGAGCCTAGCACCACATCCCACTAGACCAACTGAGTATTGGTTGTATTGCTCTTACATTGATTTCACTTGTTGTAGTGTAGCGGAGTAATGCACAAAATCGATGTATTTTTTAAATCTTCCGCAAAATCTTTATCTTAAAAGATACGAAGGTGATAAAAATAAAAGTGTCATGAAATTTTTTTTAAAATTTGTAGAAGTCTTATTTTAAATTTTAAAATTTTTAAATATCTATTAAGAAATTTAAAAAATTTATATTATCTACAATTTATACATTTGGTCAAATTAATAGAAAAAATATTCAATTTTTAATAAATGTTATCAAAATCTCTTGCTTGACACAAACACTTAACAACAACAAAATTGATACAAAATAACTACAAGCATAAAAAAAGGATTTTTCCCATAAATAATTTATTATTTCATATATAAATAATTATATCTATAAGCTTAAAAATGACTTTAAAAAAAAACAAATCAACAATTTGTAAAAAATTTATGATAAAAACTTCTCCTTAATTATATATAAATTTGTTAACATTTTATAGTATATTTTTGTCTAAAATTTATATTTTAGTGTACTTTAATTAACAAAAAAAAAAGTTATATTCAAATTCATCACCCCTATAAAATTAAAAGTAACAAAAAAATAAAGATAGAGACCCATTTATTTGTAAAACTGAAATTTCCATATAAATTGATGGGTTAAAAAAAGAAAAGGTTAAGATAGGTGGAGGCCCCATATAATTATAAAACTGAAGTTGTCGTAAAATGGTTAAGCTAGAAAAGGTGTTAAATTAAAGCATTTCACCAGGCTCCAAAACTCGTAGTTGTCGAGTTTCGAACACGCGACCTAAATGAAAAAAAATTCTGCAAGCACGCTTAACCACTGGGCTACTGATATTTTATTGAACTACTTACCAAACTAAAACTATATATTAATAACAAAGGAGAGAAATTCAAATAAGGCCCCTCATAAATTTGAGGCCCTGAGGACCGGCACTGCATGTACATGTCCTTGAGATGTCTCTAAGTTTATGAGTTTTGACTTGTTTATATGACCATGATATACATGATGATGGAATTGGTTTTGAGAGGAATATTTTCCTAGTTGAACAAATATATTGTCCGCCACATAGAGGTGTTTACAGAACTTACTTGAGGACAAGTAAGATTCAATTCAAATATAGAGTTCTTGATAACGTTCATTTTTAGTGTCTTTTTTTCACCTTCATTCTAATCCATCACTTGAACATATATGTTAGATTTGCATCATATTACGGCATAATTCTTCACCTTTTTTGTTGTTGGAAATCTACTCGTGCTTGTATGATACTGTAAACATTCTAGTCACTTAATGATATTGTAAATATTAGTTATGAGGCTTACGTTTCAACCCTCATCACCACTCACCTGTCATAGCATCTTTTTTGGATGTTACATCTTTTGATTTTTTGCAAAATAAACAAAAACAAAGTTCTTGTGATATATGGCATAGGGAGAAAAAAAAAACTAGATTATCTTCCCTTTGAGTATTTTGAAATATATTGCTATTTAAAACTTATCCATTGTGATATTTTGGGACCATATCTATTGTCTTCCTTGTTGGAGTATCTTATTTCATTACTTTAGTACATAATTATTCTTGCATGACATGGGTTTTCTTGAAGAAAAATAAATTAAAAGTATCTCATATTATTCTTAGTATATTGTAATATGACCAAAAGTCCAAAACCAAATTTAATGAAAATTTTTTGAAGTGATAATGGATCATAATTCATTTCATTAAAAACATTTTTTTAAATCATAATAATGTATTTTTAAAAATGTCTTGTAAATATACACATCAACGAAATGGTCGAGCTGAGTGTAAACACCGTCACATTCTCAATGTTGCAATTGCTCTTCTTTTTCATTCAAGCTTGCCTTTAGTCTTTTGGGACGAAGTAGTTTTTTCTACCACTTACTTATCATCTTCAATTTTAATAAGAAAAACTCCTTTCGATTTTTTTTTCCTCAAAATAAACCTAACTATATCCATATATGTATTTTTGGATGTCTTTCATACACGTCAAATCTACCAAAAAATTCAAACAACCCCTATCATGTAGTAGAAAATGAATTTTGTCTAGGGTATCATCCTAATAAATAAAAAAAGGTTGATGTGATCACGATCTTGAAACAAAATCAATATTTATTTCCAAAGATGTCGTATTTTATGAAAATTTCTTTCGGATTTTTAGAAAAGAATCAAACCTGATTTTTATTTATACAATGCCACTTCTATCTACTTACGATATTCTAGATAACCTCAACTCAAACCCTATTTTCCGCAACTCCAACCTATCACCATCTAGGGGAGCCCTCTCGCCACATCCTCCACCCAAAACCCTAGCGACCCTCTTCTTGATTCAATGATCGACCTGTCTCCAATAACACCACTTCTTTACCCGTTCCACACCAGCACCAACACCTTTACAAAACCGCTTCCCAAATCTTGTCTATTTCATTAACCAATCCAATCCGGTCATATTTTCAAAGTTGTTACCACACCACAATCCCCCTTACTTTCCAAAACAATTCCACCTACAGTATTTGATATTTATGATACTTTCCTAACCAATATATAAGCTCTTTCCGATACTAATCTCGACTACTCAAAACAGAATAATCAATATAATCACCCAAATAATATTATTTCCTTAAGTCTGGATCCTCTTCTCCATAATGGATCGGTTTACTTGGAAAGATATACACAAATTAAAGATCTCGGTCCATCCCTGGTTACTTTCGAAACAAAACCACCTACGTCCCTTCGATGAAGTATGCATGCATAGTTCCCATACTTCTAAATATAATGACTTCATCTACAGTAACATTCAATGTGCTTCATCCTCTATCATGATGCCGCCCCATTCCCTTTCGGTCCTTCATCTACAGGTTTATTTTTTTTCTCAAAATAAACCTAACTATGTTGACTCAAACATCTATCACTTATGTATACTAGTTATGCCAAATCATTTACTCAATTGTATGATCCTAACACCTATAAAATCAGCGCCTAGTGCAAACTCAGGTGTGGCGCGATGATACAAGAGATCAAACATTTAGGATCGATGTAATCAGGCATGGAACATCATCCCAACCAACAGAAAAGAAAGTCATTGGTTGTAATGTGTATTTAAGACAAAAATCAAGTCTAACGGCACAATAGAACGACACACAAAACGGCTAGTCACTCTTGAAAATCGGCAAACCGAAGGTATAGATCACACAAAAACATTTACACCTTTCCGTAAACTTTCTTTTTTTCTAAAATATAGGTCCGGACTGGACCGGAACGGACCGAATTGTTTGCACCAAAAACCGTACCTGTTTGTTTCGGTTCTTTCCGATCCGGTCCAGTCCAAAACCGAAACCCAACCGAAAATTGAACGGTTCTAAAGTCCCTATGAATCTTTCCTAATTCTAGGTCCTTGTAGTTTTTAGACAAAAGAACACTTAAGTTTCATTTGGGAACCACTACCTTATCGGAGCTAAAGTTGAAACTCATCGGCAGCTAGAGGTGAAGATGAAGTTTATTGGGTAGTTGAGATAGGTAGCTGATTGACCAATTTTTTTTATATAACTTTGATGGATGTTTGAGAGAAAGAAGCTTACCGAAGTTGATGTAGATGTAACATTACGAAAAAGGGATATGTGTTTTTTTATTTTAAAAAGTTTTAATAGGATTATATTTGTAATATATCATTTAATAAATTCTCATAAGCTTTATAACATTAATTAAATTCTCATAAGCTTTATAACATTTCTTAATGTAGCTTATGAAATATAAATAGTTGTAGCCACCGAGAGTTCACATGAACAAGTTACATAAATACCCATTACAACCAATGACTGAGCCCGATATGAATCTAAGAGTTAGAGATGTATGGTCGATCTATTGTGCCGATTTTTTGAATACTAGATTGTCTAACTCTTGCCTTCTCAAGTTTATGGCTATTAGGCTTGATATTGGAGAAAGTGGGTCTGATGTTATAAGGTGGAAAGGTACTCAATCAGGGAAGTTTAGTGTTGGGTCTGCATATGGGATTATTAGCGACCAAAGGGGTAACGGACAGGGAGTGTACAGTCCTTGTTCTTGGGCTTATGGCAACTTAAGGTTCCGGAAAGAATTTGTATATTTGCATGGCAGCTTGCATGGGGTCTCCTTATGACGAATCTTGAACGCTGCAGACGCCATCTTTCTGTTGTGAGTTGTGGGCTATGTCAGGATGTTGATGAATCAACTATTCACATTTTACGGGACTGCAGGGAGGCGAAGGAAATTTGGGAGGCACTTGTTCCGAACTGAATGAAACAGTCTTTCTTTAGTCTTCCAAGAGAGGCATGGTTATTTGAAAATTTCACAAATCCTTCGCGAGGGTCTAGTGATTTCCAATGGTCGGTCCTCTTCATTATTACGTGTTGGTGGTTATGGCGGTGGCGTAATGAACGAGTGTTTTGAAATGGTACTGAACATAGTGATAGACTGACTCTTATCAAGCTTCGGTACATAGAGGTGTTGGAAGCGTTCAGTGTCTCGAAACTGCATATGGATCTGGGCATGAAAACTGAGTTGCTTGTGGCCTAGGATGAAGGCTGAGTTGGGGTGGGTCTAGGTGAATACGGATGAGGCTGTTCGGGGTACGATGAATAGAGCCACTACAGGTGGTGTGATCAGGGATTGCGATGGTCATTGGCTTGGTGGATTTGCTAGTAACCTTGGGGTTACTTCGGTTCCTAAAGCGGAACTTTGGGGAGCCATTCAGGGAATGGAACTAGCTTGGGAGTTGGGTTTTAGACACATTCATGTTGAACTCGATTCTCTAATAGTTCTGAAACTCATCGAGTCGGGGGTTGATTCTTAGCACCCGCTCTTTAACCTGATACATAGGTGTCAAGGCTTAACACGTCGAGACTGGATGATTAAGTTCAATCATACTTACCGGGAGGGCAATAGAGTGGCGGACTCACTTGCGGATTTTGCGTTCTCTTTAGATGTAGGGTTACATGTTTTTACGGAGCCTCCGCTCCGGATTCGTAATATTTTGTTGGATGATTTACGAGGGGTTAGCCTCCCTTGGATGTCTCTTTTTTTTTGGTTAAAGAGGCGAGGAGAACGTATTCTCACTCGTGGTTTATTCAACAAACAGGCTAAACAACAATAAGTCTAGGGGTCGCCACTCCCAGGACATTGTTTTTCTGGAAATAGAAACAAAACTAATAGGAGGAACATGAACTAAATGATAACCAATCGGGACATTAAAGGAGAGGGAAGCAAGATGATCCGCGGCAACGTTTTCTTCTCTAAAAATATGACGGAACCGGATGACCCAATCCATACGGAGGAAGCCTTGGCACTGAGATACCAGACTAAAATGAGGATGAGAACTAGAAATTTCTTCATTAACTAGATTGAAAGCCGAGAGATAATCAATCTCCACTTCGATACGTCGAATACCCTTATTCCAAGCAAGATGTAAACCCATGCACAATCCCCATAACTCGGCCACCAAAACCGAACCTGCTCCAATATTAAACATGAACCCAACAACGAATTGACCCGAGCCGTCCCTGACCAGTCCACCCGCCGCAACACAACCCGAGCTACTAAAAAAAGAACCGTCTTGAGTTCAATTTACTCCATCCCGATAAGGGTACTCTCCAAATCACATGAGCCGATATTGTTTCACGCACATTCACGTTATTTGCCACGTTCTGTATGGCCACATATCACCGCTTCATTTGGGTGCTGATGAATAACGTCCTTGAAACAGGGAATTCGGGCTTGCGGAAGACGACTCCGTTTCTCCATTTCCATATCCACCACACCGTCGTCGCGAACCAAGAACTCCAGGCGAGGTTCTCTGCGTGAATTTCAGTAACAAAGAGGTTAAACAAAAGCCAGTCCTCAACATTCAGTGTGAAGAATTGTCCGGCCAGCGCATCACTGATCAAATTGCCCCATAGGCTAGCAAGCTTAACACAATCCTTGAGAAGATGCATGATTGATTCAGGAACAAGACCACAACACGGACAAAGATCAAATTCATCCAAATGACGTCTCTTCCGCTCCACATTAGTCATTAGTCTACCTTTGATTACTAACCATAAGAATGGTTTAACTCTTTCGATTACCCTTAGCCTCCAAATGATGCGATAAAGTTGGGATTGTGGTGAGTCAACATTAACGACCGGAAATAAACTACGATAAGCCGAAGAGGAGGAGAAGCAACCATTCGACTCCCACGACCAAGATACACTGTCGGTGATCCCAGGGAACTCGTTAAGAGAGATGGCAGAAATCTTCAAGAGAGCATTGATGCGCCCTTGACCACCATGACCGTAGATGAGGAGGACGGTGCTTTGCGGGTTCACTCCGATGGATCGCTCACTCGATCCCGAATCAAAGCCATCGCCCAAGATGCCGGCTCAATCATCCGACGCACCATCACATCACTCGGAGCCGTTAGTGGCATGCCATGCCTCCACTCCACCATGGCATAGACTTCCGGCTCCATCCACACTTGGTCCGCTAGCGGCTTGTCTCGCCTTTCCGGCTCCACGTCATTAAGCTAGCAGTATTATTATATTTTATTATATTTTGCATTTTAAATAATAGACTTTTGTTTTCGGAACCTTAACTCCGGAACTTAATTCCGGGAGTTACTTTCCGACATTGATAGTCTAGACCTTTCATTTCGGGAGTTAGCCCCGACTTTATTTCCCGCCTTTAATTCCATCATTTAATTTCCGACTAATGGTTTGGCCCTCATCCACTATATAAGGGATGCTTGGCCTCACTTGTAAATCATATCTAATTTTAATCAAGTTATTTGAAGGAAAATCCTCATTCTTGATTTGGGCATCAGTTCCTCTTCAATCCCCTCAAAGTTCTTCCTTGGATCAAGTCTCCAAAAACTCACATTCGAGGATTCTTCTAAAGAATGAACCTTCCAATCCACTACTACGTTTGCTCGATCTCTCTAGATCAAAATCAAACTCTCGCTTCCGCATCCATCTCAAATCGCTTCCGCCTTGCCAAAGTTCTATCCAATTCACTTTTGCACATCAACAAGGAGCAGTTGAAGCTCTAGCTTGGTCTAGATCCGGCGTTCGTTCTTCAACGATTCCAAGGATGCATCAAATTGGTATCAGAGCAAAGGGATCGAAGCTAAGTTCTTTTTACTCTTTTTTTTGTGCGTTACCTTTATTATCCCTTTTGCCTTTGTTGTTCATCCCATCTTCAAGATCTTCATCTTGTTCTTCGTGTTCATCGAAGTTTTCTTGATTTTTTTTTTCTCGTTCTTTTTGCCAAGCAAATTTAGGAGATATTTGGTTTTCCACAAAACCATCTATCAAACACAATTTGTTCTTCAACCGACCCAATCCGACAAGTTTGTTAATTGATTTTACCAAATTTCTTGGGATTTATTTGTTTACAAATTCGGATATCTCGTATTTTGATATTCAAAAAAAAAATAAATAGCAAAACTCTTCAACAAAGCGGATTTGTTTCCAAAGTGTTTCATCTCTTGCATCAAAAAGTTGCAAAGTTCAAAAAAAAAAAACAATACAAAGTGAAAAGACGTCTGGCAAACCGGCCTATCCAAAAAATCGGATTTTTCAAAACGTCAAATACCAAAAACCAAGTACAACTTGCCGATAAACAATCCGTCCATTTCTTATCTCTCCATCTTCTTATACACGTTTCAAATTTATCACTTGTTATTTGTGTGAATTGGTTCAAATTTTGTTGGATTAGCCTATTTTTCCTAATCGCTAAACGGCCTTCCAAAAGTAGAACCTTAACGCACTTGAACTTGGCTAACGTTGACTTAACTCGTCAACTTGCTCATTTGATTGCTTGCAATAGTGTGTATTCATTTGGAGTCATGACTAACGTTGATATAGAAAACTCTCAGGATGCTTGTGAACGAGAAAATGCCTCCTTATCCGAGAAAGTAGTCAATCTTAAACAACAATTGGAGGAGATGAGGGCACAACTTTTGGCCCTTATGACCGCTCAACGTCCCGCCTCAAATCCAAATAACACCGTGGTCAAGACTTCCACGTTCGATGCCCGTCGAAAAGGCAAAGGTCTTTTGGGAACCGACCCATCTCAAGGTCTTAGGCTTACCTCAGTCATTGAAAGTCAAAATCCACATGACGGCAGGGACCACCTCAATGAGACCGAGAACAACGATGGCCCGACTCCGGATGATTTACTTTATGTAGATACGGCGGATTGGAACAAGCGTTTCGAGCGCAACCGTAGACGGTAAGGATCACCCCCTCCTCTACCTAATGCACACCATACTAGCCATCCCGTCCAAGAAGAATCCCGGCACACAAATCAACAAGATAATCATCCCCGACGTTCCGGTAATGATCGGTATGGACAACGCCGTCAACGGCCTAGCCGGCGATCATCATACCGCGACTATGATGAGTATGACGAGAGGGATGATTTTGATGAGTTCTCCGACGATGAGCCCAACTTGGAACGGGTGGCTCATGTCCGTCCATGGCACCCACCCGTCCGAAACCCATATGAGAACCAGGACCGAGGAGAAGAATGGTTACCTCCTCCTAACCCACCAAGGCATGCACATCAACGAGCTCATTATGATGATATGCCACCGCCCCGCCCGGATCCCTACAAAGCTCGTAGGGAAGGTAAAGTTAAATTTCTAATATTTTATGGGGAATATGATCCTTGTGAGTTTCTTGATTGGGCACATGACATGAGAAGGGCTTTGAAGCATTGCCACTTTGAGGAATATGAGAAGATCGAAGCGGCAACCTTGTATTTTGAAGGCGATGCAAAATCTTGGTGGAACCGGTATGAGCACATCCGTGAGAGCCGAGGATGGGAACCGGTTGCGACGTTTGATCAATTGATCTACGTCATGACAAAAAAGTATGTCCCCGACGACTTCAAAAACGATATGCGGTTGCAAATGGCCGAGCTCCAACAAGGCGATCTCACTCCGGTGGCCTACTTGGCCAAGCTCGAGGACATGCATATGAAGGCCGGCATCTCGGCCTCACCCTCCGCCCTCCGCACCAAGTTCATGAGTGTGCTTAATCCGTCAATCCGGCGCCCTCTCGAGATCGTCCCATACAAAGACTTGGGTGCATTGTGTCATGCGGCCATGAAACTTCACAGACAACAACAAGAGACACCAAGATATTCAAGGTATAACACTTCTCAAAGTCAATACGCTTATTCTACTAACAACCGTGCTCGAGACACGTCTAGTTCTCAAGAGTCCGGCGCCACCAAAGGAGTCCAACGGATGGTTCAACACACCCGACAAGCGGCTACCGAGAGGGTACCACCACGTGGCCCCAATGCCCCGGCACAAGCGCCTCCTGCCCGCACCCCTCAAGGACCTCCAGCGGCGGCACGGCCAAGAGAGCCCGTGTGTTACAAATGTAGAGGATTTGGTCACGTCCAATGTGATTGCCCGAACACCAAGCGCGTGTTGTTTGCCAATCCCTCATATGAAGACGAGGAAGATGAAGAAGACGGCGATATCATCATCGAGGATGACCAAGACACCGACCCCTACTATGGAATGGAACCGTGCGACGAACAAATGGCTTGCGGCCCGGCAAAACCCTGTAAGTTTGCTCTTGTATCTCGTCGAATTTTGGCCGTTAAAGAATTCATTCCTATTGACCAACGCGAGAATCTCTTCCACTCTCGTTGTTTGGTCAATAACACTAGTCTCTCTCTCATAGTTGATGGGGGTTCATGTTGTAACATTATCAACAAAAAAGTGGTAAAACACTTTAAGTTTCCTACAACCCCCCACCCAACACCTTATGGAATCCAATGGATTTCCGATAAGGCGTGTCACACCGTCACACGACAAGCTTGGGTGACATTTTCCATAGGCTCCTATGTTGATAAAATCCTTTGTGATGTTATCAAGATGGACGCCACACATGTATTATTAGGACGACCATGGCAATTCGATCGTCGAAAATTCCATGATGGTTATCTTAATAGATATATGTTCCAATATAATGGAAAAAGAGTCACATTATTGCCTATGACTCCACATGAAATATGAATTGATTATGCGGAACGAAAGAGGCAACAAGCCATAGATGAGACCACTACGCCGGCAACATCGGACCCTTATAGGAGTTTTCCCGATGTTTTGGGTGCTAGTACTTCCGGATCTTGGAACACCGCCCCTAGTAGCCATGCTATTGAAACTAGAGGTAGTAAAGGAAACATTGTTCCCACGAATGCAACTTTACCATCTCCGGACCCAATAATCAAAGGCCGGTGTGAGCCGAGGGTAATTTTAGTCCGGAAACATGATTTGACACCGGTCAAGGAAGGCAAGTTACCATGCTTCTTGCTAGTTCCTTTTTGCTTATCTACTTCCCATGAACCTAGTAATATGCCGCACGATGTGTCTACTTTATTGTCTGAATTTCAAGACGTCTTGACCGATGATCTACCACCCGGCTTGCCACCAATCCGTGGAATTGAGCACCAAATCGATTTGGTGCCCGACGCGTCTTTACCCAACCGTGCCGCTTACCGTGAAAGTCTGGAAGAGACTAAGGAGCTACAACATCAAGTCCAAGAGCTCCTAGACCGGGGATATGTGTAACACCCCAAATCCATAGGAGTCGAGGCGCTACTGGGCTAGGATCTCACAATGAATCCTGACCCTAGCCTGACAACAAGTTCTTTGGACCTTACAACAAGGCACAAATAGATTAAAACAAAACATCAAACTATATATATACATATCAAAAGGTAATACTTTAGAACCGCTAAGTACAATCAAAACATATATCCTTACATCATAATTATCCCATATCTCACGTATAAACCCAGTGTACGGAGCCCTCAACGGATCACCCCATCTGGATCACTCTACAGCTCTCCTAACCTGCAAAGGATCTACAACACGGTATAAAACCTTTAGCTAACATACACATATATATAGAAGATGCATAAGCACAATAATACATCAGGAAATAATAAACACCTCATCATGCTATCAAACATTTACCCGGTTAATTATCTTTATATCGTCCAACACTCAAATCGTATATATATATATATATGAATATATGTGACAAGAGGAATATAACCCTCGCCTCTCGGTGCTAATGTCAACTGGAGTGGTAATTTGGGATCACTTCCCCGTGTACCCTAAGGGAGTGGAGACAGTGCCCGTCCCGTGTACCAAATCTGGACGATCCGCAAAGAACCTCCCCGTCTCCTCGCGGGATGACAGGGAAGGGTTGTCACAGCCCTACAACGGGCGGTCAATAAACCATAGATCGGTAATCATCACAACGCATGCTATCAAGCATATATCACACACCACTCATACATACATCCAATATAAGGATAGCAGCTAAGTAAGTCCTATGGACTTACCTCAACCTCAGAAGTAGTCTCAAACCCGATCAGCTCCAACTCTGGAGAACAACACTGCCTAACAACAAGGCATAACAAGATATCAAATCTCCTATCAAACAAAGGGGTCACACCTAGACCCAAGGGATCCATAAGGATCATATCAACTCATAACCTCGATAATCAACTAAACCTTAAAGCCATAACCGGCATATAACGATATCATACTCATCATCATTCTATCCTCATACACATACCTAGCATGCTACTACCGCTCATACTAGGAAAGGACAGGATCTACACTACTCTAGGTAGATCCGGGACAAGACGCACCTGCGTGACAAGAGGGACGCAGGGGCGAAAACTTTCTCAGTCCCCGGAAACGGCGCCAAAAACTTGTTCGCTGATTTTACACCCCTATAAACCTTTATCAATAATGATAAAGACCTATAAGTTAGTAAAACAAAGAAGGGATAGTTTTATATTTGTAACCTGAAAATAATTCCCTAAATAGAAACGAACCCACATTGTATGAGTCAATCACAGTAAAGGTAAGTATTCCAGGGTCGATCTCAGGGATTGAGAGGATTAATTTGCAGCAATGATTATAAATAAGATAGATCTCAATTAAAGACAGGAGGTTGGAAAAGATAAGGGAAAAAAGTCAAAAAGGGTTTGAAAAAGGATTTAAGGACTCGCAATCAATTGTCACTATTGATTGAAAGTCAAAACAAATAAAAAGGGAAAATAAAGATAATCAAATTAAATGAAAGAAAATGGATTCCAAGGGTTCAAGATCATTGTTTATACATTTAGATTCAGGAAGACTAATAAAGATATATGGTAGAAAAGCCACAAGGATGAACGTTTCTAGGCTGACAGTCTATTACCAAGTAAGTCTCAAGACTATATAGTTCCAAACCAACTACCTATTACCGGGTAAGTCACAAGGTAGAGAGGTAGGAAATTCTAAACAAACCAGGCTACAAATTAAGGGAAAGGTAAACCAATACCGGGTAAGTCTCAGGTATTACCCTACTTAGAAAGGAATCTAAGCACATTCAACCAATAAAGGATAAACCTTTATTACCTGTGATCAATCTCTCGTGTATCTATGAAGGAATATCACCGGGTAAGTCTCAATTCCAACTTAGGTTACTAGCTCGAAGGATTCTAACTAGATTCAAGTCCAAGCCAACCATAGGATTTCTAGCAAGTCAAAGCCAAAACATAAAGCACACCATTCTATCATAATCCAAGGCATAAATAAATCCCTGTCAACCTTGGAAGCTCAAGGTTCTAGCCAATGACAATCATATCAAAGAAAGGCAAATAAATAAATAACAAAGGAAATAAATAGAACTTAACTTCAATAAATGTAAACTACAATCTTGACAAATCTCAAATCAAACAAGGTCTTCCCAAACAAAACTGAATGTAAAAGTATGAATCTTGAATCTAACCTATGAAGAACAATGGAGAAGAAGAAGGGAAAGGAGGAGAGGCGGCTCCCCCCTATGGGGTAACCTAACCCTAAAAGAAACGGACTAAATCGGACCCTTAGAAATAACCTAGATCTTCCCTTTTATAGGCAACAATCTTCCAAAGGACGGGCTGGGCCAAAACCGATCCAAAAATAAAATAAAATCGCCGAACATGAATTCTCGGGCAGAAATCTCGGCCGAGATCAGGCCAGTCGGGACCGAGATTTGACAACAGAAAGTTTTGTGTCGTAGCACATCGGGAATCTTGGCCGAGATCAAGAAATCTCGGCCGAGCTC
Source organism: Fagopyrum tataricum (assembly GCA_002319775.1). NCBI lineage: Eukaryota > Viridiplantae > Streptophyta > Magnoliopsida > Caryophyllales > Polygonaceae > Fagopyrum > Fagopyrum tataricum. The sequence continues at coordinate 20,672,908 of CM008285.1, forward strand.
GGACAATCTGGGCCGAGCTCGGACCATCTCGTCCGAGCCCAGGCAATCTCGGCCAAGCCATGTGAAATATCAGCCGAGATTTGGACCATCTCGGTCTGGTCTGACCGAGATCGGTCCATCTCGGTCCGAGACGCGGTCTTCTTCGTTCCTTCGCGCCTTTAGCTCGATTCCTCGCGTCTTTAGCTCGATTCCTCGCCTTTCCCGTGCACGTAGCTCGCTCCAATGCATCCACTTTGAGGCTTGATCCTCAAATACGTCGTTTTAGCTCCAAAATGCGCCAAATCACCTACAAAGCCACAAATAGTGTGTAGACATCTATTCTTGCAAAGTAGAACTAAACAAGCATAAATGACACAAACTAAGGCTAAAACATGAATGCGGAGAAGGGAAATCTAAGTAAATGCATGAGTAAAACAGGTTGATAAATCATGTTATCAAAATACCCCATACTTATCCTTGTTTGTCCTCAAGCAAGTAGTAAATCTAAGATAAGATAACATGAATTATCTATGCAAAACGAAAACAAAAACGCGAAGTGCTTCTAATTATGATCACACTCAATAGTGCAAGTTTCATAGCTAAAGATATATTTCAATTAAGATCAAATGAAATAGGCATAAAAAGGATAATCATACTTTACAAGAATTTCAAGTTCATCATCAAAATTACTATATCTAATATTCATGAGAAATTCAAGTTTAAGCTTGCCAAGTCATATACATGTATACATAGATCAAAAGGACTTAGCAAATAAAGGCCAAGAAACGTGATAAGGGTTGGATGTAATTTAGGTCATGTGGTGCTAATCCGGGAAGAAGAAACAACACATTTCATCAAATTAACTCAACATTCACCACCCTTGCATAATATGCAGATTTTCTTCTCTTTTCTTTCTTTCTTTTTTCCTGAGTGAAAGGCATTGGTGCACAGTAGCCGAAACCTTGGTGTTCAGTTTCTTTCACGTACCTCACAGCAAAATGCACATATCAAATCAACTCTAAGGGAATGTTTTTAAAAATAATCAGACTTTGGCAAGGCACAAACACCCGGCTATGTGAATGGTACCGAGTTACTCATCTTTCATAGCCAACAATCCCTTATAAGCTTTTCTTTTCTTCATCACATCACATTTCACATCCTTCAAACTTCTTCAAACAATTCATAACACAACAATTTCAGCACACACCTTCAAACTAAACATTCCTAATTCCCGGATAGGAGACAAGAGATTCCATGTTTGAGGAGCTAAGCATGATAAAGATAGAATAAGAATGAAGTCGAATTGCCTAAATCATCCATATGCAATGTACAAGAACTTATCATGAAGCTTCAACTATCCAAACTCAATCCAACTAGACAAGGTAATTTTCATAATTCACACAAAATTCAAGCAAAGTATTCAAATCCCATATATGCCGTAAATCAAATTGAGCTCAAAATAGTATATCAAAGGTTAATTCACTTACACAATATCATCATAGGGGTCATGTCATTCCTAGAAGCACATTTTTATTTATTTATTTTATATGCATGCTAAAAGGAAACGTGTGACAAGAAAAGAAACATGCTAAAAGACTGCAAGTATCCCACCCCATACTTAAAACTCACATTGTCCCCAATGTTAAGAATAAATAGAAGTGAAAAAGAATACTCACAATGTAAAAATCAGTGATATTGCACATGTAAATGGAGGTGGTAGTGGAAACAAGCGGTCATGCAATCTCCTTCAAGCAACTATTCTTCATTACCTAAAAACCTGAAAAGACAAGACACCAAACGCGCAGAAACGCAAAAGAAAAAAGCAAAAAAAACAAAAACAAGAGTACAAAAGACTCTTACCTCGGGCAGCCTCCCGAGAAGCGCTTGATTTAAGGTCTCTAGCCGGACCTAATTCCGTGGTTGTGTCAGCTCACAACAAAAACCTTGGACTGCTCATCCAGTCTTTTCAACCACTCTTCACATGACCCATAGATTTTCTTCTTGAGAACTCTCTTCATGTCCTGTTGGAAGATTCTCGCTCTTTCCAACATTGGAGGGTGGTATGGGGTAGTCTTGTGGGTTACCCTATACTTATTTGAAAGCTTCCCTTGACGAGGAAGAAACTTCAATCTGACCTTGGGAGGTTCCTTTGGTACTGCCCTCCAGCTTTTAGGCGCATCTCGAGTAGGATGGAAGCCACAGGGATGATTTTCAGCAAATCTCGGGCAACCATGTAAGAGATCTCGGCTGAGATTTGTAGGGATTAGGCCGATATTTTCCTTCTGCACAGGAATCTCGATCGAGATAGGAATAATCTCGGCCGAGATCGGGATAAGGTTGACCGATCCGTCTTCCTCCTTCGTCAGCTCTTCATCCTTGATGCGCTCTTCCTTTGGATGAACCTCTTCCCTGGGAGTTACAAGGCTTTCAGATTTCTCCCTTGATCTCCGCAATTCGTTTAGCGTTCGAGGTTCATCCCTGCGAGACAATCTCCTCTCTAACCGGTCACACATCCTCATAAAATTTTCGTACATCAACTTGAACTGGTCTTTGGGAGATTGCTGCAGAGGTTGTATCTAAGGTTGTGGGGGTTTGAGTGTTTCTCCAAAAGGATTATAAACATAACCCTCACAATACCTCCAAGAGTCAGACCTGTTATTCCAAGTCATCTTGTACCTGAAGAATACAAAGACAGAAAGAAAACAAAATTAAAAGTAACTAGAAAGACCTAAACTATAAATAATCAAAAACAACAAATTAAACTTTCTCAATCCCCGGAAACGGCGCCAAAAACTTGTTCGCTGATTTTACACCCCTATAAACCTTTATCAATAATGATAAAGACCTATAAGTTAGTAAAACAAGGAAGGGATAGTTTTATATTTGTAACCTGAAAATAATTCCCTGAATAGCAACGAACCCATAGTGTATGGGTCAATCACAGTAAAGGTAAATATTCCAGGGTCGATCTCAGGGACTGGGAGGATTAATTTACAGCAATGATTATAAATACGATAGATCTCAATTAAAGACAGGAGGTTGGAAAAGATAAGGGAAAGAAGTCAAAAAGGATTTGAAAAGGGATTTAAGGACTCGCAATCAATTGTCACTATTGATTGAAAGTCAAAACAAATAAAAAGGGAAAACAAAGATAATCAAATTAAATGAAAGAAAATGGATTCCAAGGGTTCAAGATCATTGTTTATACATATAGATTCAGGAAGACTAATAAAGATATAAGGTAGAAAAGCCACAAGGATGAACGTTTCTAGGCTGACAGTCTATCACCGGGTAAGTCTCCAGACTATCTAGTTCCAAACCAACTACCTATTACCAGGTAAGTCTCAAGGTAGAAAGGTAGGAAATTCTAAACAAACCAGACTACAAATTAAGGAAAAGGTAAACCATTACCGGGTAAGTCTCAGGTATTACCCTACTTAGAAAGGAATCTAAGCACATTCAACCAATAAAGGATAAACCTTTATTACCTGTGATCAATCTCTCATGTATCTATGAAATAATATCACCGGGTAAGTCTCAATTCCAACTTAGGTTACTAGCTAGAAGGATTCTACCTAGATTCAAGTCAAGCCAACCATAGGATTTCTAGCAAGTCAAAGCCAAAACATAAAGCACACCATTCCATCATAATCCAAGGCATAAACAAATCCCTGTCAACCTTGGAACCTCTAGGTTCTAGCCAATAACAATCATATCAAAGAAAGACAAATAAATAAATAACAAAGGAAATAAATAGAACTTAACTTCAATAAATGTAAACTACAATCTTGACAAATCTCAAATCCAACAAGATCTTCCCAAACAAAACTGAATGTAAAAGTATGAATCTTGAAGCTAACCTATGAAGAACAATGGAGAAGAAGAAGGGAAAGGAGGAGAGGCGGCTCCCCCCTATGGGGTAACCTAACCCTAAAAGAAACGGACTAATTCGGACCCTTAGAAATAACCTAAAACTTCTCTTTTATAGGCAACAATCTTCCAAAGGACGGGCTGGGCCAAAAACGATCCAAAAATAAAATACAATCGCCAAACAGGAAATCTCGGGCAGAAATCTCGGCCGAGATCAGGCCAGTCGGAACCGAGATTTGACAACAAAAAGTTCAGCGTCGCAGCACATCGGGAATCTCGACTGAGATCAAGAAATCTCGGCCGAGCTCGGACCATCTCGGCCGAGCTGGGACCATCTCGGCCGAGCCAAGGCAATCTCGGCCGAGCCATGTGAAAACTCGGCCGAGATTTGGACCATCTCGGTCTGGTCTGACCGAGATCGGTCCATCTCGGTCCGAGACGCGGTCTTCTTTGTTCCTTCGCGTATTTAGCTTGATTCCTCGCCTTTCCCGTGCACGTAGCTCGCTCCAATGCGTCCACTTCGAGGCTTGATCCTCAAATACGTCGTTTTAGCTCCAAAATGCGCCAAATCACCTACAAAGCCACAAATAGTGTGTGCAGACATCTATTCTTGCAAAGTAGAACTAAACAAGCATAAATGGCACAAACTAAGGCTAAAATATGAATGCGGAAAGGGGAAATCTAACTAAATGCATGAGTAAAACAGGTCGATAAATCATGTTATCAGCTCCCTAAACCCGCGGGAGCGGCTAAGGCCAAAATGGCTCCAAAGACTAAGGCTCTTACATCTTTCCCCCCTAAAAACAAGTTTTGTCCCGAAACTTGTGAAATCCTCAAACCCCTCGGACTCAAAAGCCGAGGTATAACACTCCCTATATCCTCAAACACGAGCATGGAGGAAATCATCATCTTCATCAACAAAAACTATACTATCCAAGGCATAGAGGAAATCCATCTCTATCCAAACCATCATCACATCACAAGGCATAGAGGAAAAACTATATCTAGCCGTATCATACTCGTAAAAGCAAGGCATGGAGGAAAAACATCTTCAGCAACACTATGTCCACCAAAATAGCATGGAGGAATAACCATCTCCAACTAAACCCTAATCATATCCCAATAACATGGAGGAAAGAGCCATCTCTAGCTATAAACAGTAATCGTACTAACACAACAAGATCTAATAAGATCACACATCATATGATAGCTTGTACGAAAATAAACACATCATAGCATATAAGCACATAAGCATAACACTCACCAAGATAGTACTAAGATCTACTCGTCGATCCTACAGGTACATCTATCTCAGCATAGAATTTTGGATAGTTCCTCTGAATACTATCCTCAGTCTCCCATGTATCCTCATCAGGTCCTCGCCTCGACCATTGTATCCTCAGGCGTCTCATACCTCGTTCGAGGACTGCAATCGGATGCTCAACAAAAGTGTGGTCCGGCTCGACCACCAAATCATCATAACTCACAATGTGCCTCAGATCTGGTATATACTCCCTCAGCTGAGACACATGAAACACAGGGTGAACACCCTCTAATCTCGGAGGCAAAGCTAATCTGTATGCTACGCTCCCAACCCGATCCAGAATCTCGAACGGTCCGACATATCGGGGGCTCAATTTCCCCTTAATGCCAAAACGTCTAACACCTCATGTCGGAGACACCCTCAGCCACACATGGGCTCTCACTCTGAACTCTAGAGGTCTACGCCTCTTATCCGTATAAGACTTCTGACGGCTTTGTGCAGTCAGCATCCGCTCTCTAATCAGTGCTACACGAGCCACATCATCCTGAATCTGATCAAGTGTCAAACCACTAACACTGTTCGGCTCATCCAAGCATAACGGAGTACGACATCTTTGTCCATACAGTGCCTCATATGGAGCCATCCCAATAGATGCATGTCAGCTGTTGTTGTATGAGAACTCAACTAGTGGGTCCGTCCACACTTGTCCCCAATCCAACACACAAGCTCGCAGCATATCCTCCAGGGTCTGAATGGTCCTCTCAGACTGACCATCTGTGTGAGGATGAAACGCAGGCGTGAAGTGCAAACTCGTCCCTAGGGCAATCTGAATCTGCTGCCAGAACCTTGAGGTAAATCGTCCATCTCTGTCTCAGACGATCGTCCTCGGTACACCATGGAGTCTCACTATCTGCCTAGTGTACTCCTCTGTTAATCTGCTCACTGGACACGTTTCCCGGATAGGGATAAAACGTGCCGTCTTCGTCAGTTTGTCCACTATAACCCAGATGGCATCAAAGCTCTTGCTCGGTCTCAGCCCAGTCACAAAATCCATGGTGACATCCTCCCACTTCCTTTGTGGAACAGGAAGTGGATGGAGTTCACCTCCAGGTCTGCAATGCTCGATCTTGACCTGCTGACAGGTCGCACACTATGCCACAAATCTGGCTACATCGGGCTTCAGCCCTCCCCACCAATATGAACGTCTCAAATCCTGGTACATCTTACTCGTACATGGGTGCACTGAATAAGGTGTACAGTGAGCCTCCTGTAATATCCTCTGGTGTAGATCCGCATCAGCGGGTACACAGACGTGACTGCGGCATCTCAACACTCCATCTGCCCCTAGAAGGAACTGTGGTGCCTCATCCTGGGACAACCTCTCTCGGATCCTCATTAGTGTCGAGCAGGTCTCCTGCTTCTGTTGGATCTCACCCAACAGATCAGGAAGAACCTCTAAAGTACTCAGTTGGGCGTCCTCATTAGGAAATTGGACGTCCAACTCTAACCAGATCAGGTCTCTCTACAACTGATGTTGAACTGTCAACCTCGCAATCGCCTGCTCTCGAGGCGTCTTCCTGCTCAGGGCATCGGCGACAACGTTCGCCTTCCCCGGATGGTACAGAATCTCCATATCAAAATCCTTGATCAACTCAAGCCATCTACGCTGGCGGTAATCCAATTCCCGCTGCGTGAAAATATACTTCAGACTCTTATGGTTTGTGAAGATCTGATATGTAGCACCATACAAGTAATGTCTCCAGATCTTCAGTGCATGAACTACCGCTGCCAACTCCAGATCATGAGTCGGGTAGTTCTCCTCATACGTCTTCAGTTGTCTAGACGCATATGCAATCACTGTGCCCCGTTGCATCAATACACATCCCAAGCCTAGCTTGGATGCATCACTGTAAACCACAAAACCCTCTGTACCCTCTAGTTGTACCAAAATAGGAGCAGAAGTCAGACATCTCTTCATCTCCTCAAAACTCTGCAAACACTGCTCAGACCATACAAATCTGGTAGTCTTCCTCAACAGACTCGTCAGTGGACGGGCAATCACAGAAAATCCCTCCACAAAGCGTCGGTAATAACCGGCTAGGCCAAGAAAGCTATGTACTTCCTTGACGTTCGTCGGTGTCGTCCAAGATGCTACTACCTCGATCTTTGCCGGATCCACCTTGATCCCCTCAGCTGAAACAATATGACCTAGGAATGCTACCTCTGGCATCCAAAACTCACACTTAGAGAACTTAGCATAAAGTTCTCTATCTCGTAAAACCTGCAACACAGTCCGCAGCTGCCCTACATGCTCCTCTCTGCTACGAGAGTACACCAGAATATCATCTATGAAGACAACCACAAACTGATCTAGGAAGTCGATGAATATGTTGTTCATCAACTCCATAAAGACTGTTGGGCCATTCGTAAGCCCAAATGGCATCACTACAAACTCGTAGTGTTTATATCTGGTCCGGAAGGCTGTCTTGTGCACATCCTGCTCTCTCACCCTCAGCTGGTGATACCCTGAACGCAAGTCAATCCGGGAAAACACTGTCGCTCCCTGAAGCTGATTTAACAAGTCATTAATACGAGGCAAAGGATACTTGTTCTTAATGGTCACCTTGTTCAGCTCCTTGTAATCAATACACAATCTCAACGATCCGTCCTTCTTCCGCACGAAGAGGACAGGTTCTCCCCATGGGGATATGCTAGGGCGGATAAAACCCTTCTCAGCCAACTCCTCAAGTTGCTTCTTCAACTCCAGCATCTCGACATGTGCCATCCGATATGAGTCTTCGAGATCGGTCTCGTACCAGGCTCTAGATCAATGTCAAAGTCCACACTCCTCTAAGGCGGAACACTGAACGGCTCGGCAAATAAATCTGTATACTCACAGACCACTGGGATATCCTCTAATGTTGGATTCTCCCTCTCCTTCATGGCATAACACCAGAAGGCGTCACAACCCTGTGCAATCAGTCTCGCTTCCCGTATCGCACTGATAACCATGCCTGATTTTCCAAGGTCCCAACCTCGGAAAACCTCTATCTGACCTAACTCGGTAGAGAGGGTAATAATCCTCCTACTTACATCTAATACCGCCTGATTTCTATCCATCCAATCCATACCTAAAATGACTTCTTAATGCACTAATGGCATGACAAAGAAGTCAACAAGTAATACACGGGTCCCTACAGAAATGGGACAATCACGAATCTCACGGGCACCTCTGACCCTGCTACCATCGGGTAACCCTATACTAAAGGGTATTCCCTCAGTCGTATCTAGACTCAGACGCTCAACACATGCATCAGAAATAAAAGAATGCATAGCTCCAGTATCAAATAAGACTCTAACAGGTACCATGGATCAGAATGGTACCTGTAGCAGTCGGTGCAGCTAGCTCCTTTGCACTCCTCAGCTCAAAAACTCTACCCTGTGGTCCTCTGATGTCCGTGGTACTCCCACCACGGTCTCTGCCTCTACTTGGCCCAGGAGCAGATCCTTGAGTCGTAGGACGATCTGGGACTCTCTACTATCCATGTACCTGCTGTTGCTGAGGTGGCCTCTTCCCACCCCCTGCTGCACTGACAGGAGTAGAACCCTGCTGAGATGAAACTCCACCATGTCTGCAGAAGACAACTCTATGACCCGGTCGGCCACAAGTGTAGCAAAGCATTGTCTGCCTCGTACACTCTGGTCGTATGTGTCCATAACCACCACAGTTGAAGCACTGACGTCCCTTATCTGTAGCCGTTGCAGATGAGGGATAACTCTGGCGACTCTGGCCTCGCCCAACACTAGCAGCTCCACTAGTACCACTGGTCTGCCCAGTACGCTGTCTCTTCTCAAACCCTCTAGTCTGAGAAGCTCTCCTCTGTCCAGCCCGCTCCCTCTCATAATCGGAAGCTCTGTCCTGATAATCCATCAAGGTCTCACAGTGAAACCCCGCCATGTATGTCCGGGTAGCATCCCTCAGTCGTCGGGAGAAAAGATATACATGCTGATCTGCAGGAGGTGCAGCTGGAACCAGCAAAGCCAGTTCCTCCTGGAATCTCCTGATAGCCTCTGAGACCGGTACATCCTCGAATTCAGCCTCCACAAAATCCCGCAGTTTCTCCCTCCTCAATAAGGCAAGGCAGTAACGCTCTCTAATCATGGTCCTCATCTGGTCATAGCTGATAACCTGATCCCGTACTGATCTCCACCAGTGTTGTGCCAAGTCTTTGAATAGAGTTTGCACTAACTCTATCTGTCTATCTGCTAGACATCGAATAGACTCCAGAGCTGAGTCTACATGCCCGATCCACAGCTCTACCTCTAGCCCCACCTTCCTAGAGAAAGAGGGTACTCTCATCTGATGGAATGTCTTCAACCAAGTATTTGGTCTAGGCCCTCTATACTCCTCCTGAACCCGAGAATTCTCAACAGCATGTGCCTGTGCAGCTGGCACCTGAGTAACTCCATGGAATCTCTCAGATGATCCCTCATGTGCTGGCAGATCAGGGGCACGTCTACCTGCTCTGGTAGCCTCCTCTACTCGTCTGATATACTCACGAAACTTTGATCCTCCCATGGAGACACGATCCGAGTCATCTGACTGGACTCTCTGTGATCCCTGTCTCGATCTAGCTGCACCGTTCCCAATCTCAGGAACGGCACTCTCAGCAACATCCTAGTGAGTCTCCTCCGCTGCACGTGTATCACAAACGGGAATCCTACCCCGTCCTCTACCAAGAGGGGGTCTACCCCTACCTCGTCCAACTGCAGGTAAGGCTCTAGTCTGAACCATCTGCAGAGGATATAAACCTAACTTAGAAGGCTATATATATGCCATATGTATAGATATATATCAAGTCAATCACAACATAATATCTATATATCTATACTGTTGAGATCTTTAGAGGGGTGATGGCTTCTCGTACACGCTATCCCAAAATATTTGTACTCATTTCAAAACCAAAACCTTTTGAAAAGTCAAACCCCTTTCGGGTTCTGTTTATTTATCTATTCGACCTTTATCGCAGATTGCAAGAGCCATTGTTGTCAACCTAAGGCTCTGATACCAACTTTGTAACACCCCGAATCCACAGAACTCGAGGCGCTACTGGGCTAGGATCTTACAATGGATCCTGACCCTAGCCTGACAACAAGTTCACTGAATCTTACAACAAGGCACAGATAGATTAAATACAAAACATGAAACTGTTATATACATATGTCAAAAGGTAATACAGAGGTACCGCTGAGTACAAATAAAACATACCTGTACAACAAAAGATCCCATAAACCCCGATAACGACCCCAGTGTACGGAGCCCTCAGCGGATCACCCCATCTAGATCACTCTGCAGCTCTCCTAACCTGCAAAGGATCTACAACACGGTATAAAACCGTTAGCTAACCATACACATATACATAGAAGATGCATAAGCACAATCACACATCAGGGAATAATAAACACCTCATCATGCTATCACACATTTACCCGGTTCATTATCTTTATATCGTCCAACACTCAAATCGTATATATATATAAATACGAATATATGTGACACGAGGAATATAACCCTCGCCTCTCGATGCTAATGCCAGCTGGAGTGGTAATCTGGGATCACTTCCCCGTGTACCCTAAGGGAGTGGAGACAGTGCCCGTCCTGTGTACCAGATCTGGACGATCCGCAGAGAACCTCCCCGTCTCCTCGCGGGATGACAGGGAAGGGTTGTCACAGCCCTACAATGGGCGGTCAATAAACCATAGATTGGTAATCATCACAACGCATGCTATCAAGCATATATCACACACCACTCATACATACATCCAATATAAGGATAGCAGCTAAGTAAGTCCTATGGACTTACCTCAACCTCAGAAGTAGTCTCAAACCCGATCAGCTCCAACTCTGGAGAACAACACTGCCTAACAACAAGGCATAACAAGATATCAAATCTCCTATCAAACAAAGGGGTCACACCTAGACCCAAGGGATCCATAAGGATCATATCCAACTCATAACCTCGATAATCAACTAAACCTCAAAGCCATAACCGGCATATAACGATATCATACTCATCATCATTCTATCCTCATACAAATACCTAGCATGCTACTACCGCTCATACTAGGAAAGGAAAGGATCTACACTACTCTAGGTAGATCCGGGACAAGACGCACCTGCGTGACAAGATGGACGCAGAGGTGAAGCAAGACAAACCGCAGGCGCGGCGACACTCGGCCGCAGGCGCAGTGACAGTGGCCGCAGGCAAGCGCAGGCACGGGCGCTGGGACCGTGGCCGCGGGACGGCAGCTTCCGGGCGCGGGTGCGGTGACAAGGTTCCCGCAGGGGCGGCTACGCTGAGGCGCGGGGGCTGCGACTCTGCAGAACGTAGAGTCCCGACTTCTCTTTCACTCTTCACGTGATCAAATCACGTCTTCTCCATTCCATATCCAAACACATACATATACGTAGACATTTTAACATCAATACACCTTCAATACATCTAATCCTAAGCTAAGGAAGAGGAATCAAGGAAGAAAGAAGAGAAGAAGAAGACTTACCACTGTTATGGTCCTAGGAAGCAAGGGAAGATCAACAACACACTGACAACTAGCTCCCAAGCACAGCAAAACATCCACGCATCATCATCAAACCACTAAAGCCACACAAACTCTTCCAAACTCAAGGAAACTTAAGCATAAGATCAAAGGAAGGAAAGGAGGGAAAGAAGAATGTGAGAAGCTGGAAAATGAAGACTGAAACTGACAAGGCTTATTTCCTAAGGTCGTTATTATAAGCTTATCAAGTTAAATCCGAACTTAATACTAACCAATGTATAGTGATTAAGTAAGGGTCGAACCAAGGGAGTTGAACAAGTTTCTATTCAATTTTAGTTATTGATTTGGTAACAAAGGGGGGGGGGGGGGAATTTGGATTGTTTAAAACAAGACAAAGACAATTATAATGTTGGTGAAAACAAGATTGATTTAAGAACTACACTAGGTAGGATCTTAGCATACATATAAATTGGTTGGTTCTTTTTAGAAGTATTCAATATTTGTTCTCATCTTGATCGTATTTATGCATTAAGCCAACCGGCATTAACACAACTTAACTAGTTTATTAATCCGTAAACCTACAAGATTAAACCACTAATTAGCATTCTACCAAAGATAAAGAGATACATAAAAGATAAACAACCCGTTAATCTTATTATGTAGTTAAATTCCTTTCCCTTAAATAATCACAACCAGCTTTTACCTAAGGGTTTGCTACTAGATTAAGGACCCGAACCCGGAATCAATTAATCCTAGCCTTTTGCATGCAATTATACAACTTAGGTGATCAAACTAAGTAGAAAATAAACATGCAAACTAAGTTAAATACAAGGAATATAACACAAAATATATTGAATAAAACTTCTATTTAAAAAGAACTTACAACCACTTTATAATGCAGCTTCAATCCACCCAATGTAGCCAAGGGAGTTTAGAAACTCATTACAAAGAACACTATGAATATAGAGGTTTTTGTGTGGAAAATGATATATGAAAATGAGATATGAAAATGAGATGAAAATAACCTAAGCCAAGGGCTCTATTTATACTACAAAATGCATTAAAAAGGAGTAAAGAGGCTGTGCTAACAGCCACCATTAAGGGTGAATTAAAGTGGTTGCAAACAGCCACAATAATGTCCTTAAAGTCGTCGAAAACAGCCGAGTAAAAGCCTCTGACGCTAACCCGCACCCGCGGCCAAGGGAGCCGCGGGGGCGGTTTAGGCAAAAACGTTCCAACTTCTTCTAGGCCGCAGGGGCGGCTCGTCATACCCGCGGGGCGGGTTCTTGAATGCTCTTGAAACGGCTGACTCCTCAGCTTCGTAACGCTTCTGGTGAAGATCCGCAGGCGCGGCCCAGAGTCACCGCGGGGGCGGTGACACGGGATCTTCGGCTTCACATGGCCGTTGGCATGGCCGCAGGCGAGGGCGCTGGGGCGCCGTCTTCACTTCGTCAGGCTGGGTCACCGCGGGAGCGGACAGTGTTGGCCGCGGGGGCGGTGACATGTCTCTTCATGGCCGCGGGCGAAGACGCTGGTTGCGGCTCTCGGTGGTGGTCTTCAGGTTGTCACCGCAGGGGCGGACTGGAGAGTCCGCGGGGGCGGTGACAGGCTTGTCTTGGCCGCGGGCGTTGACGCAGGCAGCGGCACTCATCTGTGTTGTCACCGCGGGAGCGGCCAGTGAATGCCGCGGGGGCGGTGACAAATTGTCTTCGGTCGCTGGTGAAGCCGCTGGCTGCGGTGCTGGAAATGAGTGTCACCGCTGGGGCGGTGACGCTTCTCCGCGGGGGCGGTGGGCACCAGAATCAGATCTTCGACGATTTTCTTCAACATCTAAGTATTGCTAATACCTTCTTTTTCTTCAATTTGAATCTTTTATCTGGATCACAGTATTAGCAATATAAACTGACTCAAAAACATAAAAACGACTCTAAAAACTACCTAAAATGATAGTGATTCCATCACCTATCAGAAACCCTTCATCACGAGCCAAAGAAGAAGCTTAAAAAGGAAGAAACAAAAGGATAAAGCACGGGTCCAACCGGTCAACAAAGCCGGCTGCAGCCGCAAGAAACCGCAGGGGCGAAAAACTACACGAGCCGCAACGGCTAAGGCCAAAATTGCTCCAAAGACTAAGGCTCTTACAATATGTTCGTGAATCACTTTCACCATGTGTCGTGCCGGTCATTTTGGTGCCCAAGAAGGACGGATCTTAGAGGATGTGTGTCGATTGTCGATCCATCAACCAAATAACCGTCAAGTACCGGCATCCGATCCTGCTCCTCGACGACATGTTAGATGAACTCCACGGCGCCACCCTCTTTTCAAAAATTAATCTCCGGAGCAGTTACCACCAAATCCGGATGACCGAGGGGGACGAGTGGAAGACGGCTTTCAAGATGAAGTACGGCTTATATGAGTGGCTTGTCATGCCGTTCAGGCTCTCCAATGCCCCATCCACCTTCATGCGTCTCATGAACCATGTCCTACGCCGGTTTTTGGGTAATTTTGTCGTTGTTTATTTTGACGATATTCTTATTTTTAGTAAGTCTTTGGATGAACACATCGGGCACCTTCGCCAAGTGCTCGAGTGCCTTAGACAAGAGCAATTATATGTGAATTATGAAAAATGTGTCTTTTGCTCGGACACAACAATTTTTCTTGGCTATGTCATGTCTAAGGACGGAGTCCGAGTAGACGAATCCAAAGTTCGCGCTATTCGGGAGTGGCCTACACCTAGTACGGTCACCATGGTCTGAGCCTTTCTCGGCTTAGCGGGCTTCTACCGATGCTTTGTCAAAGACTTTAGCTCGGTAGCAGCGCCGCTACATGAGCTCACTACCAAGGGTGTCACATTTGAGTGGCATGATACCCATGCTCGAGCGTTTGATGCACTCAAAGACCGACTTTGCAATGCACCATTACTCCAGCTCCCAAATTTCTCGAAAACCTTCGAGGTGGAGTGTGGTGCATCTAATGTTGGCATTGGGGGGGGTCTCATACAAGAGAATCGGCCCATTGCTTACTTTAGCGAAAAGTTTTCCGGTCCTTCACTCAACTATCCAACATATGACAAGGAACTATATGCTTTAATTCGTTGTTTAAACATATGGCAACACTACTTGTGGCCGAAGGAGTTCGTGATTCATTCGGATCATGCGGCTCTTTCGTATCTCAAGAGTCAAACCTATTTGAGTCGGCGCCATGCAAGTTGGGTAGAATTTCTAGAAACCTTTCCTTATGTCATTCGTCATAAGAAAGGAAAAGAGAATGTGGTAGCCGATGCCCTTTCTCGGCGATATATCCTTCTTGTACATATGGACGCCAAGATCCATGGCTATGCTCTTATCAAAGAGTTATATGTCACGGATCTTGACTTCAAGGATATATTTGCAAAATGCCTTGACCTCCGAGAGCATGAGACCTTCTTTATAAATGATGGCTACTTATTCCGCGGGAAAACTTTGTATCCCGCATTCTTCCATACGCCACTTGTTGATAAAGGGAGCCCATGAGGTCGGGTCGTGGTCACTTTGGTGCTACCAAGACTCTCGCCGCTCTCTAAGAGCACTTCTTTTGGCCCAAAATGCGCAAGCATGTGACACGGTTTTGCACAAATTGCATCACATGTCATCATGCAAAATCGCGTCAAGGTCTGGATGGATTGTATTCTCCTTACCTATACCAATGGGACCTTGGAAGGATCTTTCCATGGACTTTGTAGTTGGCCTACCAATGTCCAAACGAGGCAACGACTCCATTTTTGTGGTAGTCGACCGTTTTTCGAAAATGGCTCATTTTATCGCGTGTAAGAGCACCCAAAATGCTAGCGATGTCGCACGTTATTCTTTAACAATGTGGTGCGCTTACACGGGATACCACGTTCCATCCTTAGTGATCGGGACGTGAAGTTTGTGAGTCAATTTTGGAGAACGTTATGGGAAAAACTTGGAACCAACTTGTTGTTTTCAATTAGTTATCGCCCCCAAACCGATGGTCAAACGGAGGTGACCAATCGGACTCTCGGTGCTCTACTTAGAGCAACGCTTAGGAAAAACCTACGTAAGTGGGAGCACTTACTTTCGGTTGTGGAGTTTTCATATAACAGGTCTAGGCACTCGGAAACTAAACTCTCATCATTTGAAGTTGTCTACGGCCTTAATCCACACAGCCTTTGGACTTCACTCCACGCCCACTCAAGGATGGTGAACACATCACCGCCGTAAGTCGAGCCGCCTCAATCATTGAACTTCATGAGCGGACAAGAGCACAACTCCTACGTCGTACCGCCCAACTTTCCGAACAACGCAACAAGGGCCGTCGCGACATATTTTTCGAACCCGGCGATCTTGTTTGGCTCTACTTAAGGAAGGAGCGTTTTCCATATCAACGCAAAGGCAAGCTTTCGGATCGAGGTGACGGCCCATTCTGGAACCTATCCCGCCATGGTCCGAATGCTTGCAAGTTGGAACTTCCGGATTCCTACGGCGTGCATCCAACGTTCAATGTCAATGATCTATCCCCATATGTTGAGCCCCTATTTGACGACGGTGAAACGAGGACGTTTCACATCCAAGATGGGGGGACCGATGCGCCCTTGACCACCATGACCGTAGATGAGGAGGACGATGCTTTGCGGGTTCACTCCGATGGACCGCTCACTCGATCCCGAGCCAAAGACATCGCCCAAGCTGCCGGCTCAATCATCCGACGCACCATCACATCACTCGGAGCCGTTAGTGGCATGCCATGCCTCCACTCCACCATGGCATAGACTACCGGCTCCATCAACACTTGGTCCGCTAGCGGCTTGTCTCGCCTTTCGGGCGCCACGTCATTAAGCTAGCAAATATTAATATATTTTATTATATTTTGCATTTTAAATAATAGACTTTAATTTTCGGAACCTTAACTCCGGAACTGAATTCCGGGAGTTACTTTCCGACATTGATAGTCTAGACCTTTCATTTCGGGAGTTAGCCCCGACTTTATTTCCCGCCTTTAATTCCATCATTTATTCCGACTAATGGTTTGGCCCTCATCCACTATATAAGGGATGCTTGGCCTCACTTGTAAATCATGTCTAATTTTAATCAAGTTATTTGAAGGAAAATCCTCATTCTTGATTTGGGCATCACTTCCTCTTCAATCCCCTCAAAGTTCTTCCTTGGATCAAGTCTCCAAAAACTCACATTCGAGGATTCTTCTAAAGAATGAACCTTCCAATCCACTACTATGTTTGCTCGATCTCTCTAGATCGAAATCAAACTCTCGCTTCCGCATCCATCTCAAATCGCTTCCGCCTTGCCAAAGTTCTATCCAAGTCACTTTTGCACATGTACAAGGAGTAGTTGAAGTTCTAGCTTGGTCTAGATCCGGCGTTCGTTCTTCAACGATTCCAAGGACGCATCAAGCATGTGTTGGAAGACAATGCCCAAACAGATCCCAACACCATCCCGAATTCTCAATACAATAAGCCGAAACTAAATCATAGATGCTCGTATCCCTCAGCGGCTGGAGAGCCACTTCGCACAAGGGTTTGTCCAAGCACCACTGATCCGTCCAGAATCGAACACTCAAACCGTCGTAGACTTCCCACTTAACACCGACAGCCAGAAGGTCCCTCTTGGCCCACACAAGACCACGCAAAATACACGAGCCTTTCCTCACCGGTGAGCAGTTTAGGAAGGTTGCAGAAGATGGTAGCTTGTACATCCCGGCAAGGTCAGAGCCCAAGGAGAGGTTTGTGAAGTTAATAGCCTCCACGCTAATTTGCACAATGAAACGAGATTATTATTCCTCGTAGTCTTAACCCCTAATCCTCCCAAGTCCACGGGCTTACATACCTCAGACCAAGCCACAAGATGCATTCCCGACTTCAACTCAACACCTTTCCACAAAAACAACCGGCAAATCTTATCAATCTCGTTTCAAGTCGATAACGGTAGTTTGCAAATACGCATCACGTACGATGGGAAATTATTGAGAACGGATTTCACCAGTGTGAGCCTTCCCGCGAAACTGGGTAATCTCCCTTTCCAAGACGCCAATCTGTGCTTAGTTTTCTCAATAAAAAAGTCAAAATCTCCTTTAGAAAGCCTATTACGAGAGATTGGGAACCCCAAGTATCTCCCGAAGTCGTTAACGATAGGGAACTCTGCAGCCGCCTGGATTGCATCTTTAAAGGAGCCCAAGACATTAGGGGAGACCACCATATGAGATTTGTGTAAATTATTTTTCATCCCGGAATGTTGACAAAAATCATGTAGCCACTTCTTAATAGACCTGACATTCTTCAAGGAAGCTTCGGCAAAAAGGACAATATCATCTGCAAAGAAGACATGTGAAATCGCGGGACAGCCACGTTTGACACGCAAAAGTGTCCAATCCCCACACTCCACAAATCTCTTAATTGTGTGGCTTAGCCTTTCCAAACACAGAACAAATAGGTAGGGAGACAAGGGATCACCTTGCCTAACACCTCGATTAGGTGTGAAAGAGTCGGACATTTCCCCATTCCACAAAACTCTCATCGTCAGGAAACGATTACAACAACTGATCCAATTTCTCCATGATGGAGGGAGACCCAAGATCTCACAACTTTCATCCACGAAATCCCATGAAGCCTATCATAAGCTTTCTCCAAATCAATCTTCATAGCCATCCATTGCTTTCCGGCCTTCTTGCTACCAAGCGAATGAATCAGTTCCTCGACCAATACCACATTGTCTTCAATGAGCCTACCAGGGATAAAACTACTCTGAAATGGTCCAACGACCATTTTCATAATTGGTTTCAACCTTACAACAAGCAACTTCGTAATGACTTTATAAACTACGTTGCAGAGGCCAATTGGACGAAATTTAGACATATGATCGATCCGGGCAAGCATTCTTCAGAATGAGAGAAAGAAGAGTTTCATTAAGACCCTCAAGTAGAGAAGCCGTTTTTAAAAACCTTCTAATGGTTGAAAAGACACTCATGCCCACCGTATCCCATCAATTTTGGACGAAAGCAGCACAAAAACCATCCAAACCGGGGGATTTAAGAGGAGCCATATTGAACACGCATTGCTAGATATCAAGATTTGAGAATGGGGCACAAAGAGATAGCAAATCAGATTGCACAATAATCAGGAAATTAGAGAAGAAGATACCCGGTGAATGATGCAGGCCCTCTTCAGTGCTAAACAATTTACGATAGAACTCTAGATCATTAGACCTCGGAAGAGTCGAATCAGAGATCCAAACGCCTTCATCGGTCTTGATTCACTCAACTCTGTTATGTCTTCTCCGAATGAATGTGCTTGCTTGAAAGAATGCAGTGTATTTATCTCCCTCCCAAATAAACTTATCTCTCGATTTTTTACGTCACAGAACTTCTTCTTGCAAAAGGACCTCATTGAAGTCATATTGAAGCTGAATGAGACTATTGAGTAGGTCTTGAGTAGGATGGGTCTCAATCTCACTTTGCAACCTGCTTAGTTTCTTTAAGAGTGTTGACTTCTTTTCTTCAATAAACCCAAAATGAACTTTATTCCATTCCAACAGTCTATCTCTAAGCGTGGACAAGGCACTCAAAATATCAAAGTCATTTACATTATGCCTAGGCCAAGAGTTGGAGACCACCGATCTGAACGCAGGGTGACGAAGCCAAATGGCCTCAAACCAAAAAGGCCTTCGAGCCTTGGGGACTCTTCTCGGAGCATGAAGGCTAAGCAGTAGTGGATTGTGATCAAAACTCAGGTCGGGGAGATGATGCACAACAACATCAGGCCAAGTAACCCTGGCAGTGTTACACATAAAGACCCTGTCCAACCTCCTCGGATGCCTTCGTGTAATGTCGTGGCCTCTATTCCATGTGAAGGAAGGTCTGCTAAACCCCATATCCACAAGTCCTGAAGAGTTAACCCAATTATGGAAAACATTAGAATCACTTGAGAGACTCTTGGAAATACCTCCGACATCCTTGGTATCCAGTACGCAGGTGAAGTCGCCACAAACTATCACATTTCCCTGACAACGTACCATTGCATCCTGGAGCAGCCTCCAACATTCGCATCGTTTGGCAGCCGACGGTGGGTTATAAACTTCAAAGAAGTTCAGGATTGTTCTGTCCAAAACTACCGAAGCATGGATAAATTTAATCTCCCTTTGAAGTACCGAAACCTTTAGCGAGGAACCGTTCCAAAGTAACCATATTCCGCCTTCGTAACCAATCGCATCAACTCTAACTAAATCGGTGAAATTGACTCTCGCACAAACCTCGTCGGCTTTAGTTAAACTTTCGTCTCTAGCAAATATTTAAAAAAAGATTTAAAAAAAGGAGATCGACGTGATCTTGAAATCACAAACCTCGTCACCGATTCATGAGAAG
Organism: Fagopyrum tataricum; assembly: GCA_002319775.1. NCBI lineage: Eukaryota > Viridiplantae > Streptophyta > Magnoliopsida > Caryophyllales > Polygonaceae > Fagopyrum > Fagopyrum tataricum. The sequence goes on from CM008285.1 coordinate 20,692,952, forward strand.
CGGACCCATGTGGCTCGTGATTTGAAGATCCCGCACCCGGGAGTGGCAACTCCGTGACACCAAAGAACTCAAAGGAATATAATACCAAAAGCTCTCATACTAAAATTTCATTTTTAAAACTTTGGAAAAACAAACTCATATGAGATAACTTTGATCTACATTGATCCAAGATTTAAAAAAAGAATCGAAGAAGGAAGAATAACACACAAAAATTGTTCACACAATTAGAAATAAACTCTACTATGTGAAATCTTGAGAGGAGAGATAAACAATCAAGATGTTACAAGCTTACAAAAATAAGTGTAAGAACAAAAATACAAAATTAGAAGGAAAAAAAACACAAACAACAAAAGCACACAAGCTTCAAAAATAAAAATAAAGAGTAAGAAGAGTAGAAACTCTCTCATTTGTAATCTATGTCGGCCAATGAACAAAATAATCTAGCACATAATCATCTTAGAAGAAATTACCATTGACAACGCTCTTTCTCGTCTCTCAAATAGAAACCCTATAAAAGTAAATTAGTGAAAGCTTTATCCATCCAACTTTAAAGAAAATGAGACTTATGTGCATATAAAAATGTTATGTTAATTCCAATTATGCAACTCATAGGTATAATTTGGAACATGTAAAGTGTGGAGTTGGAAAAATGGGTCAAAGACCCGTGCAACCAGAACTCAAATTAAAATACCCTTAATCCACAAACAACAGTAACATTTCAACGTAATCAAAGTCCCAATCAAACACACATAAACACATGATATCTACTTAATTTGTTAGCTCACCAAATGGATCAAAGCTAGTCATTGAGTTTACATGAACAAGTCACGTAAGTATGAGCTTTTCAGGTATCCATGACATTAAGTAGCTGAAACTGAAGCTTATTGTAGCTGAAACTGAAGCTGAAAATGATTGTAACTGAAGTTGAAGTTGAAGCTGAAATAAGTAGCTGACTGAACTAACTGATTTATTCTGATAAATTTATTGAGTGTTTGGAAAGTACGAGCTTATCGAAGCTGATAGAAACGTAAAATGACGTAAAAGGGCTTCATCCATTTTTTTTGTTTTTGTTTTTAGTGTTCTTTTTAAAATATTATAAAGAGATTGTAGTTAAACATTAATAATCTAACTAGATAATGTTATTCTTTAGCAATAATTTGTAATATGATTAATTCAAATATGAAAGTTTTATTTTAAAATTATAAGTTTGCTTTATTAAAATTAAAATTATTAACTTATTTACTAAGATTACAATAAAAATAATGCTAATTCATTATAATAATGTTTAATGTGAGTAATTAAATTATAAAATTTTATTTTAAGCTTATAAGTTGATTTTATTAAACTTAATTTGTTAAGTTGGTAAGTTGTCTTTTTATAAGGTTAAAGTAAAGATAATTTGAATTTTAAAAAAAATCCACCATGAAAATGATGATCATGAACAAATGAAATAAATCGCACATAACTTCCATTGACATTTGATTCAATAACCTGTCAGTCTTGGTTTGAGCTAGAACTTTTATTTTTTTAAAACAAAACGACAATTTATTTATCATTAAACAAGCACATTACACGTTTTTCTTTGGATTTACACAACAACACACAAAACTGCAACATACTCGTTATTGAACAACTTCAATTTAATTCACACAGTTATAGTTTCAAAGCTCAGCCAGAGATGTCAATGTTCTAAACCTCAGGCTTCTTCTCCTCCATTTTCTGAACAGTGACAGTAAACACTCCATTCACCATACAAGCTAACTTCTTTTAGGCTCCATTGATGAGCCAGTTAAATACACATCATTAGCATGATATATTTTAAACAAGAACATTACACGTTTTCCAAGATAGCTACATTTTCCAGGATAGCTACATTAAAAATAAAAACATAAGCCAGTTAAATACACATCATTAGCATGATATATTTTAACTACTCCATAATGAGCTGAATGAGGATGCATAATCAGCTGCACTTTAACAAATTACAATTACAAGGCTCCATTGATGCTCCAATTTCAGCAAGATCACTGATTATCAATTGATGGTGTTAGTGCAGAAAACTTGTGGTGTTAGTGCATAATGAGCTGAATGAGGATGCATAATCAGATGCACTTTAACAAATTACAATTCACAACAAGTAACCTTCCATATTGCTACAATTCAGAAAATTTGGTGAACTGAACTAAATTTGCTGAACTAAACTGAACTAAATCTTCGATTTAACCATATTGATATAAGTATAGGTATTTAGTGATGAGGCGCAAACTGAATATTCGATTTAACTAGATTGATCTAAGAGAGAAATACAGTGTGGTTAGCACAACCCTAAGATTAAGGCCGTGTTTAGTTGTACCAGGTTTGAGGCTTTTTTAGATTTCGGAGGGGACCCACAACTTGGAAGTTGCGTTTAGTTGCAGATTTGGGAATTGTAGTTAGCGTTCCGTAGGAGCTTTTCGTGGGTTTGAAACTCAAATTTGTGAAACCTTGGGCGACGAGGTTCTCTTGGATTTGGAAGGGGATTTGAGAATTCTATCCCTCATATGCCCTCGATTCATCGCAATCCCATTTCGCTATCATTCGACTGCTGGTGTATGGAAGAGCGAAAAATTAGGGTAAATGTTGAGACCATACTGAGGAAACTGCGACGACAACAGGTTACCCACAATCTCTAATCTTCTTGTTCTATCTTCTCTTGTATATGATTATCCCCTCTATCTGTGCTACATGAATCATGATGTGTTGTTGTTTTCTCTGGTAATGGCCAGCCTGGGAGCAAACCTACCTGTGAAGAAAGGTATTTCTTTGTTTCCTACTTATCTGTTGTGTATTGATTGTCACATGTCTTGTACATATCCTCCATATACTTGTGATACTTCTAAAGCAAAGGATTTGAGTTGTGCTTTGAAATTTTGAGCTTTCTTTGAACCTAAAGTTGAGCGACATAAAAGGGTGCTATACTGTTATGTATGCTAAGAAGCTTCCAGTTGTATCTGCTAATGAGCTTATATTGTTATCATTCATTCACTTGTATCTGTAAAACCTAATAAATACATGTCTGCTTTGAACCTAATAAACAGATGTCTGCTTTGATTATATATATATATAATCAAAGCTGTACAACCTAGGCTATACACTTGATGAGTACATGGGTTTGAAGGATTTGTCATCCATCTTTGATATTTGTATTCATCTCTTACATTCATCTCTCATATGATCCTCTGTCTCCACTTGTAAGCTGCAAACTGATGTTGCTATTTGTATTCATTTGTGTTTAGTATGACAAGCCGTAAGTTTCCAAAAGGACAGACCATAGATGCAGGTGGAAGTGCACGTAAAGGACAAGTGCGGGAGTTGGAGGAGCCGAAAGACTGTGAATGGATGTGGGGGTCAACTGATCGGTTTTTGCAAAAGCTACCACCGGTAATTATTTGTTAAAATATTTGGCATTTTTGCTATGAGTGGTCTCTATTAGTTAAATATGTTCGGGTTGACATGTGTTGCAGAGCTTGTCCAATGCTACTTTCACAAGCCAATCCTTGGAGTCCTCTTCTCACTATGTGGATTCAAGGTGTTTCATTCAGCTATGTGATCACGGCCGTCACTTGTATGCAGTAAACAAACACCAACACGCACAATTGGAGGATTGCAGCCTGCGAGCCATCAATGTAGAGATTGCAGAGAAGGCATTGGAAAAGGAGAACACCGTTCTTACTGCACGAGTGTCAGAAAGTGGCAACCCGTTATTGTACTTTGGGAGTGGATTACGCAGCTGCAAGGACCTTGATCAAGAAGCAGCGCTTTGAGATTGCATTGACTCGTGTGGTTGCTAGCATTTCAATTGGAATCACCATCGTATGCTTGATTGCTCTGTTGAAGATGTAGTAGTAGTACATTGTGAAGATGGTGAAATTTTGTAATATTAATCGTACCACTTCATTTTGGTTGTTCAGTGCTGCAACTTGTGATACAGTATGCGTAATGTTGCTTTTGTACTGCAGCGTATATGTATTAGGAATTGTCATCACATACTATTTTTGTTGTTGTAATTGTTGGCATTATGTACCAGCTTATTATGTGATGTACCACATTTTGTCAAAAATATTCTGGTTATGTATAATATTATGGCCTTATGTTCTTCTGTGAACATCATCTGTTGAGTTTATTGAATTTCAAATATGTTTATGTTTATATTTTGAGAGATCAACTTCTCCCAACTTCTCCTAACTTCTCCCAACTTATGTGAACATCATCTGTTTGAAGGTAACTGAAACATTTGGCACCACAATTTCAAAATTCAATAAGTTCTTTCTGTGAAAGAATTTACAATAATCTTTATAAGTTAACATAAGGATGATAGTGGAAATATATGTTGAGATATGAGTACAGAGAAGGAAGCTAGGGGGAGATTTTAGGTTACTACTGAGAGAGGAAAAGAAGAAGCTATGTATATCCACTAAACTGATACTGAAAAGAAGATGCAAAGCAATTAATAAAAGTTCTTTGAATATTAGCACTGAAGATAAAAATGCCAGAATTTCGATTATACTCGGCAAGGAGATGAAGAGGAAAAGGTGTTGAAACAGCCAATAGAATCAAGCAGAGTTAACATATTGGTTAAAATATTAACCTGAAGTTCAGCCCAATGCTTGTTTAATAAGTATCAAGTTTCAAACAAGCATGTTTAGTTCAACCTAATGCTTAATAACAGCCGACTCTAGAGCTTATTGTGACTTGCTATAGGGATGGTGAAACAACATAGAAGGTACATCCCATTATCAGTTATTACCAGAAATGCTGTCAAAAATTTTGAGTTCAGTTTGGTTCAGTTTTGGTCCGGTTCAGTTTGGTTCATATTGTTCATATGCAATAAAAAAAACCGAACCAAACTTGTACAATCACTTTTAAATGGGGACGATGAAATTTTTCGAAGGACTTTTCTGAACCTTTTGCTCGTTGTCGAAGACCTTCTCACTTCTGTTGGTTTGGTTCTCCTTGTCTTTGTTTCACCAAGGTGCGTGTGCTTGTAGTCCTTCATGTGTCGCCTCCTTTCCTCCCTATGTTTCCCCTTATCTTTGTTAGAAATGCTATCTCTTTGTGTTAAATACATCAAATTTTTATCTTAGGGTTTGCAAGTTTGTTGTTGACAGATTTTGATATTACTATGAATGTTGATATAACTACTATGTTTTCAGTTAATAAAGATTGGGTTGTTCAGAGACAAAGCTTACTATGAATGTTGATGACAATTGTTGCATTCATTGTGGTTCAGTTAAAACAGAGTGTGGTTTGAGTTAGTATAGACCATTACTACGATATCATATGTTTGCTTTATTCATAATACATTCTCATACTTGTTCATCTCCTTCCACAATATACAAAGCTTTTTTTTTACTTTATCATTTGGATAATGCACAAGATTATTTCATCATTTCCTACACAACAACTAAATGTCTAGTTGCAATTCGTCTATTGGCAATGTTGAAGGTATCAAGTGTTTTTGCGGGTTTAAGGTGAGATACTGACAGAAAAAACAACTAAGAATTATGGTAGGCGGTTCTTTAGACGCCCTTCTTACAATGCAAACTGTCAACGCAATGGTTGCCCTTATTTTGAGTGGGTTGATGAGTCATTCAGTGGCAGAGCTGGTGAAGTCATAAGAACTTTGGTTACTGAAAAGGGCGGAGTTGCAACTGAAATTCGGTCATTGACAGAGGTTCTTCAAACTGAGAGAGTCCAAAACTTGGAGTTGCGAGAGAAGACGATGATGATGTTGAGTTCTCAAGATTCTGAAGTTGTTTGTAGTAGGATGAAGAAGATGTCTGGAGAATGTGGTGCCTTTTTTGTTTTCGTTCTTGTTGTTGTCCTTGGTTGGTATTTCCTTCAAATGTAGTAGTATTCTACACTGTTCTTTTTGTTATTATGTCATGGTTAATTTTGTGTAGTATCCATGAGAACAATGTCATGTGTTATTTTGTTTAGTCTCCTTGAAAATGGTTATGTATTGAACAGTTAGTAGGCTAACTCACTGTGTTGAAGTGCTTCACAACCTGATGTTGAATGGCTATGTATTGAATAGAATGGCTATGTATTGAACAACTATTGAGCATCTGTATATTGTTGATTGATGATGTAGGTTTTAATTATGGAGAAGTTAAAAAAATGAAGTTTTCCATGACATAGTAATGGCTATGTGGGTCTTGTTGCGGCGTTTAGACATCTTTCAAGTGCAAGTAAAAAATGAAGTTTTACATGTAGATCATTTTCAATACAAACTACTAAAAGCTACCTTCCAAGATTCAATAACATAACATCATAGGTTGAACGTACATAAGATTAGTACATAACTTGGATTGTTGCCAATCTGTCAGATTAGGGAACACAACAACATAAATAGGATGAGTAGTCCTTACTTGAAATCAGATAGCGACTAACCATTAGGTTTCTTAATTATGGAGTAGTCCTTACTTGAAATCAGCTCCAAATATTCGTTCACAATAGTTTTCAAGGTCACTGTCCATTGGGTTATTGCGAAACTTATTCCAATGGGGATTCTCCTGCAAATGTAATAGGGTAAATGGCTCAAAATAATGAATGTATGATGTTCGATGAATGTTATAAAATCTAATAGCGACTGACCATAACATTACTGTCAAACCAAGCTTCTGGTATGCTCACCCGGCTAGTACTTGGTTCTCGCTGCACACCGGATGCATGAATGAGTGACCTCCATATCCTATATTCGGCTCTTAATTGTAAAAGTCTATTTTTAACATGTCAGGTCGGATCATTCCTCCAGTTCTGTAGTGAAACTCACCACCAATTTGACTCCATTGATACCAGCCATGGCATTCCCCATATTTTTCTTTCCTTTTTGCACATATATCCAACAAAACAATGGATGATTCATGATTCCACTTGAACACTTGTACAGGTTCAGTCATTACTCTATTTGAAAAAGCAAGTATGTTTTTTGTTTGAATATATGTTGCCATTGATTCTTAATTTATAGGAATTTATGAGGTTCAGTTCGGAATAAACAAATCTTTAGAGTTATCAACAACTATTCAGCTTGTGACCTGCACATCTATGACCTTTGTACTGTAAAATGCAGACGTAGTTTTCTTTTCTTCTTTTCTTTGAGTTTTCTTTTCTGTGGTGCAGTTTTGTTTAACTGATTTTTTTAATCTGAGTGAAATGCATACATAGTTTATTTTTCTTTATGTGGTTCTGATTGGACTGATTTTTTTATCTGATGTTTGCCACTCAAGAGTGAGTGAAGTCTATTTTCCTGAGATAGAGAGTGAAATGCATACATATAGTCTATTTTCATTGAGATTTTTTTTCTGTGAGTGAAGTCTATTTTTCTGTTGCGATTTCATGATCTGAATTGCAGTATTGTTCTTCAATGTGCTTGTTTGGTCCATATCTGAAGAGGACACTTTGATGATATGCAAGAGTGAATCAATCTGTTGGCATATTCTGCATAAAATCTAGATAAATGTCAAGGTATGTATATGTTGCTCATATGTATAGCTGTCATAGGTTGCTCAAATCTGTAGTTGTCATAATTTTTAGACACATATATTAAATAGAATGGTTGAGGGGATCAGATTGCTCAAATATGAACACACTTTGATGATATATGCAGTTGAATCACCTTAGCAGAAAAACTGTACTTGTCATAGGTTGCTCAAATCTGTAGCTGTCATAGTTGTTTTTGGTGGGTTTGTACCGCTGTACAATTTGCTACAAACTAGTGCCATTACGGGGAAGTATTTGTGAAGGTCCAGTCACAAAGACAACAAAAAAAAATAAGAATCTTAGAAGTGAAGTTCAAATTCAAACAGAAACATCAAACATGTCTACATCCTTTTAAAATTAAAGCACATGGATCATATATTTATGCTTGAGATGTGATATGCCCTCGGATGGCGAGGCCATCCGTCTATCCGGCTAAGAGGACCCCGTAAGCGGCATGTCTAGCCATGACATGAAGCTTGCCGTTTTGAGTATTTTCCTTAGTTATTTTCCTTTATGAATTATGTAATAAAAAAAGGAATATTCTTGTGGAATATTCCCTCTTGATCTTATCTTCTAGGTTTTCCCATTTTGGGCTTTTCGTTATGAACTTGTTTTGGCCCGTAGGCCCGTATCTAGGCAACACCCTCTATATAAGGATGTGTTGGCCTCCTTTGTAAAGCATGTCTAATTTAAATCCAAGTATAGCCAAGGGAAATCCTCCTACTTGGTTTAGGCATCACTCTTCTTCCCCTCTCCTCAAAGTTCTACTTGGATCTAGTCTTTGATTCAAGAACTCATACTCGAGGATCCTTTTGAAGGATCAACTATCCCGCTCCACCTTGTGGATGATCCGATCGATCTTGATCGGATCGACCGTACACTTCCGCATCCGTTTCTAAAGCCCCATCAACCAAGTTCTATCGTTTGATCTGCCACGAACGACCAAGAAGGAATAGTTGAAGTTTCTCCTCGATCTAGATCGCCCCCGTTTGTATCATTTGGTATCTGAGGGAGGTTTAGAAACGGATGCGGAAGCGTACGGTCGATCCGATCAAGATAGATCGGATCATCCACAAGGTGGAGCGGGATAGTTGATCCTTCAAAAGGATCCTCGAGTTTGAGTTCTTGGATCAAAGACTAAATCCAAGATAAAACTTTGAGGAGAGGGGAAAAAGAGTGATGCCTAAACCAAGAAGAGGATTTCTCTTCTCTATTCTTGGATTCAAATTAGACATGCTTTACAAAGGAGGCAGCCACATCCTTATATAGAGGGTGTTGCATAGATACAGGCAAACGGGTCAAAACAAGTTCATAACGAAAAGCCCAAAATGGGAAAACCTAGAAGATAAGATCAAGAGGGAATATTCCACAAGAATATTCCTTCTTTTATTACATAATTCATAAAGGGAAATAACTAAGGAAAATACTCAAAACAGCAAGCTTCATGTCATGGCTAGACATGCCGCTTACGGGGTCCTCTTAGCCGGATAGACGGATGGCCTCACCATCCGAGGGCATATCATTCTCCTCCCCTTGGCTGTGAAACGTCCTCGTTTGCACTGTCGGAAAAGAAAGGAGAGACATTGAGAACAAGACCCTTGACTTGAACTTTGGATGCTCATTCTCGGAGTCGGGTGGCTTGGACTTGTAATCTTTCAAGATGACGGTGACACCGAGCTTGTCAAATGTGCCGTCAAGGCACGAGACCAAGTACCGGTAACGGATTAGTGACGGTTGGTGGCGCCGGTACTCTTTGTAGTTGTGCACAAAGCCTTTGATGGGTGGCAAGCCGGGTGGTATAACAATGACAAACTCCGGATGGGGCGGCTCATACTTATAGTACATGTGGATGGTGTTACCGGTAAGCTTGTCTACCATGCCGTCAAGACCATTGACGGTGCACATTTGGGGCATGCCGACAAGAATCAAAGGTGAGTCGGGAGGTAAATAATTTGACATAACAAAGACAAACCTCGGAACGGGCGGCTCAACTTTGTTGTCCATCAAGATCATAGTGCCATTGTCGATGACGGTGTCTTCCTTGTCCTCTTCAAAAGACTCATCATTCAATGGATTATCAACTTCAAGTAGAGGTGCCGGTGTAAATTCTTCAATGACTTTGCCCATGGCTTCGACTTTGTCACACAAAGAGGTGACAACCAACTCACACATTGGTTGTGCCACCGCTTGGTAATCCTTGGGTTGGACGGCCATCTTGTGAGCAAGACCTCGGGCCTTAAAAGCTTCTAACTCTTGCTTCAAGGAAACATTTTCTCGGGTCAAGGCATCAAACTTTTGTTGTGCCTTGAAAATTCCTAGCTCACCCTTCAAAGCAACATTTTCCACCTTGGCTAAGTCATACTTCTCTTGGGGACTCAAACACCGTTGTGGGACCACTTTGGCAACTTTTTCTCCATACAAACCAAACGGATCATCATCGTCATGCATCATGATGATTTATGACGCACAGCGAAGAACAGTGATGAACATATGAAGAACAACTCAAGAAAATTCAAAGAAAATTCAAGAACATTCAAAGAAAACTCAAGAATATTCAAAGAACATTCAAGAACATTCAAAGAAAATTCAAGAACATCAAAGATAATTCAAGAACAATGAAGAACGATGATGAACGATCAAGAACAAAGGTAAAGAACTTGACCTCGATCCCGACCTCTGATACCAAATGATATAAACGGGGGCGATCTAGATCGAGGAGAAACATCAACTACTCCTTCTTGGTCGTTCGTGGCAGATCAAACGATAGAACTTGGTTGATGGGGCTTTAGAAACGGATGCGGAAGCGTACGGTCGATCCGATCAAGATCGATCGGATCATCCACAAGGTGGAGCGGGATAGTTGATCCTTCAAAAGGATCCTCGAGTATGAGTTCTTGGATCAAAGACTAGATCCAAGATAGAACTTTGAGGAGAGGGGAAGAAGAGTGATGCCTAAACCAAGAAGAGGATTTATCTTCTCTATTCTTTGATTCAAATTAGAAATGCTTTACAAAGGAGGCCAACACATCCTTATATAGAGGGTATTGCCTAGATACGGTCCTACGGGCCAAAACAAGTTCATAACGAAAAGCCCAAAATGGAAAAACCTTGAAGATAAGATCAAGAGGGAATATTCCACAAGAATATTCCTTCTTTTATTACATAATTCATAAAGGGAAATAACTAAGGAAAATACTCAAAACGGCAAGCTTCATGTCATGGCTAGACATGCCGCTTACGGGGTCCTCTTAGCCGGATAGACGGATGGCCTCGCCATCCGAGAGCATATCATTCTCCTCCCCTTGGCTGTGAAACGTCCTCGTTTGCACTGTCGGAAAAGAAAGGAGAGACATTGAGAACAAGACCCTTGACTTGAACTTTGGAAGCTCATTCTCGGAGTCGGGCAGCTTGGACTTGTAATCTTTCAAGATGACGGTGACGCCGAGCTTGTCAAATGTGCCGTCAAGGCACGAGACCAAGTACCGGTAACGGATTAGTGACGGTTGGTGGTGCCGGTACTCTTTGTAGTTGTGCACAAAGCCTTTGATGGGTGGCAAGCCGGGTGGTATAACAATGACAAACTCCGGATCGGGCGGCTCATACTTATAGTACATGTGGATGGTGTCGCCGGTGAGCTTGTCTACCATGCCGTCAAGACCTTTGACGGTGCACATTTGGGGCATGCCGACAAGAATCAAAGGTGAGTCGGGAGGTAAATAATTTGACATAACAAAGACAAACCTCGGAACGGGCGGCTCAACTTTGTTGTCAATCAAGATCATAGTGCCATTATCGGTAACGGCTTTGACTTTTTCGATGACGGTGTCTTCCTTGTCCTCTTCAAAAGACTCATCATTCAATGGATTGTCAACTTGAAGTAGAGGTGCCGGTGTAGATTCTTCAATGACTTTGCCCACAGCTTCGACTTTGTCACACAAAGAGGTGACAACCAACTCACACCTTGGTTGTGCCACCGCTTGGTAATCCTTGGGTTGGACGGCCATCTTGTGGGCAAGGCCTCGGGTCTTAAAAGCTTCTAACTCTTGCTTCAAGGAAACATTTTTTCGGGTCAAGGCATCAAACTTTTGTTGTGCCTTGAAAATTCCTAGCTCACGATTCAAAGCAACATTTTCCGCCTTGGCTAAGTCATACTTCTCTTGGGGACTCAAACACCGTTGTGGGACCACTTTGGCAACTTTTTCTCCATACAAACCAAACGGATCATCATCGTCATGCATCATGATGATTTATGACGCACGGCGAAGAACAGTGATGAACATATGAAGAACAACTCAAGAAAATTCAAAGAAAATTCAAGAACATTCAAAGAAAACTCAAGAACATTCAAAGAACATTCAAGAACATTCAAAGAAAATTCAAGAACATCAAAGAAAATTCAAGAACAATGAAGAATGATGATGAACGATCAAGAACAAAAGTAAAGAACTTGACCTCAATCCCGACCTCTGATACCAAATGATACAAACGGGGGCGATCTAGATCGAGGAGAAACTTCAACTATTCCTTCTTGGTCGTTCGAGGCGGATCAAACGATAGAACTTGGTTGATGGAAGCTTTAGAAACGGATGCGGAAGTGTACGGTCGATCCGATCTAGGTCGATTGAATCATCCACGAAGTGGAGCGGGATAGTTGATCCTCCAAAAGGATCCTCGAGTATGAGTTCTTGGATCAAAGACTAGATCCAAGATAGAACTTTGAGGAGAGGGGAAGAAGAGTGATGCCTAAACCAAGTAGGAGGATTTCCCTTGGCTATACTTGGATTCAAATTAGACATGCTTTACAAAGGAGGCCAACACATCCTTATATAGAGAGTGTTGCCTAGATACGGGCCTACGGGCCAAAACAAGTTCATAACGAAAAGCCCAAAATGGGAAAACCTAGAAGATAAGATCAAGAGGGAATACTCCACAAGAATATTCCTTCTTTTATTACATAATTCATAAAGGGAAATAACTAAGGAAAATAACTAAGGAAAATACTCAAAACGGCAAGCTTCATGTCATGGCTAGACCTGCCGCTTACGGGGTCCTCTTAGCCGGATAGACGGATGGCCTCGCCATCCGGGGGCATATCAAGATGGGAGGCCATAAAACCATTATCAATACCCATCAATGAGAAGTTGAATTTATAGAAACAAGCAGCATAACTTTTGAGAGCCTTTGGTTTGCTTTAAGTTCAGTTCTTATAGGATAACCAAAACCAGACATAACTGAACAAACAAACAAAAGGCCATATATTTCCATCGAATTAAGAGGGTCATATTTGTGTGAAAGTATAGCATTAGCATTAGCATTAGGAAAGGGGGCATGGAAAGACAACACGGCGACATTATAAATCCTTTGTACATTGCAGAAGTTTGTCAAAATTCTTCATTAAAGAGAACTGAACAGGAAATGTTTTTCCCCCTCAATTCACTACCTTCAGGCTTAGCCCAACACACTGATCATGCTATCCCCATTGAAGAATCTTGTTGAGATCAAGATATACCATAGATTTATTTGTGGTTGCTATAGGGCTAACTAGAAGATTTGTCATGAGATTCATTTGGTGGTGAGTGTTGGTCGTATTCCATGTCATGTAATCTTTTGTCATGAGATTCTGATGGGGTTGCAGATACCTAAAATTCACAACAGAAAAGTAGAGCATATAAAACTCCCTGGACAGTAGCTTACAGGTTGTAAAACTCCCTGGACAATAGCATATTATGTGATTTTGACAGTAGCATATTATGTGAGTTTAGTGCTAGAAGACTTATAAATTACAATTTCTTCTCTACAAACAATTAATCCACCAAATATTCTTGCAATCATACAGACGATTGTACACACCAAAAAGTGATAGTAGATTACAGGTTGTAAACACCGACCATCTACCCAAAAAATTGATAATATGTTAGACTTAGCCAAAAAATGACAGTAGCTTCATGAAGCCCACAATAATTCAGCAATGGCATCACGTATTTGTCGAGTTAGCCCCCCAGATACCGCATCTTCTGTCATTTGTTCATGCTCGGCATCAATATCCAAATCCAACGAAACATCCGACAACTCTTCTTCATCCTCCTGGTTAGTTTCCAATTCCGCATCGTCCTCGTCATCTTCAGTTGAGAAACATTGTACGTCATTGTCGCTAAATGGCTCTTCTAGTCTAGAAAGAATAATAAAGTTGTGTAGTTTGAAACAAGCCACAATGATTACAATTTGTGTGTCAACCGCATAACTTGACAATGTTCGTAAAATCTTCCATCGAGCCTTCAATACTCCAAACGACCGCTCAATACAACTTATCAAAGAGGAATGCAACTTGTTAAAAGCCTCTTTTGAGTTTTCCGGTGCCACATTTTCAAATTGTGAGGGATGGTACCGTGTTCTTGAATATGGAACCATGTAACCTTCCTTATCCGGGTACCCTTTGTCCACCAAATAATAATGACCTGGATTCAAAATATAAATTTAGTTTAATGTATCCGTAAGAGAAGAAAAAGCGGTTAATTATTTGACTACGACATTACCAGGAGGCGGGTGCGGGAAGCCCATTGATGGTGTATTCACGGCATGCTCGAAAACCTTTGCATCATGGGCACTACCCTCCCAACCAGCGGAAACAAAGGTGAACAACATTTCAAAGTCACAGACTGCCATGACATTAAAGGTGGTGATCCCTTTACGACCTCGGTATGGAATTTGGTCAGTCTCGGGGATACAAGGATGGATGTGTGTCCCATCTATGCACCCAATTGCCCCTTTAAAGTACAGGGAATACCTATCGTCGCTACTAATGTGAGTAGGGACTTCAGAGAATGAGGGGTCTTTAGGCCTTAATGCCTTATGAGATCCTTCGCCATGCCATGAAATCCATTTACACGACCAACAATAGCCTCCAACAACTCATGTACGACGGTGTGTATTGTCCCAATTGACCGTTGAAATCGCTCAGCTACAGTTCGGTACGTCAGTCCTTGCGCCATAGCATATACAAATATACCGACCTTCTCAGTTGCCTTCATCCGGCCAAAACACCTCAATCCATATTGGTCTACAAGTTTCTTGCACAATCTCATACAGACACGCCTCTCCATTCGAAATGCATTGACACACCTTGTTTCTGTTCGAGATTTCAAAACAGAATCAATCCACCGACTACCAGTAAAACTAGAGTCATACGTACGAATCTTATGTACGTGTTTATAATAGTGTTCCGCGAGGAGGTCGTCTCGTTTTTGCAAAGCCATTGATGAGAGCAACAACTGTCTGTGTAGAGAACGGTTCCCTGTCATTTGTTCCCCTTAGAGAAGATGTACACAAATGAAAGAAAATATTGTGAGATTGGTAGTCAAAACAACATACCATCTCTTATTTTTCAAATCACATAAAATGAGACAACAGAAGCCACATGGTTGATGACAGTAGCTTAACATGCTATTACTCCGCCAACCAAACGAGTTCAGTACACTGCAGTTCACTCTAAACAGACTACAAACTGACATATATCTAACGTAACTCAGGGCACATTCAGATTTGAAGATATTACTAAACATATTATTATTCAACAAACAACGAAACACAATAACTGTAATGCAAATAAAGTGCAAACAATGTGATAACAATCGTAATTTATGTGTTCATTGTCATCTCATGGGTCGACTCCTTTACGTTCCTTAAATTCCCACTTTAACCATTCAAGCCTCGACTGATTGGTATCAATCAACATGAATATCTCACGCTTCGGTTCCAAGGACATCAATAAAGTTGCAAAGCACCAAAGTGGTGAACCATCTCGAAGTAAGCCTTCATTAATCATTTCCCGTACGATCTTCATGGACTCCTGACCTGGATTACGGGGCTGACTTGGCTGACTTGAACCTTGAGCAACAGAGTTTACCTCATGCTCCCACAGCGATGCCATTAGGTCAGATTGTCTTATAGAAGCTGCTATATGGTCTTGGTACAAGCCAGAACCGACACTCCTTCGGACATTCCGCTTAGATGCCCCTTTGTTACTTGTGCCACCTCTTCTCTTACCCTTGTCTCGTGAAAAGATGGGATCAGAGGCGCGGATCTGTGAATCATCCAACAAACCGTCTCCACCCCTTGGTTGTGTGTTATTACGTCCAGGGGAAGCTGTTGTTAGTGTTGGGGCTGGTGTGTTATCCCTAAACAAATCATTATCAGACAACTCAAACTCCTCGCTGGCCTCCAGAACCCCGTTGCATACAGGTGCTTCCATAGAAGGGGCAATACAATGCTCCCCAACTACGATTGTCCCTCCATAAATGATCTCCATCATAGCCTCAACATCGGGGGGAATACCATGGCGTTTGAAGACCCGGTATTCTGGATTTTCCTGTTCAGGAAAAAAAATGGTGACCAGTAAGACTTTAAATTGTATGGAAAAAAAATTAGAGATTTCTATAATTAGTGATTATACCAGCAACTTTCTTGCCCACCAATCGTGAGGGGCAGCAACACATTGCTTTTCATAGTCCCACCCTAAGCCTGTTTCCCCATTCATCAACTTTAACCATAGCTTCCAATGACTTTTAATGTTCCCGTGCTTATTCTTCAGTGTATCATTGTTGCACTTCATACCTGTCTTTAGCTCGAAAGATTCTGTCAATGTAATCCAGCTGAATCCATTTTTCTGGCCATTTTGTCTTTGATAGTCACAAAGCAACTCCAAGAAGGTCTTTGTAAGGGTGTCAGTCCACACAAAAGTCTTTTCCTTGATTTTTACCACACTTGCCTCAGCCATCAATCTATCTTTATATGCACATCAACAACCCCAGGCATCAACCAACATACACAGCAATGCAGGGTACATACAAGTTCACATTTACATATTCAAACAACAATGAAACCATTTCATAGATGACATTCATAGATGATTTCGTCCAATTTCATGTTCATGATTGTCGCAGATGAAAACAAAACAGAGTCGAAAACAATTGAAAAATATAGAAGGGCAGTACCAATGGGTGATGAGCCTTTGATTTGTTGTTAACTTGTTATCTTCTATGCAACTGCACAACAACAATGAAACCATTTCAGTCATAACATAGATTTTTTTATCTGATACAACAATGAAAAAAGTGAATTGCTTCAACTTATAACATTACCTCAGAGACCTTCAGTTGTCGTTGGTTTGTTTTGTAGTTTTCAATTGCACAACAACAATGACAAAAATAATATAAGCCGTCTATTGGTACAACAATGAATACAAACAGTTTCTGCTGCCTAACATCATGTATGTGTAACTCAGAAACGTTCTAATGTTGGTCAGCTGGTCTTATTTTCTCAGGTGCACAACAAAAACAATTACATAGTAGTAACTCAGAAACCCTTCACCCCTACTACTGTAAGCAATTCACTTGTACCCTATAGATATACAAATAATAAATACAAGCATTGCACTAGAAAACTTTACATCTCAGAGGCATAGTGGGATAAGCAAATGCAGAGAAGATATACAATCGATACAAACATAAGGATGTTCTCCAATCGATACAAACATAAGGATTGGAGCTCATAAATCGACAAAAGCCATAGTGGGATAAGCAAATACAAAGAAGAGATGGATTCAGTATATACCTTATGTGAAGAAGAAGAATAGATGCAGTGATGCTCAATGTCTATTGGAGAGAAATCGTGCCAGCAACCACAGGGAGTAGATTCGAGAGGAGATGAAAAAACCTTACCAATTCCAGCTCTCATACCCTCAATAACTCTCACCTTCAATCAACTCTTCTTCGCAATGGAGTATACCAGAGAGAAGCCTTCGAGCTCTGACGCCCTCAACAACTCTCACCTTCGCAATGGAGTATACCACAAAGAGAAGTCGTGATCGAGAGGAGAAGTAAACCCTACTTATTCGAACTCACACCCTCATGAACCCTCACCTTCCATCATCTCCTTCTCTGTCAATCGCCTGGGAAGAGATGAAACGTAAACCCTAATGGCGTGAAGACTGAACAGATCGAAAAATATCGGACATGGACATTGTAACATGTGACTTGCACATGGATTGTTCAAGGGTCATTTTGGTCTTTTACACTATTAGAAATCCTGACAAATCTATTACCGCTAAACACCCAACGTCATCCGTAACAGTGTTTTTTAAAAAAACGAAATCTAAAAAAACCCGTAAAAAAACCACAACTACAAACTACAACTACGACTACAAAACTACAACTATAACTACAAATCTCGTAACAATTAAACACACCCAAATTCATATAGCAGAAGATTCTACTAAAAGCATTGCTTGCAAGATGACAACACATGACAAAAGCTTCTACTAAAGAGCATTGCTTGAAATGTGTAGTAGTGAAAATTTATTCATACAACAAAAGATTTATGTGTTCTAGTCAGTACCATAAACTATCATTCTAATTACCACACAAAATGAAAGCTAAAATTTATTCATACAACAATTTATTCTATACCAATTTCTATGAAGAGTAAGCAGTGTAACAGAGTTCAAAAACATACAAATTTTTTTAAGCCAAGAGATTATCATAAGTGGTCAAGAAAAGATTGAAACTTGAATCCTTACCAAATTGAGTTCACAATATTTAGGCATTTTAGGGATTTCGCTAATCAGAGAGTACACCAATTACAAACTAATTCAGGGTTTTCATGAATCAGAATATCATAAGTTGAGCAAGGAAGAAACAACAATCTCCCAGCAATTCAAAAAATCGATCGATTAAACGATTTCATGATACCCAATTAGCGAATTGGAAGAAACATCGCCCTCCCAACACAACAAACGACTAAATCGATTCCAATTTCCAATAACACAAATACGAGCCAACAAAAAGATACGAAGGGTTACCTGTGGATGAGTGAGTCGAGTCTGGGAAATTCGAGTGTCATTACAAACTATGAAATTAGAGTTGAACAAGGAAAAAATCAAGAGGTTACTTGTGTGCAGCAACACAAAATCGAGGGTGAGAATCTTCAAAATCAAAAGAGAGATGAAGGTAGTTGGTTGATGAAAATGTTTATAATCGTGAAATGCTGAGGGTATTGGGGTCCGAATTTGCCCTTCATCTACCCCTTTAGCTTTCATAATGTTGTTCATAGGGAGCTTATGGAAATCCCCAAATTTCATCTACCTTCATCTACCATCTACCATCATCTCCCTTCAGCTACCTTCATCTACCACTGTCAAACGTCAATCCACGGGAAACAGTGTCGTTTTTTCAGCTTCCATAAACTGCTTCATCTACCATAAGCTACTTTAAGCTGCTTCCCAAACGCTACCATACCAAAATCAAATTGATATCCCTTTAGACTATTAGATACACTTTTTAATACAAAGAGTTAATTACGAAAAATTACCTGTTAAATAGACTTATTTTCACAAAATTACCCGTTAAATCCATAATTGTCTAGGCACACCCAAAATAACATTTTTGTAATAAAAAAAATCACCCAATGTCAACGGCCGTCTATTTTTACGTCATTGGACTCACATATTCATTATTATATTATTTTCTTTAGTAAACAAATTATATAGATACGATTTCTTACTCGGATTTGAACATCTGGACAACTCCACTATATTTTGCAACATTTCAGTGGACTTGGACTTACTTCCGTTAACCCGATTAGTCCACTTTTTCTTAATTTAACCCAGATATAATTGAGCCCATTTAACTAGAAGTATGAATAAGCCCCACACAAATGAATGATAGTCATCCTTGCTATTGAAGTCCCTTATTTATAAATGGATTACAAACTTCCTACTTTTGTTGATAAAAACAATCATAGACCAATGAGAATCCGAGATCTTCAACAAAATAATCCTACATTCCTAATGTAGATGCATTTATTTTCATAAATCATTAGAAATACAAGTGGGTATCTTTGCACCTGCACTAGAAAACTGTGGATCTTTGAGTACTGAATATGATGACATTCTTCCTTAAATTATGTTAGCTCAGAAAATATAAACCATTGGAAAAAAAAAAATCAGATGCCAAACCGAAGAAGCAATTTGACATCAAATTATGGAAGTAAGCGCTGTGTTTCCGTGTTTCCTCTGTGTTCATGTATTGATGTCTTGGTTAGCTTAAATTCTCTCGTTTTCTGGAACTACTAGAAAATAGGAGCCCACTCCTTATTTTTCATTTATTTTACTATAACTTTGTCATCTAATTTGTCCTTTATAAAGCTAAGGTGGCATCAAATCTACTCCTACATTCCTACAACACCCAAGTCTGTAGAAAAATTTAGAGTAGCAATGGCCTTTATTTGCTGTTGATAATTTGATAGTTGAAACAGATTCCATTTTGCTTGCAGCTTTAATGTCTCTTTCTTGTCGAGTTTTTTGTTGATTCTCTGCCAAAAGAAATTCCTGGGTCCCTTCATCTGGTGATTCTTATTTTTATTTTTTTGTTGAAATATTGGTCGGTTGTTGAATATTAATTATTTTTCCCCATGTTTAATCTCTCAGGTCTCTGCCGTGCAGCACCCTTTCAGGGTTGGTACTGATTCTCAAGATTTATTTTTAAATCTTCTCTTTGTTGTCTCTTTCTGCAATTCTTGTACAAGTAGGATTTCTGGGTACGTATTTCTTTCTACTGTTTAGTTTCACCTTCTGCCTCATGGCCTTTTATCCGTCTGTTGTTATGAATTCGCTCGGGTATTCATTTGAGTGAAAGTTTGGATTGTACCCACCTCTATTCACCCGCAAAATCGAGATTGCAGTTTCTTGAGAATTTAGGGTTTCCTAGATACAGTTTTTAGCAGGATTGGTACTGAATAACCAATTTAGAGTTTCTTTAACTGGATTTGAGGTTTCGATTGTATCCCCTCTAAAAGTCCCCAATATGATAGCAACTTCTTATGAATTTAGGGTTTAGAAACAACGATCCTACTTGAATTAGGGTTCTTGATCGCTCAAAACAACAATGGAATCTCAAGGTATTGGTAATACTTCACTGTCTAGACAAGGCTCCTCCTTTTATAGCCTTACACTTGATGAAGTCCAGAGCCAATTGGGTAATCTTGGAAAGCCGATTGGCAGCTTGAACCTTGACGAGTTTTTGAGAACTGTGTGGCATGGAGAAGCCATTGACAATGCCGATTCTCATGATCCTGCACAGCTTGCCCCTAATCCTCCATTGAATATGCAGTCAAGTTTTTCAGTATCTCGTGATCTTAGTAAGAAGACAGTTGAGGAGGTTTGGAGGGATATTCAACAGGGAAAGAGGATTAGAAAAGATGAGGAAAGGAATCAAGAAGGACAAAGTACCTTTGGTGAGATGACTTTGGAGGATTTCTTGACTGAAGCTGGGGTTACTGTTGAGAGCGATGATGCAAGTAATAACAATGCTCAATGGACTCAATATCAGATGCCTCCTGTGGAACAAACGCCACATAATTTATCGATGATTATGCCAAACCAGCAGATTCAGCAGCAGACTGTTTCTGCAAGTAGAGGACTTGCTTTTGCTGATTCAGTTTACTCGGATACAGCCATGTCGCCTTCTGCTCTGATGGGGACTCCATCAGATACACAGGCAGTGAGAAACAGGGTGGGTGATGTCATGGTGGAAAAGACTGTTGAGAGGAAGCAGAAGAGAATGATAAAAAACCGGGAGTCTGCTGCTCGTTCACGTGAAAGGAAACAGGTTAGGGATTCAGTTATTTTGTGTGTAACATTTGATTTTGAGCTTGTTTCAGTTTCTCCATTTAAAAATTTTGTTGTTTGTGTTTTCTGAATCAAGCAGGCTTATACTCATGAGCTGGAGATCAAAGTGTCGCTACTAGAGGAGGAAAACGCAAGGCTACGGAAACTGAAGGTCATAATACTCTTTACAGTCTTTGATTCTACTTAAATGTGACATTTACCTCATTTTGTGTTTTATAAGCATATTTCATCAGAAATGATAACATACTTGTATGCATAATCCAGGGCAAAATTGTCTTCAGGGTAGCTCACATTTTTCTATCTTGACAATGTTGACAGGAGCTTGAGGAGGAGCTTCCATCTGCACCTCCACCCGAGCCCAAGTACCAACTGCGTCGTACTAGCTCGGCTCCTTTCTAGCCACAAAAAGCCTCGTCTGTTCACCTCTGCAGGAACTTCAGTTTGGTTCATTTTCTCTCTTTTGCACTTGTAAGTTTCCGCTACTTGTTTGCCTGAAAGCTTCTATAAGTATAGCATATAGCTTGTAAGCATCATGTACCTTATAGCTTAGCAATTTCAGCTAACTTGTAAGATCTCATCTTGTGTCAAACACATTCTTGTATAGTTTGAACATTAAGTAGTGTATTACTTACAAAAACTTAAACAAAAATGGAAGCACAGCAATCTACCTGCTACAATTCGGAGCAATGTTACAACATGATTATGGTATAAATGTATAATGACTTGATTCCTGCCCTATTTGAAACCCTCCAAAAGGTTTGGTTCCGAAAATAACATCCTCTTCCAGGCTTCTTGCTTAGTTAAATCCCTTATCTTCTTCTGTGAATCCAGTAGCAGGCCTGTAGAAATCTTGAATCTGCTGATGTAGTAAATCGTGTTTCTCGTCTGTCATAATTGGGATGAGTGGGGAAATGTCTCTTGATGATGAATCATCAAGCTTCTGCTTCTTGTGAGGGGATGGAGGGCACCTAGAGGCATCTGGTGTTGAAGGAGAATCGGATGGCTTGTCCATTTCCACGGTATCATCTGATTGCCATGCCTCCGAAGACTTGAGAACATAGCCTAGCTTCTGCTGCTCCTCTATGATTTTCTGTAGATATCTTCCCTGTGCTTCAATCCTCATCTGCAATTGTCTTTGTACCTGCAAATACACAGTCTCATCAACATGTCTTCAGAACCATTTAATATTTCCAAGTAGCCTTGATCATCATTGGACATAGATTGAAGAAATAAATCAAACTTAGTATATACGGTTCGCGGCTACTTCTCCTATGGTTAATTGGTTATAGATAATCCTCACCGGACTTATCAGCAACTAAGCAGTTCAGTTAGTGCACTATTGGTTAAGTAACAGTCTTTGACAAATGAAACAAAGACAAACCTCGAGCTGTTCGTGAAGACGCTTTTGAACTTCTAATTGCATCCTCAGAGCTTCATTACTTGGTACTCCCCTAAACAAGAAGGAAACAAATTGCAAATAAGTTGAGTTACCACCACATGGAAGAATGGTACCATGTAACCACAAGAGGATAAGATTACGTGACTCACTGCAACGAGGTGTTGCCGCAGCTACCTTCTTCAAAACCTTTATTGTTGTCTTTAGAGCGCCCAATTGTCAATGTTATCGAATAACCACAATTTAGATAAGAACAAGATCAAAAAATACATCATCATCAAGACAAACTCATTTACCATCAGTTGGAGACTCCGGAAGATACTTTGATAAGCGGTATTTCTACATTCAGAAAGATGGTCCGTCATTCTTAAGATGATGCTTGACAACATGAATTATGTCGTTTCGGAAACAAACCTGTAGATGGCTTTTAATATGATAGATGGTCAAGCCAGAGACACCCATTAGTTTTAGGACTCCTTTAGGCGTAGCCCCTACACAAGTTATGTCCATCAATAATGGTATCGATTCGAATAGAAACTAGTAAACTCTAGATAGTAATAAAACACTCACTATCTGGTCCACCAAGTTGTGTAAGGGCATCAACAAAGCGCTCATGCAGCTCCGACGTCCATCTTAATCTTTGTTTCCCGTTTCCTTGAGAAGTTGGGCTTCTCAAAACAGAATTTGCCGCTTGTTCGTTGCCTTGAGCTTTATACATACCAGCAACACTGAATTCTGAGACAGAAAGCAATACACCGAAACGTCACTTAATACTTGGCCATGATTAGCCTCAGAGTCTAACTATCATCAAAGAGGATCAAGGAAGGGACACAGATCATAGAGTTCACTTCAACTGTTATGCTATGACTATGTGCTGTACCACAATATCTTCAAACATTGAACTTCATTGGGATGCATAAGCAAACAAAGATTTAACCACATACTATTAGATTGTACTAATTATAATAATTAAGAAGTACATATCCTCCGAACATAAGTACCTTATTATTCCAAATCAGATATAACAATACAGGCATAAAACATCAGAGCAAGCCAAAAATATACGCATTGAATCAGGAAACAATAACAGAAAATTGCAAAAAGCCAAAGTCAAAAGGCGGAAAGGAGGAGCTTCTGTGATTAGCGTGACTAGTTCTGATCAATTTGAATCACGGGGAAAACAGAACTGAACAAGATTCTCTTCTGGAAAAATAATCAAAATCAAAGACCACCAAATTGGGTATATACCCGCTAATTACAACAAGTACCCAGTAAAACTATACACACAGTAGGTTACAACCCAGATTCCAAAAATTGGAATATCCAAAACCCATTTCGATCAGCGAGTAATCCAAACATAGATAATAATACCAAACGTTTTATTCTGAACTAACCGGAGATGAAAATTGGAGGTCAGAAGGGAATAGAGAAGGTGAGAAAGACGACAAATGAAGGGGTAATTATGAAAAGCGGGAAATGGGGAGATTTTTGTAGGATTGAAAGAGAGATGAAGTCAGATAGCGTGGAAGGAGTGATGTGAAGGACGATGGCTGTCCTGCGTTTGGTTTCAGGTTTCTTCTCGAGTTATTCTCCGATCTCTTTAATGAATAAATAAACAAATAAAATCGAGTTTTTTTGAATTTTATTCAATAATTTTTTAAAATTTAAATGGTGTTCATACACTTTCTATTATTCTAAATTTTGCCCAAATTCATTCGATCTACCAAATACTCTGTAAATTGGAAGGAAAAAAACATCTAATTTACAGTTACGGAAATTAAATTAAAAAAACAAATATGAAGATATGATTATCCACGTCTCTTTTCATGGTTATTTCTTCTAACTCTGGCCTCGCAGATAATCGGTGGCAACAACGGCGTCGATGACTATTTTATTTAATTATTCGAGATCGATATCTCTTATTCTACCCTTCTTCAAATTTATAAACTTCGAACCCTAGGATGCCAGACCGCCACCGGAGATGGAATAAACAATCAAAAGTGCCGCCACCAACCTTCTACGGATGAATGGTCCGGTCCGAAGATGGAAGAAACTACCATGGAAAAAAGCCGTTTATTATTAAATTTTTATAATTGTTTTTTATTTGTTATATTTAATTTCGTTAATTATTTTAGGGGACTTTCAATATTTAAATTTAAGGATGTTAGTCATAACGAATTTGGGCAAAATTCGAAATAGCAAAAAATCTAGAGAGACCAATCAAAATAGATAAAGTTCGAAAATTCCAAACCACACGGGACACCATCGGAAATTCCTTTAAAAACGTTAATTTAAATATAATTATGGGTGGGTCCTACTTTTAACGTTTTCCTTTTCATATTTATTGTATTGAATGAGACAAAAAGTCGTGGCAAGAACCATGGAGGCCTTATTCAAATCAAATAATGCCACGCAGCATTAAAAATTCTGTCATCCAATTACATTCATTTTGGGTTTAATTAACTTTCACAATTGGTATTTGTCTTCTGATTTATTAATTGTTAAAAGGAAGACTAAGAAGGCTCAAGTTTCCTTTCAAAAAAAAAAAAGAAGGCTTAAGTTTTTACCAGTTTGAGTTTTTTGTATTAGGTAGAGATTATGTTATATTGTTATAAATGAAAATATTTTCTTTTTTAAATGATAAATTAAATAGAATTTTATAAACTAAAATTTTCGAATTGTATTATTAATTATTCATGAAAAGGTTGCACTTATTATAATTTATATTTAAATTAATAAATTATATAATATGTAAATTTTAAATTAATTTTTTTAAACAAGAAATATGTATTCAATTTATAATTCTATCACAAAAAAAATCATCAAGACAATTTCACAAAAACTAAAATACATTAATGGTGATTTAATGTATTTTTTTATAGTGTTTGGTTCAAGTACGGTGTAAACCATATATGTGCCCGTTTGACATCATGGTTCAAGTAGTTGAAGCGTATGAAAAAATTTTAAAAGCTGTTTTTCGGTGTTCGGTTGAAAGCAAGAAGGAGATGAAGATGTGGTTGAAGGAGTAGAAGATTATAGAAACCATACAAAAAGTGGCAACCATAATCTCCAAGCTTAAGGGATTGAAGGATTTCCATTACAGTTTCGTTTCTACCCTCAAAGCATTATCCTTGAAACCCTAAAGGTAATTGTCTTCCTCTTCTCTTCCATTCTCTTCTCCAAATCATGAGTCGTTTGATGTTGAGTTTACCATTACAGTTTCGTTTTTAGTCATCTCTTCTTTTAATTGCTTCTAATGTTGAGAGAATTATTGTAGAATTTAGGTTGTTTCATCTCTTCTCATCTCTCTTGTAAGGCTTTCCTTCTCTTATTCTTCTACTTGATTTAGTTCACCATTGTTGATATGTATTCATTTGCTTTGCTTGGACAACCGTTTGCTTCGTTCGTCCCTATTTAACTCAAGTTCCAGTTATATAAATATTTCCTTCTCCATTGTGTTTGTGCCTTCTTCATTGTTCTTGTTTGACCAATTTTTATGTTCAATTTAAAGAGTTTTATTTTTTTATCTTTCACTGACGAATGATTATGCTTGTGCCTCATTAGAATCATAACAACTCGTTCCAATCGACAATTATCAGTGTCAAAAAGTTGTTGCAGCAAAATGAACAACAACAATAGCAAGTTGAAGCTTGTTTGTGAAAATGATGTTATGCTCCTCACAAGAAATTGTGACAAGAAGCTGAAGTTGCAGTTTCTATAATAACAAGTTGACGCTAATTTGTGAATTTGCAGTTTCTATATGAATGAAGTTTGTGTAATTATGCCTCTGTTTAGTTCAGAATTTCGGATACACAAGTGACAAGGGCAAGGGTTATTGTGCATGATCTGTTATTGTAGTTGTGCCTGATTTGTTAGCTTAATATGATCGATTTAGATGAAGCTAGTTTGTGAAAGTTGCACTTTGTGAAAATGTAAATAGTTTGTTAGCTTAATTTGTTTATGAAAATGAAGATAATTTGTGAAAATTGCAGTTTTTCTGTGTAATGGAAATGTACTTTGTAATAGCTTATTATGCTCGTTTTTTTATGAAGCTAGTTTGTGAAAATGAGCTTGGTATCTTTGTGATTAAACACATGTCACTTTTTGGAACATTTATCTTGGTGAAAAGAGTTCCCCATCAAATCAAATTAAACAATGTTTCAGTATAACAACTAATAAGTCACTAGACAATAAAAGATGTTTCAGCCTTGAGAATACACATGTGAGAAGGCAGGGAGCAACAACTTTGGAATTGAAGTCCTTCGACCCGAGAACGAAGGGAGAAGGCAGGGAGATCAAAGGGAGCATCAACTGGTGTTATGAATGGATTTGTGAGAAGGCACGGAGCAACAATTTTCCCTACTCACGTGCCTCATTAATTCCCTTCATACCCATAATAATTACCTTCCTACCGAACACCAACACCTTTTATTTTATTTCATTTTCTTAATCTTCATTCTCATTTTTCAACTTCATCTTCATATTCAACTTCAACTTCATTTCGTAATAAACTGTGTTTTACCAAACGCATGGTGCGGCTTAATGGAACATCTTTCATCTATTGATTGAGTTGATCCAACGAGTTAGATAAGTCGACTGTAACACCCCAAATCCGTAGGACTCGAGGTGCTATTGGGCTAGGATCTCACAATGGATCCTGACCCTTGACAACAAGTTCACTGAATCTTACAACAGGGCACAAATAGATTAAAACAAAACATAAAACTGATATATATAAGGTAATACAGAGTAACCGCTGAGTACAAAATCAAAATATATATCCGTACAACATAAATATCCCATATCCCACGATATCGCCCCAGTGTACGGAGCCCTCAGCGGATCACCCCTCTGGATTACTCTGCAGCTCTCCTAACCTGCAAAGGATCTACAACACGGTATAAAACCGTTTAGCTAACCATACACATATATAAGAAGATGCTAGAGCACAAACACACATCAATAAATCATAACACATCATCATGTTTTCACACATTTACCCGGTTTATTATCTTTATAACGTCAACCACTCAAATAGTATATAGATCTGCATATGAAAATATGTGACACGAGGAATGTATATAATCCTCACCTCTGCGTGCAATAGCTAGCTGGAGTGGTATCAGCGCACCTTCCCGTATACCATAAGGAGTGGTCAGTTCCCTTCCCGTATACCAGATCTAACTAGCTTACAGAGAACTTCCCAGATTCCACTACGGGATGAAAGGTAAGTTGTCATAGCCACTACAATGGGCGGTCAATATATCATAGGTCGGTAATAAACCATATCGCATGCTATAAAGCATATAACAAACACCACTCATGCATACATCCAATATAAGGATGGTAGCTAAGTAAGTCCTATGGACTTACCTCAACCTCGGAGTAGTCTCAACTACGATCAACTCTCAACCTGGTCCACTCCAAACTGGAGGACAACACTGCCTAGTAATAAGGCATAACAATATATCAAACTCCTATCCATCATAGGGGTCACACCTAGACCCAAGGGATCCATAAGGATCGTATCCTAACTCATAAACCTCAAAGCCATAACCGGCATAAACGATAACATGATCATCCTCATTCTATCTTCAAATACGTACCTAGCATGCCACTAAACCGCTCATACTAGGAAAGGAAAGGATCTACTAAACTCTAGGTAAACCCGGGACAAGACGCACCTGCGTGACGGAAAGACGCAGGGGCGGAACAGGCAAACCGCAGGCGCGGTGACCATGGCCGCTGGCAAGCGCAGGCGCGGAATGACGCAAGCGCTGGCGCTGTGACCATTGCCATGGGGGCGGTGGCTTCTGGCCGCGGGTGCGGTGACACGTCTTCCGCAGGGGCGGCGGCTTCCCGGCGCGGGGGCGGCGACAGTGCAGAACGTAGCCCCGCGAGTCTTCTTTCACTCTTCACGTGATCAAATCACGTCTCTTCCATTCCAAAATCACACACATACATATACATAGACACATACTAACATTAATCTATGATCAAATCATCTAATCCTAAGCTAAGGAAGATGGAATCAAAGAAAAGAAGAAGAGAAGGATGAAGAAGCAAGGAGCTTACCACACTTATGGTCCTATGCAGCAAGGAATGATCAACAGCACACTAACACTGGCTCTCAAGCTCAGCAACCATAACCACTAGCATCAACATCATCAAAACCACGTCAATTCTCTTCCAAACCCAAAGGGAAAACAAGAACAAGATCAAAGAGGAAGAAGGAGAAGCAAGAAGGACGTATGGTGGCTGGGAAATGAAGTGAGGAACCCTTGGTGACGAAGCCAAGGTGAGATTAAGAAGGAAAGGTAAAGCATGGTCAACCGGTCAACAAAACCGGTTGTAGCCGCAGGAAACCGCGGGGGCGGTTCCCTGGCCGCGGGAGCGGAAACCCGCTGGGGCGGCACACAAGCCCGCGGGGGCGGCTAAGATCAAATCTCGGCTAAAGCCAAATCTCGGCTAAGGCAAACTCGGTCCAAAAGACTAAGGCTCTTACACCTCACCCCCCTAAAAACAAGTTTCGTCCCGAAACTTGTAAAGTCCTGAAACCACTCGGACTCAAAAGCCGAGGTACAACTCTCTCTATAACCTCAAACATGAGTATGGAGGAACTCATCATCTCCAGCCATAAGATCACTGTACTATCCAGCGCATAGAGGAAAAACATCTCTAGCCAAACCATCATCACATCATAAAGGCATAGAGGAAGAACATCTCTAGCCGTATCATACTCATAACAGAAAGGCATGGAGGAAAAACATCTCCAGCAACACTATGTCCATCAAAATAGCATGAAGGAATAACCATCTCCAGCTATAAACAGTAATCATACTAGCACAACAAGATCTAATAAGATCATATATCACATCAAAGCTAGTATGAAAATAA
Organism: Fagopyrum tataricum; assembly: GCA_002319775.1. Taxonomy (NCBI): domain Eukaryota; kingdom Viridiplantae; phylum Streptophyta; class Magnoliopsida; order Caryophyllales; family Polygonaceae; genus Fagopyrum; species Fagopyrum tataricum. The sequence continues at coordinate 20,722,447 of CM008285.1, forward strand.
ACACATCATAGCATATAAGCATATAAGCACATAATACTCACCAAGATAGTACTAAGATCTACTCGGTGATCCTACTAGTGCACCTATCTCGGCATAGAACTCTGGATAGTTCCTCTGGATACTATCCTCAGTCTCCCATGTAGCCTCATCAAGTCCTCGTCTCGACCATTGTATCCTCAGCATAGGAATGTCCTTCGAACGCAAGCGTCTCATACCTCTTTCTAGGACTGCAATTGGGTGCTCAACAAAGGTGTGGTCCGGCTCAACCACCAAATCATCATAACTCACAATATGTCTCGGATCTGGTATATACTCCCTCAGCTGAGACACGTGAAATACAAGGTGAACACCCTCTAATCTTGGAGGCAAGGCTAATTTGTATGTTGTGCTCCCAACCCGATCCGGAATCTCGAACGGTCCGACATATCGGGGACTTAGCTTCCCCTTAATGCCAAAACGTCTAACACCTCGTGTCGGGGACACTCTCAGCCACACATGGGCTCCAACTCTGAACTCTAGAGGTCTACACCTCCTATCAGCATAAGACTTCTGACGGCTCTACGTAGTCAGCATCCTCTCTCTAATCAGTGCTACTCGAGCCACATCATCCTGAATCTGATCAGGTGTCAAACCACTAACACTGCTCTGCTCATCCCAGCATAACGGAGTACGACATCTTTGTCCATACAGTGCCTCATATGGGGCCATCCCAATAGATGCATGCCAGTTGTTGTTGTATGAGAACTCAACAAGTGGGAGATGATCCGTCCACACTTGTCCCCAATCCAACACACAAGCTCGCAACATATCCTCCAGGGTCTGAATGGTTCTCTCTGACTGACCATCTGTTTGAGGATGGAACGCAGTCGTGAAGTGCAAACTCGTTCCCAGGGCAGTCTAAATCTGCTGCCAAAATCTCGAGGTAAATCGTCCATCTCTGTCTCAGACAGTCGTCCTCGGCACACCATGGAGTCTCACTATCTGCCTAGTGTACTCCTCAGCTAATCTGCTCACCGGCCAGGTCTCCCGAATAGGAATGAAACGTGACGTCTTCGTCAATCTGTCCACTATAACCCAGATAGCATCAAAACTCCGGCTCAGTCTCAGCACAGTCACAAAGTCCATGGTGACGTTCTCCCACTTCCTCTGTGGAACAGGAAGTAGATGGAGCTCATCTCCAGATCTGCTATGCTCTATCTTGACCTGCTGACAGGTCGCACACTGCGCTACAAATCTGGCCACATCGGGCTTCAGCCCTCCCCACCAATATAAACGCCTCAAGTCCTAGTACATCTTACTCGTACCTGGATGTACAAAGTAAGGTGTACAGTTAGCCTCCTGTAAAATCCTCTGACGTAAATCCACATCAACGGGTACACAGACGCGATCGTGGCGCCTCAATACTCCATCTGCTCATAGCAAGAACTGTGGTGCCTCATCTCGAGACATCCTATCTCGTATCCTTATCAGTGTCGGGCAGGTCTCCTACTTCTGTTGGATCTCACCCAACAGATCAGGAAGAACCTCTAACGTACACAGTTGGGCATCCTCATCAGGAAACTGGATGTCCAACTCTAACCAGATCAGGTCTCTACTGATGCTGAACTGTTAGCCTCGTAATCGCCTGCTCTCGAGGCGTCTTCCTACTCAGGGCGTCGGCGACAACGTTCGCCTTCCCTGGATGGTACAGAATCTCCAGGTCAAAATCCTTGATCAGCTCGAGCCACCTACGCTGGTGGTTATTCAATTCCCGCTGCGTGAAAATGTACTTCAGACTCTTATGGTATGTGAAGATCTGACATGTAGCACCATACAGGTAATGTCTCCAGATCTTCAGTGCATGAACTACCGCTGCCAACTCCAGATCATGAGTCGGGTAGTTCTCCTCATACGTCTTCAGCTGTCTAGACGCATATGCTATCACTCTGCCCCCCTGCATCAACACACATCCCAAGCCTAGCTTGGATGCATCACCCTAAACCACAAAATCCTATGTACCATCCGACTGTGCCAAAATAGGAGCAGAGGTCAGACGTCTCTTCAGCTCTTCAAAACTCTGCATACACTGATCAGACCGTACAAATCTGGTAGTCTTCCTCAGTAAACTCGTCAGTGGACGGGCAATCACAGAAAATCCCTCCACAAAGCGTCTGTAATAACCGGCTAGGCCAAGGAAGCTACGTACTTCCTTGACGTTCGTCGGTGTAATCCAAACTGTTACTGCCTCTATCTTCGCCGGATCCACCTTGATCCCTTCAGCTGAAACCACATGACTCAGGAATGCTACCTCTGGCATCCAAAACTCACACTTAGAGAACTTAGCATAAAGTTCTCTATCTCGTAAAATCTGCAATACAGTCCTCAGCTGTCCTGCATGCTCCTCTCTGCTGCGAGAGTACACCAAAATGTCATCTATGAAGACCACCACAAACTGATCCAGGAAGTCGATGAAGATGTTGTTCATCAACTCCATATAGACTGTTGGGGCATTCATAAGCCCAAATGGCATCACTACAAACTCGTAGTGGCCATATCTGGTCCGGATTGTTGTCTTGTGCACATCCTGCTCTTTCACCCTCAGCTGGTGATATCTTGAGCGCAGGTCAATCCTGGAGAATACAGTCGCTCCCTGAAGCTGATCTAACAAATCATCAATACGAGGCAGTGGATACTTGTTCTTGATGGTCACCTTTTTCAGCTCTCTGTAATCTATACACAACCTCAACGATCCGTCCTTCTTCCGTACGAAGAAGACAGGTGCTCCCCATGGGGACACGTTAGGGCGAATGAAGCCCTTCTTAGCCAACTCCTCAAGTTGCTTCTTTAGCTCCAGCATCTCGACAAGCGCTATCCGGTATGGAGCCTTCGAGATCGGTCTCGTACCAGGCTCTAACTCAATACTGAAGTCCACACTCCTCTGAGGTGGCAAACTCGACGGCTCAACAAATACATCTGCAAAATCACAGACCACTGGGATATCCTCTAATGCTGGACTCTCCCCCTCCTTCATGGCATTACACCAGAAGGCCTCACAACCCTGTGCAATCAGTCTAGCTGCCCGTATCGCACTGATAATCGTGCCTGTCTTTCCAAGGTCCCAACCTCGGAAAACCTCTATCTCACCTAACTCGGTAGAGAGGGTAATAGTCCTCCTACCTACATATAAGACTGCAGAATGTCTATCCATCCAATCCATACCTAGAATGACTTCTTCATGCTCTAATGATATGACAAAGAAGTCAACTAGTAACACACGAGTCCCTACAGAAATGGGACAGCCATGAATCTCACGGATACCTCTGACCCTACCACCATCGGGTAACCCTGTAATAAAGGGCATCCCCTCAACCGTATCTAAACTCAAACGCTCTACACAAGCATCAGAAATAAAAGAATGCGTAGCACCAGTATCAAATAAGACTCTAACAGGTAAACCATGAATCATAATGGTACCTGTAGCAGTCGGTGCAGCTGGCTCCTCTGCACTCCTAAGCACAAAGACTCGACCCTGTGGTCCTCTAGTATCAGTGGTGCTCCCACCACGACCTCTGCCTCTACTCGGCCCAGGAGCAGATCGCTGAGTCGTAGGGCGATCTAGGACCCTCTGTTGTCCCTGTGTCTACTTTTGCTGAGGTGGCCTCTGCCCACCTCCCGCTACACTGGCAGGGGAAGAACCCTGCTGAGATAAAGTTCCGCCCTGTCGGCAGTAAACAGCTTTGTGACCCTGCCTACCACAGGTGTAGCAAGTCACTAGTGGCCTCGTGCACTCGGGCCTCATATGTCCTAGATCACCACAGTTAAAACACTGACGTCCCTTATCTACAACCGGTGCAGATGAGGGGTGACTCTGGCGTCTCTGACCTCGCCAAACACTAGCAACACCACTAGTACCACTTGTCTGCCCAGTACGCTGTCTCTTCTCAGACCCTCCGGTCTGAGAAGCTCTCCTCTGTTCAGCTCGCTCCCTCTCATAGTAGGAAGCTCTGTCCTGATAATACATCAGAGACTCACAGTGGAAACCCACCATATAGGTCCGGGTAGAATCCCTCAGTCGTCGGGAAAAGAGATAAACATGCTAATCTGCAGAAGGTGTAGCTGGTCCCAGTAATGCCAGCTCCTCCTGAAACCTCCTGATAGCCTCGGAGACTGGTACAATCTCAAACCCAGCCTCCACAAAATCCCGCGGTTTCTCCCTCCTCAGTGAGGCAGGGCAGAAACGCTCTCTGATCATAGTCCTCATATGCGCATAACTAGTAACCTAACCCCGTACTGATCTTCACCAGTGCTGTGCCAAGTCCCGGAATAAAGTCTGCACCAACTCGATCTGTCTGTCTACTAGACATCTAATGGACTCCATAGTTGAGTCCACATGTCCAATCCAGAGCTCAACCTCTAACCCCACCTTCCCAGTGAAAGGGGGTACACCCATCTGGTGGAATGCCTTCAACCAAGTATATGGTCTAGGCCCTCTATACTCCTCCCGAACCTGAGGAATCTCAGCAGCATGTGCCTGTACAGCTGGCACCTGAATCACTCCGTGGGATCTCTCAGATGGTCTCTCCTGTGCCTGTAAATCTAGGGCACGTCTACCGGCTCTGGCAGCCTCCTCTACTCGTCTGATATAAGCACGGAACTCTGATCCCCCCATGGAGACACGATCAGAATCACTAGACTGGGCTCTTTGTGACCCCTGTCTCTCACCTGCACCGTTCCCAGTCTCAAGAACGGCACTCTCAGCAACCTCCTCGTGAATCTCTCCCGCTGCATGTGAACCGCCAGCAGGAGTCCTACCCCATCCTCTACCTAGAGGGGGTTTACCTCTACCTCGTTTAGCTGCAGGTAAGGCTCTAGTCTGAACCATATGCAGAAGACGTAAACCTAACTTAGAAGGCTATATATATGTCATATGTATAGATATATATCAAATCAATCACAACAAAATATTTATATATATCTATATTGTCGAGATCTTCAGAGGGGCGATGGCTCACGTACACGATATCCCAAAACATTTGTACTCATTTCAAAACCAAAACCTTTTGAAAAGTCAAACCCCATTCGGTTTCTGTTTATTTATCTATTCGACCTTTATCGCAGATTACAAGTGCCATTGTTGTCAACCTGGGCTCTGATACCAACTTTGTAACACCCCAAATCCGTAGGACTCGAGGTGCTACTGGGCTAGGATCTCACAATGGATCCTGATCCTAGCGTGACAACAAGTTCACTGAATCTTACAACAAGGCACAGATAGATTAAAACAAAACATAAAACTGATATATATATATATATATATATATATATATATATATATACATATCAAAAGGTAATACAGAGTAACCGCTGAGTACAAAATCAAAATATATATCCGTACAACATAAATATCCCATATCCCACGATATCATCCCAGTGTACGGAGCCCTCAGCGGATCACCCATTTGGATCACTCTGCAGCTCTCCTAACCTGCAAAGAATTTACAACACGGTATAAAACCGTTAGCTAACCATACACATATATAAGAAGATGCTAGAGCACAAACACACATCATAAATCATAACACATCATCATGCTTTCACACATTTACCCGGTTTATTATCTTTATAACGTCAATCACTCAAATAGTATATAGATCTGCATATGAAAATATGTGACACGAGGAATGTATATAATCCTCGCCTCTACGTGCAATAGCTAGCTGGAGTGGTATCAGCGCACCTTCTCGTATACCATAAGGAGTGGTCAGTGCCCTTCCCGTATACCAAATCTAACTAGCTTACAGAGAACTTCCCATATTCCACTACGGGATGAAAGGTAAGTTGTCACAACCACTATAATGGACGGTCAATATATCATAGGTCGGTAATAAACCATATCGCATGCTATAAAGCATATAACAAACACCACTCATGCATACATCCAATATAAGGATGGTAGCTAAGTAAGTCCTATGGACTTACCTCAACCTCGGAGTAGTCTCAACTACGATCAACTCTCAACCTGGTCCACTCCAAACTGGAGGACAACACTGCCTAGTAACAAGGCATAACAATATATCAAACTCCTATCCATCATAGGGGCCACACCTAGACCAAAGGGATCCATAAGGATCGTATCCTCACTCATAAACCTCAAAGTCATAACCGGCATAAACGATAACATGATCATCCTCATTCTATCTTCAAATACGTACCTAGCATGCCACTAAACCGCTCATACTAGAAAAGGAAAGGATCTACCCAACTCTAGGTAGACCCGGGACAAGACGCACCTGCGTGACTGAAAGACGCAGGGGCGGAACAAGCAAACCGCAGGCGCGGTGACCGTGGCCGCTGGCAAGCGCAGGCGCGGAATGACGCAGGCGCTGTGACTGTTGCCGCGGGGGCGGTGGCTTCTGGCCGCGGGTGCGGTGGCACGTCTTCCGCAGGGGCGGCGGCTTCCAGGCACGGGGGGCGGCGACAGTGCAAAACGTAGCCCCGCGAGTCCTCTTTCACTCTTCACGTGATCAAATCACGTCTCTTCCATTCCAAAATCACACACATGCATATACATACACATACTAACATTAATCTATGATCAAATCATCTAATCCTAAGCTAAGGAAGATGGAATCAAAGAAAGGAAGAAGAGAAGGATGAAGAAGCAAGGAGCTTACCACACTTGTGGTCCTATGTAGCAAGGAATGATCAACAGCACACTAACATTGGCTCTCAAGCTATGCAACCACAACCACTAGCATCAACAACATCAAAACCACATCAATTCTCTTCCAAACCCAAAGGGAAAACAAGAACAAGATCAAAGAGGAAGAAGGAGAAGCAAGAAGGACGTATGGTGGCTGGGAAATGAAGTGAGGAACCCTTGGTCATGAAGCCAAGGTGAGATTAAGAAGGAAAGGTAAAGCATGGTCAACCGGTCAACAAAACCGGTTGTAGCCGCAGGAAACCGCGGGGGCGGTTCCCTGGGCCGCGGGAGCGGAAACCCGTTGGGGCGGCACACAAGCCCGCGGGGGCGGCTAAGATCAAATCTCGGCTAAAGCCAAATCTCGGCTAAGGCAAACTCGGTCAAAAGAGTAAGGCTCTTACATCGACGTCATTTAATTAAAATTTTGGACAGTGCGGTGACATTTTTGTAATAATATGAAGTTAAAGTGATAATTTTGTTCTTTTAAATATCTATTTAAAAATATTCAGACGCAAAATGTTAAAAGGCGTATTTGTTCTATTAATTCAAATTATTTGTTTAAATTTTTTTGTTTTGTCAGTTCAGATTATATTGTAAGTGATTCATATCTTTTTACCCATTTTTCATTCAAATTTTTTTGCACATTTTGTTCAAGTTTTTTGTTCTGTTAGTTCAAATCAAATTGTACAAAATGGTTCATACATTTTTACAAAAATTTTCATAAGTTCAAAATTCTGCATGAACTAATAATATAACATATTTGAACTAGTAAGACACTCGATTTGATCTATTAGTGTAGAAATTTTGTTTTATCTTTAACGGACACTTTTTTTTCCTTTAAAATTTGTTTTGTCAGTTCAGATTATATTGTACAAATAATTTATATATTTGTATAATTTTTTTCATAATCTCTTTTTTTAAAACCGTTGAAGAGGCAGTGTGATACCAAATATAATAACAAAACTTTCTAACCAAAGGAGGAACTAAGGGGGTAGTGGACCCTTTGAGCTCTAATAAATTAGTGATAAAGACAACCGATGAATAGGAAGACCTAAATATACCCTTTTTAAAAAAATACTTACCTATACAAAAAAAAATTATGAATTTAAATTCTCATTAAAAAAATTTTTTATTAAATTCTTGTAATTTAAAAAAAGATTTTGTTTTAATCAATTCTAACTTATTATAAATGAGATACTAATTAAAATTAATCTAAATATTATGATAGGCAACCGAGAGTAAGATAGAGATCAAAGTCCCCACATTTTATTCATGTGCAAAACCTTTTTGTACAATTGCTTGAAGCTCTGTCAAAGAAGCTCTTCTCTTCTTCTCTTTCGAAAGCAACTTTTTTTTTTTTATAAAGAGAGCTTATTCTTGCACAACTCCTTCTTTCTAAAGCAACTTCATCTATTTCTTAGGGAGAGATCTAAGTTGAACATTGGACTGAACTGACGCCTTCTACCAATCATTTTCAATCCAAATCATATCTTAGGCCCGTTATCTACCGTAAAAACCGCCCAATAAAGCTCATTGGCCCAGCCCATTTTAGTAAAGGGGACGTCCCACCCTTTTCTTACATCGAGGGCATTCTTGATGTTGATGTATTAGAATCCACTCAAAGCAATAATTACTAGAGGGCGGGAGAACGGAATAGAGCTTAAAAGGCTTACTTTAATGAGAGCGTTTGGAGTCACTTGAAAGAACAAAAATCACGCTTCCTTCTAGTAGGACTGAATACCGCCGATTAGTGCTTCAATTGGGCTTTTGGCTTTTAGTCGGGGTTAACGCACTACTTCTTTCTAGATATTTTTTTATATAACGTAATTTCTTCTAGCTTTTATAGGAAGAGACTGTATGGTACTTCTTAGAGTTCGAGTTGGATTGGATCTCAACTTTATCGAAAGCTTGCTAAAAGTGATTCCCTCGAGAGAGCTTGCAAGTCCAAGATCTGGTCTTCTCTTTCTCTATCGGTGACTACGCTGCTAGCTTGACTTCCAGCTGCGGGAAATCGAACTCATTGGATTGGCATCTGGATTTGATTCGGATTGTTGTTGGTTCCATTCAAGCTAGAATCACTTTTGGCAATAAAGCCCGGAAGAGGGAGGGAAAGCCATTCAGTCAGTAGGGTTTGGCATTGGCATTGAATAATTTGCGTTGCGGCGAATCTGCTCTTAGTTAGAAAGAAGAGGTTGGAACTCTTGTTGCATGGTACGGCGTTCTGGTCAGAGAATAAGCGTATGAAGAAGAGTTTCTAGGAACTTTCCAAAGATGGAAAGAAGTACGCAATAAAGTAAACTGTCCTTTCAAGGGAAGTCGAAAGCACTGACCTTGGTCCAATTCACCCATAGGAGGACTGATTCGGAACTTCAGAAGGAAAGAACTTATTCATTCGGAAGAGAGGAAAGATGGGCTTACACCGTCTTATAAGGAAGAGTTGGTTCTCTAATTAAACTAGACTTGAAAGCAACTCGATCTACTCTCACCCTTTCAAGCTTGTCAATGATCGAACTTAAAGATATAAACTGAGTTTTATTTGATGAGTAAGTGATAACAAGGGAGAAGGATATGGAAAGGATGAAGAAATCCCCCCGTTGGGATGTGTTAGAAATTCATATACGATGCCTGACCTGCCTATCTCTTTGGAAGGTGCTATGAGATTAACATTCCATTTATAAGGCAATCTTATTAGCAGAGAAAGAGGAGTTTAGCTAGACTGATACTAGGGGCGTGTTTAGTAACTCATGAGATCAGCTGTTTTTAGATTTTTGTGGGTCTCATATTTTCGAAACTCTGTTTAGTTAAAGATTTTTGAATTAGATTGTCGTTTTGTTTTATATCTGAGTAGGTTTGAAAACGAGATTTTAAGAATCTTCATTTTAAAGATTTCAAAGGATTTTTATTTTGAACGATAAGGTTGGAGACATTAATGCCCTTTTCTTCTTTTGCCACAATAGATCGAAGGATGAAGATCTTCTGTACAGTAGTGTATCTTCCTCATCTCTGGCTCATCTCTTCTTTCATCTTTGGCTCGTCCCCTGGTGTGTCTTCCTCATATTTGGCTCATCCTTCCTTCATCTCTGCTCGTCCCCTTCCTTCTTGGTCGATCTTCTTCGATTTAGGTGATTGGATTTTGGATGAGATGAATTTGTATGGCCTGACGTTACAAAAGAACATGGATCTAGAGAGTGGGATTCCATGGCTGCTTCGATTTGCCCGGATCTAGGTGATTGGGTTTTGAACGAGATGGATTTATTTGGCTCATCCTTCCTTCATCTCTTCTCTTTGATTTGTTCAGATTCAAAGTTTACATTTGTTTCTTCATTTAAAAATGAAATCCATGGCTTTATTTTGTCTTTGGCTAAAAGTTCCTCTCGATTTTGCTCATATCTAGCCCATCTCCCATATCTTATCCTTCATTTAAAATTGATTGCATGGCTGCTTAGATTTGGTTTTTGGCTCAAAGTTCATGGATGCTTTGATTTTGTGCTGGCTCAAAGTTCATATTCAGATCTGCTCAATGTTCATGGCTGTTTTGATTTTGTCTTTGACTGGGTCAAAGTTCATATTTGATTTGTCCATCTATCTAGGTTGAAGGAGAAAAGAAAATAAAAGTGATTATATTTTATAGGATATTATCGTCTTTTGTGTAAACGAAATCCCGCTTAATCTAACTTTAATAAACGGTATAAAGGTTAATTTTACTATTACCCGAATCTATAAAAATCTACTCGAAAACTACAACTACAAACTACAACTACAATTGCAACTACGACTACAAACCTCATTTTACTAAACACACCCTAGGTTGAGTAAGAGATCAACCGAGTAAGAGATAGTTCTCTGTGGCTTGGCTTAAACAACTTTTCTTTTAGGGGAGATTGCCTTTTCGATCTTAACGGCTTAAGCAGACCATTCGTGAGCTATTAAGATCAAAGAAAGCAACGTACAAGCTCATGCATACTCAAAGAATTGGACAAGGAAGTTACTTATAATACTATGAAAAGAGGAATCTCTTATTTGATTTTCCGCCCAAAGACAGAGACAGGGATAATGCTTCGAAGGAAATTACCTGTACCAACTTCCTATCCATTCATTTATTCCGTCAAAGGGGCTTCATGAATAATAAGATCTCTTGAGTAATAGCTATAGAGGAGTAGGGCAGATGAAATTGATGTTTTTGTTGTTCTTTAATTGGCAGCGGTATGTCACTCCGGTAATCAAATTCCTGACTTTTTCATTCCTCAGGTTTATAGCACGCTAGGCTAGAAAAAGACTATATCTATATGTTAGTTATTCGACTTAGGAGCTAGAGGAATGATTTTTTCTTTCTTTGGGCAATACCTCCATCGCTAGGTGGTCCTCAGTTCTGCTATCTACAAACAAAGTTCTGCTATCTACAAACAACTGATCATACGCCGATTCTAGCACACTATAAAGGATCGCTCGGTAGCAAGCAGTCCAGTTCCCCAGGATTTATCCCTTCTACTTCAACCTCAAATTCTTAGTACTGCATAACGTGGCTAATGTGAACGGAAATTACACATGATCAAAACTTTAAGATTAGGAAAAAAATGAAAGTAGTGACTCACTCCTAAGAGAAACAATAAAAGATAAAATCGAATTATTTTTCCTGTGAAATCTATTGAGAAGTGAATCGTAGCTTTAAGGCCTTTGCAAAAACCTACTTCCCAAGTACATGATTTCCTCTTGTTATGTTTCTTCTCTGCCGGAGATAAACAGTAGTATACAAAGACTGCTGGTGATAAATAGAGATGTGACCAACATATATTTTCAGGGTTTCCATTGTAGGAATCAGGTGGAACATGCTTGTCCAGTGTCCTTGACATTAACGTATGAAAACCAAGGCAAATTACAATCCACTAAAAAACAAAGACATAGTTGACACTGCAGAAAAGAACAATGTAGTAGCTTTAATTCAGAAGATATGCAAATCAGAAGAGATAAATACACAATTTCATAGATAAACAAACTGCAGATTACTCTGACCTGAATCTCAAGTAGCTAGAACAACCTTGTAGGTGGGAATTGATTAGATTTCATTCAAATGGCAAGCTTGGAAACGACATGCTCGGCAATGGCCATGCTTGAAGTAAGACCAGGAGACTCAATCCCTAGAAGGTTCACAAGGCCACCCACTCCATGGACATCTTCCCCCTGCAAGGAAAAAATATCTTCCTTGAATTGTAAGATAATGTCATAATATGAACCATCAAATGTCAAATAGTACCAAATGACAATGTTACTGTCATGAAGGCATGAATGTAGAATATACCTGGATGACAAAATCAATGGGGGCCTGACCAGGACCCGAAAGTTTTGGTCGAATCCCTGAGTAGCCTGGCTCCAAACACCCATCCTTTAGATTAGGGTAGTATTTCCTGATCTCTGGATAGAAACGCCTCGCACGATCAGGACACACTGTATAATCAAACCTGGGACAAGCATGCAGTAGACCTAATAAACTTATGAATACCTAATAAACTTTAGGAACTCTAAACAAAGGATAGAGAAATGTACTTGTTCAAGAAGCACATACTACCATCCACACCATGAATCCATTCCACATCAGGGCCGAATTTGACCTGGCCATTTAAATCTAATGTAACATGAACCCCAACGCCTCCCTCTTCCGGAAGTGGATATATCAAATGCCGAAAGGGTGGTTTTGTCTTTGATAATGTAAAGTAACATCCTCGAGCATATGCATCTGGAAAGGCTCCCCTATCGAGTCCTTTAAATCGTCTGGCAAGAGGAACTGCAGCTAAGCCTGCTGAATTGACAACAATCTTGGGAACAAGTATTAGATCTGGTTGCAACTTATCTTCTTCATTCCCATTCTGCAGTTCGAGTTTATCGCTTCCAGTTACATGAAGATGGATTTGATCGTGAGCTATATGTCCACCGATTACAGAGGTATTATAAGAGAAAGTCGCTCCATGATTCTCCGCATCTCCCTGAATTCAAATTGTGTCCACATCCCTGTCAATGTACAATTACTATCATAAAACTAGTAGATCAAATATAGGCAACACAACTACAAAGGATTGAGCAATACTAAAGCCGTACCAATAAAGAAAGCATGAACGAATGGGTATCGACGATCCCAGTAACAGGTGAGAAGAGTGCTTTTATACAATGCAGTTCAAGTTCCATACTCATGGCCTCAGGAGCATCCATCATCCTGAGTCCTTCAACTCCATTTTCAGTACCACGGATCAAAAGTTCGTTCAATTTAGGGATTTCTGAATCCTTAGTCGCTACAATTAGCTTTCCAGTTTGTTTATGAGGAACCCCACGCTCCGTGCAATAATCGTACATCATCTGTCTCCCTCTAATGCAAAGACTCGCCTACAGAACCAGCCCAAAATCAGTATGTGGCGATTTGTAAGCATACGATGACATGGATTTTCAATTCATAAACTAACTGAGCAATTTTCGTCTAAACGGATAAATTTCGATCACATAAACCCTAAATTTAGAGAGATACCTTAAGGGAGGAGCGAGGGTAGTAAATTCCGGCATGGATGACTTCGCTGTTGCGAGAGCTGGTGGCGGTGCCGAAAGTAGGAGATGATTCGAGCACCCACACTTCTCTTCCTTTCAATGCCAGCTCTCTGGCGATAGCGATCCCCACTACGCCGGCACCGATGACCACGCAATCGGCTATCTCTTTGGGGATCGAGCTGAAATCATCGGCGGCTGGAGCCGTCGTGAAACTAGCAGCTGATCTTGCTAGCTTGTTGGGGGCGGATCTTCTGAAAAGACCGCGTAGTAACATGGTGGCGTGAAATCTACTGTACAGACTTCAATAATTGAAAGTTTGGTGTGTTTTCCTAATTGGAAGTCATGCCTATGATGCATTGATGGAATTGGCAATTTGGCATCATACCTCACGAGTGCTCCACTGCTCTTTTTATTTTTTATTATATTTTTTTGATAAAGAGAGCGGTTTGAAAACACTAGACGACACGCCGTCTAGTAAATCGAAAGGCCGGAAAAAAATCGGTAGACGGACTGAGCATCATGAAGAGCCACAAAAAAAAAAAAAAGAAACACAAAATACAACATAAAAACCCAAAATCAAACGAGATTTTTAGGAGAGGGTAGGATGACGCAATCAGTAGGAAGCATCAAGCACAAAGTTAGTCTTCAAAAGAAGTACACAGGTAGGAAACCTGGAAATAACTGTGGACACCTCAGATTTAGACTCGCAACAGAGCTGTCAGGAGTCGATCACAAATTCACATCCCCTCCTCGACAAACCACTCGAAACACCACCAAAACAACAACATCAAACTAAGAAAGCGAGATTGCAAAGCACGGATCTCATGCCATATAAAAGTATATACCTTTGAAAGTTAGTGAATAAAGATTCATAAGGATAAAATTGTTCATAAAAAGTTGGTTTAGGGAAAGAAAAAAAGTTGTTAATAGATGTCTTTTGATATTACATTTGCTTTTGTTTTTTTTACTATTCTGATTTATGTTTACTTCACAAGCAAAAACGTAGATTCTTGAAGAAAAAAAAGTTGAACTTGTTTAGATCGGAAGGCTTTAAGGCCATATAGTTGTTTTAGCATATAGATCTTTTTTTTTGTCTTGCCTTGAAGGCGGAAAAGTGGGGTCACCTGATGGCAACGAGACATAAAAGACTTTGGCAGAAGATACATGAAGTGGGCCGACATCTAAAAATACGATTGAATATTTTCGGCAACCTTACTTAGAAGGTTTGTGTTTGAAAAAAGGTTTAAACCTAAATAAAAACAATCCCAAAAATATCAAGCCTACAAAGATAAGCAAATAAGCTTAGTTAAAAAGTTATATGTCAACACTACACCTACTACAACAACACACAAGCGCCGCCGTCAGAGGAAAAAGGAAAACACCGATCGACTCCTAAACAATCGTAGGAAGCCGATTTTGATTTAGGATAAGCCAAACTAAATCGAAAGGTAAAAGCACAGTATAGAGATGGCAGAAGATTTAGCCAAAGAGGAGGGTTTCCTCTATTGCGTGTAACCACTACTGAAGCCTTACCTTCAATACAGACGGCAAGGCAAAACGATGAGGTCAAATAACACAAATCATTTCCATAAATTCAATTTGATGGGAGAAAAGGTAGCAACTATGGTGGATTGATGATATCGACAATACTGATGGGCATTCCTAGGCTTTTAATCACCTCAATTGAAAAGGGAGAAAAAGTTGGGGATGATGTTGGAGGAAGAAGTGGAATGGTGGTGATGTGGCGGTTCTTAAATCGAAGTTGAGCCTGAGGTATTTGAGATTTGTCTTTGCCGGTGAACCCTGTCTTGAGGGGCTTGGTATTTACGCTGAAATTGTTGTTGTTATGTTTAAGATTTGCTTATTTATTGATGAAAACTCAAGAATATCACATTTTATTACTGATTTTGTAGGGATTTGATGTTAGCCCTAACGATATCACAACTTGTTGAAATGAGAACCATATTTGTAGGGTTTTGGGGATTTTCCATCTCTTTATGATAAAGATTTGCTTATTTGTTGATGAAGATCACAACTTGTTGCTGATTTTATAGGGATTTGTTGATGGCCTTGAAGAGATCTTGTTATCTGTGTGCTTCTCACATTAAAATGAGAACCAATAAAATTAATAGTTTATATAAATGAACTTTCTTTATTTTAATTTATTTATTGAAGAGACTAAGGGTGTATTTGGTAGGAGATTGAGGTTATTTTGAATATTAACCTATCTGCGAAAAGGGATTAAACTTTATATGGGGTTTATTAAGTATTATTAAATTTAAGATAATCTATATGATAATTTTTGGCAGAAGCTTTTAATGGACTTAATTAATACAAATTTACCCTTGTTATTACCTTAAAAAAATTTTGCATGTTCCTTTGATGTTTGTACGTGCTTTTGAGTCGCGGCGTTCCTACCCCGCCTTTTACGAACACCTTCTACTAGGGTTGTGCGCCTGTGCATCCGGTCCGGTTGACCGGATTTTTAAAACTCTGGACCGGGACCGGACGGTTATGGTCCGGTCCGGACCGGTTCAGATCGGAATAAAATAATATATATATATATATATATATATATATATATATATATATATATATATATATATATATATTTGTGCAAAAATTTAAAAATATATATAATTTTTATAATTATGTACACAATATATATGATTTTTAAAAAATATATAAATTAAAATTAATAGAATAATAAAAATAAATAAATTCCGATCCAAGCCGGTCTGGACTGGAATCGAACCGGGACCGGAATTTCCAAAATCTCTGAACCGAGGACAAGACCGGATTTGGTCCGGTCCGGTTTTCCGGGCCGGTTCAGTTTTGCACAACCCTACCTTCTACAAATTGATCCATCTTCATACTTCCTTCTCATTTTCAACATCTCAATTCGTTATCCTCGTCGCCGGTGGCCTCGCCGGATCCAATTTCCCATGCACCCTCCTCTTTTTTCCTGGTTCGTCGGAGAACTCATGGTGGTGAGTAGGGCTGTGCAAAACTTACTCAGACCAAAAAACCAGAACGGTCCATGGTTTTTGTTAAACAAAATTTATTTATATTTTTTAAAATCATATATCTTATGTATAAATTTAATATAAGATCCAAATTCGGTCCAGTACGGAATGGACCAGACTGAAACAGTCTTGTCCTGGTCTAGTCACCGGTCTAGGTTTTTTTAAAATTCCGGTCCACTGGTTCGGATTGGGACGAAAATTTTGGACCGGATGCACAACCCTAATGGTGAGATAAACGAATGTCGACAGACTTCTTGTGTGTGTCGTATTTTGTTTTTCCAACAAATGAGTAGAATTGTAATTGATGAATGAAGATTAATCTCCTTTAACCTTGGTGATATGAAGTTATTTTTTCTCTATTTTTAATCTTCACTATAATCTCCACCTTTAATTAAGGGTGTGTTTGTCAATAGATTAGTCAAGGTTATTTTAGATTATAATTTGAGGATTAATTTTATTGACATGTTTGATTGAAGATGGAAATTTTAGGAGATATTATAGGGGAGATTATTAGGGATTAAAAATGGCTCAAAAATAACCTCCTCTAGCAAGGTTAAAGGGGAATAATTTCTTTCAATTATTATAGATTCCACATGTACCGTCACATAAATAAAACCCGACACAATTCTTCAACAATCTCCATTGCCTGTCAATCGTAACCGTCTACCCCAAGGTTCCTCTTGTAATAACCGGAAAATTTGAATAAATTTCTTGGTTATTTGAAGATATTTGTTTAATTTAATTAATTTATTTAAACCGAGAATAAAGATGAATCGAAAACGAAGAAAAACCGAACTAAGTCAAACTCGATCGAATGTGTTTATTTAAACCAGACCAAAACCGTGTAGTACGCAGCAAACCGGCCAGTTCGGCCGAACGTTCACCCGGTCTTTTGACTTTACTTTCCAACGTGTCTAATGAAGCCCATGAGTTGTGTGTGATAATTGGGCCGGGATGTCAAGCCCATTCTCACGCCTTCCCTACGGTAGAGCCCATGAGCAAGTAGCAGACTTCGTCCTCATCTTCCTCCTGGTGAGCGTTCCTTTCATGTCGGAGCCCGTCGGTCTTCAACAACAATTCACATTTCCATCCGTTACAAAAATTCAAGTCGAACGTTAACAATGGCTTTAATTCTGACTTTAGTGAGCTATTGAAGCAAACCCGCTGCACTCCCTCTTGTCCCGACTGGCAACCGCCCGAGCCTCACCATCTTCATCTTCACTCTCCTCTGCACCGTACTCACACCCTCACCGGAGACCGTGGAACCTTTTCCCCAACGTCAAACCCGATCTCCATACACCTTGGACCTCACCTCGCCTCTCCACTCGTCTCCAATCTAGCCAGAACAGTTGCTCCCTCCTCGCTCCTCCGAGACGGGATAGGAGTATAGCAGATCACGGTTACCACCCTCCACAAGACCTCGCATCAAGCCGCACCACTTTCCGTCTCGGTTACAACCGACAGGTATTGAATCGAACATGAAATTGTACCCTGCTGTGCATGATAGTTACTGTAGATCGTGATCTTTGAGTTTGGAAAGTTTAGAAACAAAAATGTGCCTTTGCGTATCCTAGGTGCTGAACCAAGAAGGGACAATACCACAAGCTGACGTGGTTGTGTGGTGGTTGCCACCTAGGTTGTTTAGAACCACTTGCCTGACACCATCCGACACCGGTGGAATCCAGTCGACCTGCTACCCGCTTTTGTTTCGGTTAGATTCGATCCATTGCCTTTTCGTCGGTTTATTTCTTCGAGTAAATTAAATTGTTGCGAGTTTCATTAAAATTTAATAAAGAAATAAGATATATAATTAATATTGCGTGATATTGTATTCGTAAATAACTAGCAGGAATAGCGGAATAAGGATTGTTATAGAGATAACTAGACCGAAACGAGTTGCGATAATTTAATTCCGTAGAAGTTAATAGAGTATTATGTATTTAATTGTTAAATATATACTAACTAGGTTGTATTTAAAGAATGGGAATATCGAGGTAATTGAAGGGTGGTATTTAAATAGGTATCAGAACCGTAAGCGATGCAAGTTAAATATAGAAGAGTAGAGATGAACTATAGTACATGATTAATGCAAAATGACCAAAGAAGTTGGAACTGAAACAAATTGAGAAAATGCTACGTTGGTGATTCCGACGTGAAAATTTTAAGTAAGTAACAAGTGGGATAACGTTAGATTGAAATCCCAAGTTAGCGGATTTCTTGAAACGACTAAGGAGGATACGAGAATTTGAAATGGACGTGTAGGTCCCTGTACCGGAAAGTTAAGGAAGGTGAGGTGGTGCCGCTCGACGTCATACCCTGAATGTGAGAATGATAAGTTAAAGGAAATATAAGAGTTGGAACGGTTCTAAGAATTGATAAATTATGGAACAGGATAATCGGATCTTTAGCTGGCAAGATCGGGAGACTTTTAGACCAGTACCGATAAGGTGAGTTCATAAGACTCACTTAATTACCGTTTTATACTGAGTGTGCATTTGAGTGGTGTGTGCTATGTTATGATAAATAAAATGGACGGATTAGATCACGGTACTTTGTTGTTAAGTAAGGCACAAGTGTATGATAACGTGCCGTAACCATCGGTCCGAGCCGATGGTGCCGGAGGATTGCCCCGCGACCAGTCCAGTAGGTATACGGGAAGAGGTACATACACCAGTCCTACTGGTTTACGGGGACGGGGGCAGGAGTCGGGAGACTCTTGTGTTACAAGATAAGATGGAAATTAGACTGGATCAGGTCACGTAATGAAAAGATAATAAACCGGGATCTGTGTGTTCATGTTGGGTGATTTATGTTCGCTGTTTTTACACCCCTATAAACCTTTATCAACAATGATAAAAACCTATAAGTTAGTAAAACAAGGAAGGGATAGTTTTATATTTATAACCTGTAATAATTCCCTAAATAGCAACGAACCCACAATGTGTGGGTCAATCACAGTAAAGGTAAGTAATCCAGGGTCGATCTCAGGGAGTGGGAGGATTAATTTGCAGCAATGATTAAATAAAAAATAGATCTCAATTAAAGACAAGAGGTTCGAAAAGATAAGGGAAAGAAATCAAAAGGGTTTTGGAAAGAGTTTTAAGGAACTCGCAATCAATTGTCACTATTGATTGAAAGTCAAAACAAACAAACAAAAAGGGAAAACAAAGATAATCAAGTTAAAGGAAAGAA
This sequence comes from Fagopyrum tataricum, assembly GCA_002319775.1. Taxonomy (NCBI): domain Eukaryota; kingdom Viridiplantae; phylum Streptophyta; class Magnoliopsida; order Caryophyllales; family Polygonaceae; genus Fagopyrum; species Fagopyrum tataricum. Next base: position 20,741,875 of record CM008285.1, read on the forward strand.
AATGGATTCCAAGGGTTCAAGATCATTGTTTATACATATAGATTCAGGAAGACTCATAAAGATATATGGTAGAAAAGCCACAGGGATGAACGTTTCTAGGCTGACAGTCTATTACCGGGTAAGTCTCAAGACTATCTAGTTCCAAACCAACTACCTATTACCGGGTAAGTCTCAAGATAGAGAGGTAGAAAATTCTAAACAAACAAGACTACAAACTAAGGGAAAGGTAAACCATTACCGGGTAAGTCTCAGGTATTACCCTACTTAGCAAGGAATCTAAGCACATTCAACCAATAAAGGATAAACCTTTATTACCTATGATCAGTCTCTCATGTATCTATGAAGGAATATCACCGGGTAAGTCTCAATTCCAACTTAGGTTACTAGCTAGAAGGATTCTAACTAGATTCAAGACCAAGCCAACCATTAGGATTTCAAGCAATTCAAAGCCAAAACAAAGCACAATCTAATCCATCATAATCCAATGCATACACAAATCCATGTCAACCTTGGACACACAAGGTTCTAGCCAATAACAATCATATCAAAGAAAGACAAATAAATAAATAACAAAGGGAATAAAAAGAACTTAACTTTAATTAAAACTTCCAATCTTCTCAAATCTTGAATCAACAATGTATTTCCAACAATCCTCAATGCAAAAGTCTAAATCTTTAACCTAAACTAATGAAGAACAATGGTGAAGAAGAAGGGAAAGGAAGGGAGGCGGCTCCCCCTATGGGGTAACCTAACCCTAAAAGAAACGGACTAATTCAGACCAAATCGGACCCTTAGAAATAACCTAGAGCTTCCCTTTTATAGGCAACAATCTTCCAAAGGATGGGCTGGGCCAAAACCGATCCAAAAATAAGATAAAACCGCCGAACAAGAAATCTCGGGCAGAAATCTCGGCCGAGATCGGGCCAGTCAGGACCGAGATTCGGCAACAGAAACTTCAACGCGTCAGAACATCGGGAATCTCGGCCGAGATCGAGAAATCTCGGCCGAGCTCGGACCATCTCGGCCGAGCTAGGGAAAACTCGGCCGAGCCAAGGCTATCTCGGCCGAGCCATGTGTGATATCGGCCGAGCCAAGGCCATCTCGGCCGAGCTAGGCCAAATCTCGGCCGATATCATGGACCATCTCGGCTTGGTCTGGCCGAGATCGGTCCATCTCGGTCCGAGATGCGGTCTTCTTCGTTCCTTCGCGTCTTTAGCTCGATTCCTCGCGTCTTTAGCTCAATTCCCCACCCTTTCCGTGCACGTACGCTTGCTCCAATGCATCCACTTCGAGGCTTGATCTTCAAATACGTCGTTTTAGCTCCAAAATGTGCCAAATTACCTACAAAGCCACAAATAGTGTGTGTAGACATCTATTCTTGCAAAGTTGAACTAAACAAGCATAAATGGCACAAACTAAGGCTAAAACATGAATGCGGAAAGGGGAAATCTAACTAAATGCATGAGTGTAACAGGTCGATAAATCATGTTATCAATTTACTGTATATTCCTTGTGTGTGTTTGTGCTCTAGTGACACTTTAGTATTAGAATTGTAGCTAACGGTTTATACCGTGTTGTTAGATGATGCAGGTTAGATCTCTACCGAGAGATCGAGAGTGAAGTGGCCAGCCGGGGTTTCTCTACTAGGATCAAGTGTTCGGTTATTTGTTTCTGTAGTTGACTTTTACTGTTAGGCTTACTCGTCCTAGAGATTGGTTGTTGTTATGTTTAGTCGTGTCGTTATACTTGGAGTACTTTATTCAAAGATTTCATGTTTTAATATTTGTGCCTTGTTGCAAGGTCCGTTGTAACTGTTGTCAAACTAAGGTCTGGACCCACTGTGAGGTCCTAGCCAGTAACGCTCCGGATTCCCATAATTCGGGGTGTTACAACATGGTATCAGAGCTCTAGGTTGACAACAATGGTACTCACAATCTTCTAGAAAGGCCAAGTATAAACAGAGCCCGAAAAGGGATCTGGTTTTACAAAATGAATTTCAAAGTTTGTTTATTGTTGAGTCGGGTTGGGTAGTAGTACGGAAACCACCGCTCCACTCTGCAGATCTCGGTAGTAGTAAGTTAGTGTGATTTGTACTTAGAAATAATGATAGTTATAGTCGCCTGTCTCGTATAGACGGCGCACACCAGGATAGTAACCGTGTCGGGTTAGGGTAAAGGTAATTACTTTTCTACCCTTTCCGCACGGAATATAATTTATAAGGCGTTATTGATCAAGCACGCAAGTGGAGGAATAAAATATTTAACAGAAGAGAGAACGGATTATGAAATTGTCATGAAGTACGATTATGTTGGACGGCGGGAAGAAGTTGAGAAGTGGTTATCGCTTGCGCAGGAGGCTAAGCAGGAACTAGTAAGTGAACCACACCGGTCAGAATACGAAGAAGGAAGCATGCAACAAAATCTAAGAAACCGAAGGAAGAGATGCATTGACCTACATGTCAACTTAAGGGAAGGGAAGTAAGAACAATGACGTGCGTCCCGATGAACGGTAGAGTATCATAACCAAATACAATAAAGGAACAGACGGAAATGAATGAGCATACCTAAGCCACAAGGAAAGAACAATAGTATATGTGAAGCGGGTAGGATGCTACCATTGTTAAGCGACGATTGATTAGAGAGAGGATAATGATTGAAGAATACAGTTTGATGTAAAAAGATCCGAGATAGGGGAGAAAAAGAGAATAACATGAATAGAGAATCAGTTATGAATATAGAACTCGCTAAGAGTATAAAATGGGTTGGTCACGCCTACACATATACATTAGATGGATTCTTTGAGATCAAGGAGGGCAATCCCAGGGAGACAAGTGGACAAGAGAAGAGTAAAGACGCCCAAGGGTAGTGTTGACGCTCGATAGCCACTACTTCTATGGAAATGACGAGTTAAGAATACACTCGACATGAGACGCAATACCACCGAGAAATAACAAGGATGAAACTGATAAGACAAACCGTTGACCAGGACAATCACAGGGAAACAATACTATTCAGAGAGAAACCAGAGAATAGTGAACATACACAAGAAAAGACGCCTCAACCAAAGGGCAATAATGTGTTCGGAGTTTACCCGGAAGCAATTAAAGTACCAGTTAATTAAGATATCACACAAAGTGAGAAGGTGCAATGAGACTTGGGACAAGGTTGGACGGGAAGAGTTAATGTTAACCCAATAAATGAGAGGGTGGAGAGACATCAATCAATGAAAGGAACAATGAATATTTGAGCGACAACATCACGGGTGAGTTAAGAGCGACATGGAAGTATGAGTCAAGGAATCAATCCGAAACCCAAGAAGGCCAGCGAGAGAAGGAAAGAAAATTGACGCCCTGTTGTTTGTGGAGTAAGACAAACTACCTTGTGTGATCTGGAATAGATCAAGAGAGCTTGAATAGCTAAAGAAAAGGGTCCAAGGCTAGAGGACATACCAGTAGTGAGTGCACGGAGGATTTCCGGGATGACTTATCCGGCCTACCTCCACAGCGGAGCGTAGACTTCAATATTAAGTTGGAGCTTGGCACGAGACCGAACTCGAAGGCTCCCTATAGGATGACACCTATTGAGATGGCAGAGTTGAAGAAGCAGTTAGAAGAGTGGTAGAGAAAGGATTCATCCGACCTAGTGTTTCGCCTTGGGGTGCTCCCGTGTTGTTTGTGAGGAAGAAGGATGGATCTAGGAGGCTTTGCATAGATTACAGAGAGTTGAACCGGGTAACGATCAAGAACAAGTATCCGTTACCCCGTATCGACGACCTGCTAGATCAGTTGCAGGGGGCCTCAGTCTTCTCCAGGATTGACTTGAGGTCAGGATATCACTAGTTGAGGGTGAGGGATCAGGATATCCCTAAGACGGCGTTCAGGACCAGATACGGTCATTATGAGTTTGTGGTGATGCCATTTAGGATCATCAACGCGCCAGCCGTGTTCATGGAGTTGATGAATGGAATATTCAACGACTACTTTGATCAGTTCGTTGTAGTCTTCATTGATGACATCTTAGTGTACTCCCAGAACCGAGATGAGCATGTTGGACACTTGAGGACAGTGTTACAGGTCCTACTGGACAACCAACTCTATGCTAAGTTGTCCAAGTGTGAGTTCTGGATGACAGAGGTAGCCTTTCTGGGGCATGTGGTGACGGCCGAGGGGATCAAGGTTGATCCGGCCAAGATCGAATTCGTTTCGTCAAGGCAACCTCCTAGGAATGTTAAGGAGATGCGTAGTTTCCTGGGGTTATCTGGATACTACAGACGGGTTGTGGAAGAGTTCTCAGTCATTGCCCGACCACTTACCGGTCTATTGAGGAAGACCACCCGTTTTGTGTGGTCTGAGTCCTGCTGTAGGAGTTTTGAAGAGCTGAAAAGGAGGTTAACTTCTGCTCCGATCTTAGCCCAGCCAGAGGGCACATAGGACTTTGTGGTGTACAGTGATGCATCCAAGCTAGGCATTGGATGCGTGTTGATGCAGAGGGGTAAGGTGATAGCGTATGCGTCTCGCCAGTTGAAGACGTACGAGAAGAACTACCCCACTCATGACCTGGAGTTAGAAGCAGTAGTGCACGCCCTTAAGATCTGGCGTCACTACTTGTATGGGACGACTTGTCAGATCTTCACAGATCATAAGAGTCTGAAGTACATATTCACTCAACGGGAGTTGAATAACCGACAGAGGAGATGGCTAGAGCTGATTAAGGACTTCGATCTAGAATTCCTGTACCACCCGGGGAAGGCGAAAGTAGTCTCCGACGTCTTGAGCAAGCAGACGCCTCGGGAGAAGGCTATAACTCGTTTGACGGCCCAACCCGAATTACAGAGAGATCTTGTCTGGCTAGAGGTAGAGATTCAGCTCCGGATGTTGATCGACATTTAGGTGCTTTGGAACTTGTACCGGATCGGTTGGACGAGATCCGACAGAAGCAGGATACATGCCTTACCATATCCAAGATCCGGGAGAGGAAACCCCGGGATGGTGCACCACATTTATGATGGAGTGATGGGATGCAAATGACGTGTTGATGTTCCTTTGGACGAGGAGTTGAGATAGAGGATACTACCGGAGACTTATTTTATACCCTACTCGGTACACCCAGGTACCAAGGAGACGTACAGAGACGTCAGACGCTCTTATTGGTAGAGTGGTATGAAGCGGAGTTGACCAGATTTGTGGCACAATGTGCGATTTGTCGGCATGTCAAGATTGAGCACCCCGACTGAACAAGAGTTCTAACCACTGCCGGTTCCGCAATGAAAGTGAGAAGATATAGCCATGGACGTTGTTACATGGCTGAAATCTAGAAGGATATTTGATAGTAATCGGGTCGTGGTGAATAGACTCACCAAGACCGGCCATTTAAATTCCCAAGGAAACGGGGGGTGAGTTGGTTAGCAAAGGAGTGCACGGGAAGGATAGTGGGACTACATGGCAGGACTAGGACCAGCGTCTCTGACAAAGATGGACAGTTCAATCTGAGACTTTGAGGAGCAGATACCGGACGACATGTTTCGGGTAACTTTAATAAGAGAGTGTATGCTAGCAGTTCAGAATCGCCAAAAGTATTATGCGTATAAGAGGTGCAGATCTCTAGAGTTCCGAGTTGGTTCATAATAATGATTGAGAATTTTGCCGATGCGAGGTGTCAAGCATTTCAACATTTAGGTATTAAAGTGAGTTAGAGAGATGGCATACTAGTTATCCTCCCACCGCCTTAGAAGGTATATACCGGTTTTCTTGTATCGCAACTTAGAGAATATATACTAGACCGCAATAGGTGGTCAACCCCGAGGATTTGAGCAACGGAACTAACTACACTCTACCGAGCACCCGGTAACTATATTAGAGAGGAGTGTGAGGCAACTACGAGTGAAGGAATTTCCAATGCTAAAGATTCAGTGGTCCCGTCGGGGAATAGATGAATGCACTTGGGTTAAGGAAGATAGCATTAGTAGGCCGTAACCGGAACGATATACCGAATTAGGGTTAACTTCAAATTCGAAGAGTTAGCCTTTATACCGTATGTGTGTTATGTGTTTATTTATACCAGCAGTTTAAAGTTTGAGTGATTAGATATAATATATTGATGATTACCCTCGGGATGTGTGTTATACCGGTTCGTCCGGGTTGGAAAAAGGGGGAAAGTTCTCCTAAGAATAACAGAAATTAAGACTCGGAAGTCCGTAACTCGGATTAACCGTACATCACCCTAAGTTCCGGGACGAAACTTATTTTAAGGGGTGAGTGATGTAATAACCAGAAAATTTGAATAAATTTCTTGGTTATTTTAAGATATTTGTTTAATTTAATTAATTTATTTAAACCGAGAATAAAGATGAATCGAAAACGAAGAAAAACCGAACTAAGTCAAACTCGGTCGAATGTGGTTATTTAAACCAGACCAAAACCGTGTAGTACGCAGCAAACCGGCCGGTTCGGCCAAACGTTCATCCGGTCTTTTGACTTTACTTTCAAACGTGTCTAATGAAGCCCATGAGTTGTGTGTGATAATTGGGCCGGGATGTCAAGCCCATTCTCACGCCTTCCCTACGGTAGAGCCCATGAGCAAGTAGCAGACTTCGTCCTCATCTTCCTCCTGGTGAGCGTTCCTTCCATGTCGGAGCCCGTCGGTCTTCAACAGCAATTCACATTTCCATCCGTTACAAAAATTCAAGTCGAATGTTAACAATGGCTTTAATTCTGACTTTAGTGAGCTATTGAAGCAAACCCGCTGCACTCCCTCTTGTCCCGACTGGCAACCGCCCGAGCCTCACCATCTTCATCTTCACTCTCCTCTGCACCGTACTCACACCCTCACCGGCGACCGCGGAACCTTTTCCCCAACGTCAAACCCGATCTCCATACACCTTGGACCTCACCTCGCCTATCCACTCGTCTCCAATCTAGCCAGAACAGTTGCTCCCTCCTCGCTCCTCCGAGACGGGATAGGAGTATAGCAGATCACGGTTACCACCCTCCACAAGACCTCGCATCAAGCCGCACCACTTTCCGTCTCGGTTACAACCGACAGGTATTGAATCGAACCTGAAATTGTACCCTGCTGTGCATGATAGTTACTGTAGATCGTGATCTTTGAGTTTGGAAAGTTTAAAAACAAAAATGTGCCTTTGCGTATCCTAGGTGTTGAACCAAGAAGGGACAATACCACAAGCTGACGTGGTTGTGTGGTGGTTGCCACCTAGGTTGTTTAGAACCACTTGCCTGACACCATCCGACACCGGTGGAATCCAGTCGACCTGCTACCCGCTTTTGTTTCGGTTAGATTCGATCCATTGCCTTTCCGTCGGTTTATTTCTTCGAGTAAATTAAATTGTTGCGAGTTTCATTAAAATTTAATAAAGAAATAAGATATATAATTAATATTGCGTGATATTGTATTCGTAAATAACTAGCGGAAATAGCGGAATAAGGATTGTTATAGAGATAACTAGACCGAACCCGAGTTGCGATAATTTAATTCCGTAGAAGTTAATAGAGTATTATGTATTTAATTGTTAAATATATACTAACGAGGTTGTATCTAAAGAATGGGAATATCGAGGTAATTGAAGGGTGATATTTAAATAGGAATCGGAACCGTAAGCGCTGCAAGTTAAATATAGAAGAGTAGAGATGAACTATAGTACATGATTAATGCAAAATGACCAAAGAAGTTGGAATTGAAACAATTTGAGAAAATGCTACGTTGGTGATTCCGACGTGAGAATTTTAAGTAAGTAACAAGTGGGATAACGTTAGATTGAAATCCCAAGTTAGCGGATTTCTTGAAACGACTAAGGAGGATACGGGAATTTGAAATGGACGTGTAGGTCCCCGTACCGGAAAGTTAAGGAAGGTGAGGTAGTGTCGCTCGACGTCATACCCTGAATGTGAGAATGATAAGTAAAAGGAAATTTAAGAGTTGGAACGGTTCTAAGAATTGATAAATTATGGAACAGGATAATCGGATCTTTAGCTGGCAAGATCGCGAGACTTTGAGACCGGTACCGATAAGGTGAGTTCATAGGACTCACTTAGTTACCGTTTTATACTGAGTGTGCATTTGAGTGGTGTGTGCTATGTTATGATAAATAAAATGAACGGATTAGATCACGGTACTTTGTTGTTAAGTAAGGCACAAGTGTATGATAACTTGTCGTAACCGTCGGTCCGGGCCGATGGTGCCGGAGGATTGCCCCGCGACCAGTCCAGTAGGTATACGGGAAGAGGTACATACACCAGCCCTACTGGTTTACGGGGACAGGGGCAGGAGTCGGGAGACTCTTGTGTTACAAGATAAGATGGAAATTAGACTGGATCAGGTCACGTAATGAAAAGATAATAAACCGGGATCTGTGTGTACATGTTGAGTGATTTACTATATATTCCTTGTGTGTGTTTGTGCTCTAGTGACACTTTAGTATTAGAATTGTAGCTAACGGTTTATACCGTGTTGTTAGATGATGCAGGTTAGATCTCTACCGAGAGATCGAGAGTGAAGTGGCCAGCGAGGGTTTCTGTACTAGGATCAGGTGTTTGGTTATTTATTTCGGTTATTTATTTCTGTAGTTGACTTTTACTGTTAGGCTTACTCGTCCTAGAGATTGGTTGTTGTTATGTTTAGTCATGTCGTTATACTTGGAGTACTTTATTTAAAGATTTCATGTTTTAATATTTGTGCCTGTTTGCAAGGTCCGTTGTAATTGTTGTCAAACTAAGGCCGGGACCCACTGTGAGGTCCTAGCCAGTAACATACCGGATTCCCATAATTCGGGGTGTTACACCTCTCCGATCGCCTCACTGGTTTATCAAGTCATAAGTTTGTTCCATTAATCGCCGATTATTGGCTTGATCTCGATTTCATATGTGCGACGATCCTGAGGGTGAATCTGTAAATTTTTATTAATTAAGCCCATTAAAAAAGTTCTTACCAAACCGCCCAACTCAATTTTCTTAAATTAATTTATCCCTAATAAATCTTATGTAAAATTTTAATCTCTTTTAATTTCCATCTAAAATAATCTTCAAAATAATACTAATCTACTAACAAACACACCCTAATCCCCTCTACAAACTTAATCTCCCAAATTTAATCTACAATAACTCCATTAATCATCGTCAAAACGTACACCCTAAGTATGCATTTTTTTAAATATTTTGTTAAGAAAGCATGCACTTTTCAATTTGAACCGTTGTGGGGAAAAAATTCAAAAAAAAACCATCTATATAGGCAAATACATATATTGCTTATATTTATAATCTTACCACAATCTTCTACGTGATTTAGGATATTCTTATAAAATATTATTGAAAATAGATTCTCACATTTATTCAAAAGATCATTAGAATATTTCATATTCTAACTTTAAAGTTAAATATATTTTTCTTATATTTATTAGTAAGTATTTACAAAATTGACAAATGTATAGATTATTATAAATATAAATGTTACTTCTTCTTTTTTTGAAAATGGAAAGCGGTTAGGTTAGACTACCTTCTCGAGGTAGTCCAACCTAAAGCATCCTTGCGGATGAGAACACGAAGTTCAAGATCATCAGAAAAATTGGTGTTGGAGGTCGAGATTCTCAAGTGAGTCAATCGGTCAGCAACACAGTTGATTTCTATGAAAACATGTCTGATCTGGATTTCGTCAAAAAAACAAAGATCTAGTCTGGAGTCGGAAATAATCATCTCGACATCCCATGGACACCTCCAAAAATCTTGGAGTGCCTTAATAACACACAGGTTGTCACATTCGATTTCAATCTTTTTGATATACAGTCTGATTGCCTCTTGTAAACCGGCCTTAAGAGCGAAAGCTTCAGCTTTTATGACTGAATTGAGGTTATTTTTCTTTGCATCAAGGCTAATAACATCTCCATTATGGTTTCGAATTACAAAACCAATGGATGTTACACCTGAATCAAGTTTTGATCCGTCAAAATTGAGTTTGTGGAAACCCGGTTTTGGTTTTTCCCATTTAATATTGTTCTTTTTCCTTGTTGTCGCGTTAGTGTCCTTTTGTTGTTTTTAATACCGTAATCATCTTCGTATGTTATTTTAGTTTTCCAATTATAGATTTGGTTTTTAATGAATGCAATTACCTTTTTATCAGGTCCAATTGGTTCATTATTAAAGATAATTTTGTTCCTAAAAAACCAGATACTCCACCAAATTGTTGCGAGACACTCGAATTTGTTCGTTCCAATTTTGTTTTTTACTTCCTGTAGTATTTCATGAGCTTTTTTATTTTGGATTCTTATTTTGTTAAGATCATGCAAAATTGTTCTATCAATTCACGACATTTAATGATCTATAAGAAGTGATGTGACATTTTTGTGATTATAGGACGTTTATGCGACATTTTTGTCCTTTTCAAAATTTGTTTTAAAAAGGTTATGACGCGGTGAACTTTTTTTGTAATTTTTATGAGAAAACTTTAATATTTATTATCTTAGTTCATAGTTTTAATTCATTTCGTTCAAAAAGTATACACTATTAGTTTGTATATTTTTGTAGTTAGTTCACGTATTATTTGTTAATTTGATAGTTATATTTTTATACATTTTGTTACTTGTACACGTTTGAACTAATAAAACACATTGTTTAAACTAGCATTACACAATATTCAAATTAATGATATTCAAATTTTAAAATAATAGTTTCAAAGTTCTTAATTTTAGTTCATTTCATTCAAAAGTATACACTATTAGTTATGATTTTTTTTAATAATTAGTTCACGTATTACTTTGTTAATTTTGTAGTTATGTTTTTTTATACACTTTGTTACTCGTACATGTTTGAACTAATAAAACACAGTTTTTGAACTAACAATACACAAATTTCAAATTAATGATACCTAAATTTTAAACTAATATTATAAACAGTTTGAAGTAAGTGTTAAAAAAAAAAATGAGAACTACTTATGCAACAATTTGAACTAATTAAACAAAAATATGAACAGTTGGAATAAAAAGTTTGAACTAAGATAATAAGGGAGAGGGGGACTGAAATAAAAAAAAAAAAAGTTCAAAATTTAAAAATATTAGCCTAAAAATGTTTGCAAGAAAATGTTTATAAAAATTTAAACGAGTGTTCAAAATAAGAACTACTGGAACAAATAATTTGAAGTAATTGAACAAAAATATAAACCATTTGAACTAAGAGAATAAAGGGGGAAAACTGCAATAAAAAGGTTTTAAAATTTATACTATTACTTCAAATATGTTTGAACGAAAATATATAAAATTTTGAAGTAAAAAAGTATTACAAAAATAAGAACAAACAATTTGAACTAATTGAAAAAAATACGAACAATTAGAATAAATAGTTTGAACGAATTGAACTAAACTCGTGACAGAGATAACTACTATTACAGTTTTCCTCAAAAACTACAAAGATGTAACCGCGTTCTCATCTTTTAAAAAACAGATGTTTCAAAAGGACAAAAATGTCGCTTGAACTTCATATAATTACAAAAATGATATTGCGTTGTCCAGTATATAATTAAATGACGTTGACTAATTTGGACCGTTGGATCAAGTGCATAAACGGTGTAAAATGCTCCTAGCTCTGTATCCGTATTTTTGCTCCATACCTGAACCGGATCCAATATTTTAAATGAACTTTTAAAAAGTTACTATTTTAATATTTACATTAATTTTAAATTTATTTTTATTTTTCTTTTTTAATTTGTTTATTTTACTTTACAATCTTTATAAGTAATTATTTCATATTAACTTATTTTTACATTTATGTATTATACAAGAGATGAAAACTAAAAATTAATTTGTAAAGTTAATTTCAGATTAATTTATTTAAATTATTATGATTCTTGTTATATAAAATAAAAAATATGTATCGATTAAACTCTAAAGTTTAGTAGTTTTAACTTTTAAGTTTACGCCAGCTTTGATAAGAAATCAGTGCCTTGAATTAACTATTTAGAACATTTCATCCCAAAACTTTAAAATGAGTTTTTTATTTAATTTTTTTTATTCACAAAATTAATTAAAGAACTCATTTTCTCCATTCCAAAATTCTGTAAAATTTCTTATTTAAATTAACTGTTTTCTGTGTAATCTATGGAATACAGATGCTTTTAGAATTTACTCTTCGGTCTTCACCCAGCACTTGCTCTTTATATCCCCCTTCCCAAAGCTGATCGTTCATCGTCGTAACTCATTAAATTCCAAACTTTGGTATAAACAACTCGATTTTGTGGGTACCAAACAAATTGATACACTACTAACTACTTTTTAAAAGGCACTTTTCTAATTTTCTTTTCCACCCTCTCCAAATTGGTCACTTTTCTTGCGTTCAAGTTTGGTGGCTTCTGTTTTTGTTGACCAAACCCTAGAAACTCTTCTATTGTATTAGTAAAGTTCACTCGAGGAAGAAAGATAAGCAACTCGGGAGATGGAATCCACCGCCATAGCCGGATTTCTTTGGGTCACTACTTTGTTGATTGTTTTCAACTTGGTTTCAGGTAACTCAGAAGGAGATGCTCTTTATGCGCTCCGACTGAGCTTGTCGGATCCGGATAAAGTACTCGAGAGCTGGGATCCTAATCTTGTGAACCCTTGTACCTGGTTTCACACCACATGTGACCAAAATAATCATGTTACCAGAGTGTGAGCTTTCTCTATCTATCTTCAATTTTTTGGCATATACTGTATTTTTTGTTCTTGTCAGGAAATCCCGTTCCTCTCTGGATGTAATCCGAATTGATTTTGTTTTTTATTGTTAATATTTGTCGTATATTCGAGAAATTGGTCTGGGTTTGGTACTACTGAGCTTCATGAGTAGGGGAGATTCTATATAATTATGAGAAGAATCAGAATTCAATTTGCATGATTTATTATTTTTCTGCCATTTATATTCTTCTGTTATTGAACCTTGGTTATCTCTTGCAAGATGTGAATTGTAACTTCTGGGTTTTAGATGATACACGCAGATTGAAGTTTTAAGAGAATTTACAAATCCCCACTTGATTGTATCTGCTTAAAGATCTGGGCCTTTGATACTTATCTATTTAAGATTGCTTGCTTGTGAACAAAATTTAAAATATTGTTTTCCATATCTGTCACTCGTAGATCATATATAACGGTGGAAGATTTTCCATGTAAATTGAGTTTTATCTGTCATAGAGCACAAGTGCACCCTTTCTGTATAGACTTTGGTGCAGCTTTGTGTATATCAATTGAGTTTACCCCTAATTTGTAAAATTGTGGAAGATTTTCCATGTAAATCGAGCTTATCTCTAGTAAAGATCTGGATCTCTGATAATTATCTGTTGTAGAGAACAAGTACATGAATAGACTCTGGTGCAGCTGTTCTCAATCTTCGTCAAATGAGTTTATGCTTTGTGATATATTTTGGGCTAAGAGATTTTATTCGGTACTTATCATCAAATGATCATGAGCTAATAATCTTTTCTCCAACTTTGTGGTTCAGGGACCTTGGCAACTTAAACCTGTCCGGTCATTTGGTGTCTGATCTTGGGAAACTTGAACATCTCCAATATTTGTAAGACACTGAAATTCCTTTTATTCTGTAATTGTAACTCTTCTGAAGTAAAGTTGACATTTTACATTTCGTCACTTAAATTTGTTGATCCAGAGAGCTTTACAAGAACAATATTCAAGGAACAATTCCTGCTGAGCTCGGAAACCTAAAGAACTTAATTAGCATGGACTTATACAACAACAACATAACTGGGAGCATTCCTCTGGAGCTAGCAAAATTGAATTCACTTGTCTTCTTGTGAGTTTGAGTCAAATAATCCTTTTTTTTATTTACACAGAGGTTGTCTATGCAAATTTTTTTACTTGTTTCTAGTAACCCTTTTTGATTCGGCAGGCGGCTCAACAATAATCGGTTAAGTGGGCGTATTCCCAGGGAGCTTACGAATCTTAGCAGCTTGAAAGTTCTGTAAGTCGTCGAATACCAACAATGATACACATATAGCTCCCGTTTGGTTGTAACTCCGGAAACGGAATGAAAATGCATCAAGTCCATATATATATACCCTTGTTCATGAAGTTTTTTGGAATCATTCCTTGGAGTTCTATGCAAAATGTACTTGTTTCTCCCATTTTGTTTCCTTATAGGGTATCAAAACTAATCAAGTTCTACTGCAATACTTGAAACCACTAGGAATGATTCCAGAAAACTTCATGAATAAGGGTACATATGAACTAGATCCGTTTCCGGAGTTGAAACCAAACGGGCCCTTAGCTGCTTAGTTGTATTGATCTTCCCTTAATCTTGTTCTCTTTGAATGCAGGGATGTCTCTCACAACAATTTATGCGGAACTATACCTACAACCGGTCCCTTTGAGCACATTCCTTTGGAGAAGTAAGCACAACACTTGACAGTCTTGATTAATATTTTGCTGCAATTTTGAACATTGCCATCTCTAATTCGAATTGATTATATTTTACTGCAGCTTTGAACACAATCCACGTCTAGAAGGACCAGAGTTGCTGGGTCTTGTAAGCTACGACACAAATTGTCCTTGAGATTGAAGGTTGTGCAGTACGGCGTGGGCGAAAGAAGCCTAGCTAGTTATTACATCTTACTTGGTCGATGGTTAAGTATTTACTGTGGTACTGCTCATAAGCCTGTGTAGATAAGCCTGTGTAGATGTACCTTATTGAAGGAAAGCTTGTAATGCTTGATTCTAACGAAGTTGATGCATGATCTTCTTCAATAGTCTTATCTGTTGAGCTGCACAAATTAACTTTCATAGTATCTGGAAGGCATATTACTCAACCTTGACTATTAGATAATATAGTGGGTCCAGGGGGAAGGAAGTCAAAATTCCAAAATTCCAGCCATTATTCTAATTTACCATAGGAACGTGTGTAGTTAAACTGGGGCATTTTCTGATTCGGGCTAGACTTTAGCTAAATTCCCCCGCCCCCCCCCCCCCCCCCCCCCCCCCCCACCCCGTTTTCTCAGACCGATACGGGCCAAGCACGTGTCTTATGTTCGAGCCTGTTTTCTTATTTTGTAGAGGTTAAATTCTAGCCTATTTAATGGCTAATTAAAATTTTAGAATATAATACATGCCAATTTTTGGTATTTAGCACATATAGTTCGTACATGTTAATTTCTATCCTATTAGGTTGTTATCAAGTTAGTATATTTTATTATTAAGGTAGTAGTTTTTTATTATTAAATTTTTGTTTATCATTAACACTCATGATCGATGCCCTTAATATTGCTAAAAATCGCGTGATATAACAAGCCCTATATTTTCACTAAAACGCTAAATTAATTATATTAGTTTTTTGTATTTGTTTTAAAAAATGTTTTGGATTAGTCAAGTCTCAACAATCACAAAGATTTATAAAAAATGGATGAAAAATAATAAATTAATTATAAAATTTTAATTTATCAAAACCTTGTGAATAACACGTGAAATTATATTAAAAAATGATTATCAACAAAATTTATAAAAAAAATCATGTAAACATGAGGAATTCTTTCTATTAAAGAACAAAAACAAATTATATATAGTCCAATGATTGTTGAAGCATATATATTTTAAGTAGATTACCCTATGATGTTACGTCAACACAATTAATTTCTCAATTTATTTTTTCCAATTACTTAATTAAACCACAAAATCACATATTGGATCTTCTAACTATTAGGTTGTTTATTTATTTTATAAAAATATGATTTCTTCTTTTTTTGTTAGAAGGAGAGATAGTCGACGCATTTAGTCGCGCTTATTATTCATCAAAAAAGCTAAATAGTCATCAAGCGGGGATAGTCCGACCCCTTACATCATCCAGTAAAATATAACTATACCCTCCGGCGGGTCACACAATACATTCAATCCAAGAGGAAAGTTTAAAGCAAAACTAACAATAAAATCCGCTACTCTATTGGCCTCGCGGTAGACATGACGAATCTGAATAATACCTTCGATGCATATTTTTAACTAGAACAAGAGTGAAAGTAATTGCTGCAAGAGGTGTCAAGCAAACTTTGTCACCAAATCTGCATATTTTTCCAACCAGAGTAGTCATGACATGACGTTTTCTTGAATGAAGATGAGCCAGCTGCAGTTGCTAAAGAAAAAGTAAACTATTGTGTTATCATGGCTGCTTATGCCTTTGGTACCATGTCATTTGCTTCTCATTTTGGCCTAGTTTTGAGATCAACCTTTTAGCTCTCTATGTTTATTGACACCATAGCTTCATATAGGTCTTTATGACAACTATGAGCATGACGAATTGATTCTAGGTGATCGGACTCCTTAAACCGTAGGTTCAAGAGTGAAGATAGGATTTTGAAGATATATACTTACCTCAATACCTCAATGTATATGATATTATATACGCAGATTTTATTTATTTATTTATTTTTGGTTTTTGATCTTGTAATTAAAAAATAAAAGCAAAATTTTAAAATTTTTTTTTACTCAATAGTTATGGATTATCAATGGTTGTTGATTATGCAATTATTATTGTCAACGATTGTTTATAGTACAATTATAAACGGATGAAAATACAATTATGGACTATCAACCGTTATTGACGATGCAATTATGAAATGTCTACGGTTGTTGACTGTGCAATTATAGATTATCAATCAATAACTGTTTACGCTCCGTGTACGGACTATCAACGGTCATGTCGATACAATCATGAACGGTCAACGATTTTTTAAAAAAAAATATTTTTTCTTTAAACTAAGGGGTCAAAAGAAAAGAGTAAAAAAAATTGGTTATTAAGTTTTCAATTTCACAATTCCATACACGATTGTTGTGGGTCGAGATTCCCATGTGGGTCAATCGGTCAACAACACAGTTGATTTATCTGAAAAAATATATGATCTTGATTTCGTCGAAATAACAAAGATCCAGTTTGAAATCGGAAATAATCATCCCGACATCTCACATACAGCTCCACAAACCTTGGAGTTCCTGATAACACACAGATTGTCACATTCAATTTCAATCTTTTTTATCTGCAGTTTGATTGCCTCTTGTATCTCAGCCTTAAGAGCAAAAACTTCAGCTTTAATGACTGAGTTGAAGTTATTTTTCTTTGTATCTCCATTATGATTTATGTTACACCCAAATTAAAATTTGATCTATCAAAATTAAATTTGTGAAACCCCAAAATTAATTTTTCTCATTTAATATTACATTTTTTTTTTCTTGTTGTCGCGTTAAATTTCTAACACCTTTTTAAACCATGAAATATGCTTGATACTTTTTCTATTGTTTATTTTATTTTACTGCATATTTTTTCAATATTCTTCTAAACACTACCGATAAGCATGCCTTATGCAATACTTGAAATGTCTCATCAATATAAATATTTCAATCCTTTTCCATATTAAACAACACTTCTATATCAATCACTATTATTGTCCCAGTCAATATATTTTTATGATTGTTGCAATCAATTCAATTTTTTTGGAGATCTATATCGTATCAGAAACATTTGTTATCTGATTAGGTTTACTTTCTGGTAAATTTACAAACTAAATTACAAAAATCACCCATAATAGATAAAATAATGAAAAATTATCCATAATGAGGGGATTTCTTTAAAAACACACATACCTCTCTTTCATTCTGTATGTTTGACAAATAAATATATTTTTATGAGAAATTTAATTTGATTGAGACACGTTTTTATTAGTAATTTTTCTGTACTTTTCATATTTATGCAATTTTGTGGGGGAAAAAACTAATGTAAGATGTAAGGATGGTTTTGTGTAATTTGCCCAGAATTTGTTTTGTTAAGACTATAAATGTTATCATGATCCTCCTCAATCTGGTGGTCCGAGTTGAAACAGTGAAGTACCGACCAGACCATCTGAAAGAGATTTTCGAGTGGGAAGGTTGGGAGCTTGCGATGAACCAAAAATGGTAAACCCTAGAAGAAGTTCATTTGGAAGTGTGGGCAGTCAAAGCTTAGAGAATCCGTTTCAAACCCAGTCTTCGTCTTTCTCTTTGTCTTCTCTCTTACCCTTGTTAAAGAAGCCACATGCCTTCCCTTTCCTCCTCTCGATTCTCCTTTTCCTCGCATGGGCCTCTCTAAGAATCCAGTACTCTTCTTCTCACCTATCTCCAACCTCAACTGTTCCCCAGAAATGGAGCAAAGAAGACGATCTAAGGGCCAATTTGGTCAGATTGTTGCCTTCCCAGGTTTCCAAAGACAAAAGAGGTTGGCTGCTTAACCCTGTTCATGCTGCCCTTGAAGCCGGACTTGCTGGTAATCTCTAATTTATAGTTGGCGTCTGAATTAGGTTTTTCTTTTCTTTTGGTTTTGGTTTTGTGCTCAAATATGGATGGATTTTGAAATTGTTTGAGGTTAGGTGGAGCTGTCAACTGCGGTTCTGTTCATGTTGGTGAAATCAGGCCCGGTGGTATGAGGGGGAATCACAGGCACTACACTTGTAATGAGACGTTTATCATATGGGGTGCCATAACCAAATTTAGGGTTTGTTCGTTTCCTTTTGTGCTATAATCAGACTTTGTCTTTGATTATGATTCTTATGTTATTGATTATGATCATCTCTTCCGCTTCTTACAAGATGGTCTTCCTTATCCTGCAACTACTTAAAATTTTAATTTATTGGAATCTATGAACAACAGTCTATTTAGTGCAAGTCGGAGCGTGAAATTTCGAGTGTGTTATGTAGAATCTCATCGTCTAGAAGTTTCTGGTGTTTTTCATTTAGACCATCCTTATCCTTCACAACTGTAGTGTTTCGGCTCTTCTAGATTGTAGGTGTCCATGAGAGCTACTTTTTGACACCATAACCTCTAGATTGTGAAGAGATATCTCCTCCAATTAACGGAATAAAGTGAAAGGCAATCTAAGTTTATCTTGTATGATATGAATCAAAGTTATGATTCTTCTGGCTTGTCTGTTGACTAGGTGAAATAGTGTAAATTAGTAAACTGAAGTGTCTGTTGTCTGAGATCTATTGTAATCTTGTTATAACATTATAAGTTCATGTTTTAAAGTACATATCATTATCTTGTTAGGATATTTTTGTTTTTCTTGTTTACTAACTCAAACATGGTTGATCACATTGGATTGCAGTGGGAGAACAGTCAAGTGGTAGACAAGGGTTATGGTGAAGTAATTGTGAACGAAGATGAAATTGCTATTGCTGCCAGCCCTAGTGGAACAGCACACGCTTTGGTGAATCTGGATCCAGTAAGAACTACATATTTTATAGGGTGCCAAGATAGCATTGTAAATAACAATTATAGCTCAGCTACTGTCTATAATGTTTGGAAGGATCTCTAGTTCTTAAGATGCCTCTTCTCTTTGTTCATTTGTGTACATCTGTGAGCTTTTGATTGACTAAAGATGTAGTTATTTTGATAGTTGACTTTTCATGCATCATATACAATTTGGTTGCAATTAATCAAATTTTTTTTGTTGCTGTACTTATGTCTCTTGAATAGATGCTAAGAAAAGTTGCTATATCAATGAAACTTTTGAATATATAGTCATCCTACAAGAAGTAATTTAGCTTATCTATTGGTGCCCTACAAATAGATCGTCCGTCCCTGCCAAAATACTGTATACATCCAACTCTTGTAGAGTTTAATGAATTTGTGTAATGGTATAAGAGACTCATGTAGCCTTCTACGGGCTGATTTACTGCTTGATTACCTTTTTGTTAGGATTGGAGTTGACTTGCTCTTTTCAATAATGCTTTGCACCATCAATGCAGATAACTGGTCGATGATGATGTTAGTTTAGGAGCTGACTTACACTTTTTGTGCCTGTTTGGTTGAAAATTTGGAACTTAAGGGAAAAGGAATTTCCAATGGATTCTTGCAATTATTTTGTGATTCTAGTGCAGAGTGTGCTGGAATTATTCCTTAATTTTGAAACACATCCAATACGGGAAATGAAATGGAGGGAGTTATACTTTTTGTATGGAAAATGAAAGAGCATAAGTTGGATTTGAACTTCTGATTAATGAATAATAATGTCCCGTGTAGATTGTAGAATGGTCATGTTTTACACCTTTAGGAGAACTTGCACTCTTCTAAAACTGCCTTCACAAATCACGAGTAATTCCAGACTCCCAAGGGATATTTTTTCTATTTTCTATATATTTTTTTTCTGCTTTATTTCCATAATTATTTGGCTGAGTGATTCTCTTGGATGATAAGGGAAGCTTTTAAATTGCCACATTGTTATTCTTTGCTCATAAGCCATACTATATTAGTTGTAAGCCAAGAAAGTTACCAAAATTGAAACAAGGAGAACAAGAAGTGCAAGCAATAAGGAATATGTGGGCAAGTTGTCTCAGGGGACCCTGAAAAAACTTCCTTCAGTTTTCATACTACTTGTTTATTTTAGGTACTTGGGTTATCTTACAAGTTAGTAAGTTACAAGATGTCCAATTAAGCATTTTGGGAATTGTTCAACAGTAGAAGTAACTGCTGGAATGAATCTAAAGATAGAAACTCCTGAACAAAATTCATTCTTTTCTTAATTATGATAATTAATGGAGTATACCAGTTCCGAAGCATAAAACAGTAGCCGATGCACTATAAGAATGAATCACACCATAAGGGAGGATATGAGTTTGAAGTTAGAATTGTCATCAAACATTGAAATGGGAGAACACAAGAGAAGAGCTGTCTTGGTGGGCTGTATCTATCCAAACACCCGGTATGAACTACATGGATGCATCAATGATGTGCTTTCCATGCAAGAAACCATCAAAGAGAGATTCGGGTTTGAACCGGCTCAAATTGAGCTCTTGACAGACGCTCCTGACTCCACAGTCAAGCCAACAGGTGCTAACATCAAGGCAGCTCTGAGCCGAATGATTCAACAGACTAAGCCTGGGGATGTGCTACTCTTTCACTACAGTGGGCATGGCACCATGATCCCTTCCAAGAACGGACATCCCCACAAACAAGATGAGGCCATTGTGCCATCTGATTTCAACCTGATAACTGGTTCGTATAACATCTGCCCCTTTTTTTTCTTTTGTTTTTGTTCAGAAAACATGAATTTCTGTATTTTTAACTGAACTGCAGATATGGATTTCCGGGCATTGGTCAACAAGTTGCCTGAAGGAGCAACATTCACTTTTCTTTCCGATTCATGCCACAGTGGCGGCCTAATAGACAAGGAGAAGGAGCAGATTGGACCGATCTCAACCCCTTCCGAGCAAAACTCCAATCCGGCTAACCACCAATCAAAATACATTCCATTTGAGTGGGTATTTGGCCACCTCTCCACAATAAGTGGTATTGACTCTGTCGATATTGGGGCCCACCTGGTTGCCTATTTTGGAGACGAGGCGAGTCTGAAGTTTCGACAGTCCAATTTAGAACTCGAGGCAGCTGAGAAGATCCACCCCGACGCAGGGATACTGCTTAGTGGTTGCCAGACTAATGAATTGTCTGCAGATTTGCCAGCTGAACAAGGTAAAAATTCTAAGGCACGTGGAGCTTTTAGTGATGCAGTGGAGAGGGTACTTAGGGATAATAAAGGGCCGATTAGTAACCGGGATCTGGTTGTGAAGGCTAGAGCTGTTCTCAAGGATGAAGGCTTAATGAACCAGCACCCTTGCTTGTATTGCAGTGACCAGAACGCAGACGCCCCCTTCCTGCTAGGATGAACGCGTATGTGGATCTTCTATGATGTTATTGTTACTGTTGAGAATTCGTATGTGGATCTTCTATGATGTTATTGTTACTGTTGAGAATTCTTATGTTCTGATGCATATTACTATTGAAATAAAGATTTATCAGATTGGTTTAAATTGTAATTCTATGTCCCTACAATGCATATTAATATTGAAATAAAGATATATCAAATTGGTTTAGAATGTTATTCTTTGTTCCTCCGTGTCATTGGATCAATCAAGCTACAACCATGAACCCTTAGGCACGACAAGCAGAAAGGAGACCCTACGTGACAAGAACCATAAGTAGAGAATCAATCTCCGTGTTTTACAGGGCAAAATTCGAGCTTGGGGTCAAAGTATGACCTTGACTCAGCTCAAGAAGATAACTTTTTTCTGGGCCATATAAAACCTAAGCTATTATAAGTGTGAATTTATGGTTGAGATTGTTCGCACACATTCGCTTAGCTTTGATATGAGCTGCATATTGTCATTGTCATTTAGGAGAAAAGTCAGCACTAAAATGGTAAAGAGAGAGGCTATATATATTAGAAGGGTATTTTAGTCAAACAGCAAAGGTCGTGAACGAGTCAACGATTAATCCCTCAATATGAAAAACTTTAAGGATTAGAAAAGTCGCACCATTTTCCTTTAAAACCCCTCGTATTTTACTATTTTTTTTATATACCAACGGCCCAAAACTCGGTATAAAAGAAAAAGAAAAAGAAAAAGGAAAGTAGATACCAGAAAAAGAAATAAATAAAAAGCCAAAGAGAGATCTCACCGGAGGAGAGGATCGAGATTTGCTTGCGGTGCTCGTGCTCGTGGACGTGGTAACCCAACAGGGAACAGTTTTCGAGGCCCAGTATACACGAAAATGGCGGAACAACTCACCGACGACCAAATCTCTGAGTTCAAGGAGGCCTTCAGCTTGTTCGATAAGGATGGGGATGGTCTCTATTCTATTCGCTCTCGCCTTTTTTCTTCTTCTTTTCTTGTTGAGATGTCACCTTTCTGTATTTTGTTTGCTATTTGGTTTTTCTTTGATTGGAAGCTCCTTAGATCTGTCTCTTTCTGTTGATGGTTAACTGGAAAACAAAATCTTCGGATTTGGCTCCTAATTTTTCAGGTGTTATTGACGCTTCTTATCTTACTTGTTCCCGATTTCCGTGTGTGGATGCTAGCTTGTTGTTGACTCTTTTACAAGGAAGATAGTGCATGCTAAATCGTTATTTCAATGACAATTTTGGTAAAGTTGCAAAATCTCATGTAGGTCTGTTTTTTAGAAAGTA
Source organism: Fagopyrum tataricum (assembly GCA_002319775.1). NCBI lineage: Eukaryota > Viridiplantae > Streptophyta > Magnoliopsida > Caryophyllales > Polygonaceae > Fagopyrum > Fagopyrum tataricum. Next base: position 20,764,823 of record CM008285.1, read on the forward strand.
GAATAACTTATCTAGATCAAAGCTTTAGGTACAGATTCTGTTGAATTAAGTCGGATTTTGGGAAGAGTTATGAAGCTGTCATGTCATGACCAGTTTCTGAAATGCATATTTATAAAGATGCATAAGATTTAATCAGAGCCAGGCTTGACTCTTATGTTTTATGCTTTGAGGAAGTTGATTAGAACCATGTTTTCTGTCCTGGTCGTCTACGGTTCTCTCATTCATCAATTTGGAGTTGCTAAAGGAGTTTGATTAATGCTTCCAGCTTGCTTTTGTTTGACCATATTTATTCCTTGTTATCCTTGCTCGAATTATGACTTATAGCGTTGAATTGAGACCAAAATGTTCACACATTTTATAGAAGAGACTTACAACTTAGTTACTTAGGGAGCTGCAAGTTTCAACTTGCATTGGTAGGATGCATCGAGCTACCTGTGAGGAGAGTCGTTTAGAACCAAATAAATGTTTGAAATGAATATATTCTCAAAGAATCAGTTGATCTCTCTCTTTCATCTGTAATTTCTATCCTAATAGTTTTTGAGTTTTCCATCGGTATGATTAGTTCTTCCACCTTGCATTTGGTTGACATTATAATTTCTTCTTTATTATCCTTTCTCAGTACTAGGCCTTTTTGCAATCTCATGATAACCGAAAAGATGGCTGGGTTGACCTGACTTTGGCAGAAAATGTGGAAGATGACTAGATGAGGATCAGTACTAACATAGTGTGGTTTAGGATTTCGAGACTTGTCAGTCATTGCCAAACTAAGCATATCTGCACTTAATGATTTGTGGACATGCTTGGGCTCTTTTTATTTTTGCCTTCTGTAAGAATTGGCTCTTGAAGATTTGCATACCAAGTTATCGAGCTAAGAATTGACAAGACTGATGTGTACTTCATCTTTCAGGCTGCATCACTACAAAGGAGCTCGGAACAGTGATGAGATCATTAGGGCAGAACCCAACTGAGGCTGAGCTACAGGACATGATCAATGAAGTGGATGCTGATGGGAATGGAACCATTGACTTCCCAGAGTTCCTAAACCTGATGGCTAGGAAGATGAAGGACACTGACTCCGAAGAGGAGCTGAAGGAGGCTTTCAGGGTCTTTGATAAGGACCAGAATGGATTCATCTCTGCTGCTGAGCTCCGTCATGTGATGACCAACCTGGGCGAGAAGCTCACCGATGAGGAAGTTGATGAGATGATCCGGGAGGCTGATGTGGACGGTGATGGCCAGATCAATTATGAGGAGTTTGTCAAGGTCATGATGGCCAAGTGATTCTCAACAAAATGAATTCTCAAATATTGATTTGAGGTCGGAGAAAATGGAAGGATTGTAATTGGGAGGAGTAGTATTATGTGATATACATAATCTTTTCTTACCTTTGTATCAGTTGTTGATATTTATGGGACCTAAAATCTCTCAAGTAGTGTCTCCTAAGTTGGGTTTGTGATGATTGAGAGAATTCGAGATCTAGTTTATTTCACCCCCCTGAAGTTCATTCGCAATTTGGTTTGTAATTTAGACTTTTCAGTTCTTGACTTTGGTTAGAGTTGAATGATTATTTCATCAAGTTATGTTATCAAAGATCATTGTTACTTTACGCAGGTGTCTACATCATGAATGTTTAGTTCTAAGGACTTGGCATTGGTTCTGACCCAAAAATACAGCTTCGCATTGTTGAGAAAAACAAATATGTTTTTTTTTAGCCCAAATCCTCTTTCAGTGTCCAGATGCAACCAATGTATATTTCTAAAAATTTATTTTATGACCATTGACTCACACACCCATATTGCATAATTGCATTTGTGCTGTAATTTCTAGATGCATTCATAATATTTGTATCCTGCGTAAATGGTAAATTAAAACCTTGTAAATAACATCGTCCATAAGAGTTAAAGCTTAAGAATTATATCAAACTTTCATGTGTAATGCAAGGAAATCGTCCATAAGAGTTAAAGCTTAATAATCATATCAAACTTTCATGTGTAATGCAAGGAAAACCAACGACAAAATAAAGATAACTAAATTATATAAAAACACAATGTGAAAAGCAACAAAGCGTTAAGTATGAGCACATGCTCGTAATATTTGTTCTCCTAGATATTTTAATAATAATTGTATGAGGAATGACCTATTTGTAGTGGGGCTTTGATGGCCATGAAAATGGAGAAACGAGAGAGTTTTTAAAAAGTCGGAGACAGGTAAAAGACACGGACGCGTTAAGAGAGCGAATAAGAGCATACGCAGTTGTGAGGATGAAGAATCATGACCAATAGCATAAGGGAAACCTAAGTGTACAACTTGAATCAAGGGACCCACCCAGGCTTGGCATATGAAAGGTAATACAGATGATACTAGGAAGAAATGATGTTCAAGTATCCGCGGTAGGTATTATAAGGAACACATGAGAGAGTGACAAGGAGGTTTCAATGCAAGTTTAGGACTAAGCACAATCCTTATGGCTGAGCTATGGGTGTGGTGCATGGTCTTAAAATTGTATAGGAGAGTAGGTATTGGTTGGTGATTTTTGAAACAAATCTACAACTAATAACGTTTTTTATCTAGATATGCTTCTCATGACAATCATCTCTCAAGTTTGGTATGTATCTACTAAGGGTGAGGAAAACCAATTCGGTCCAAATATTCGTTGATCTGGTTCGAAAAAACCCTCAATATTTATGATATCCAAATCTGATATGAGTGATTTTCTTGGATTATTGGATCAATTACGTATAGAGATTTTAGGCATCTAGATATCCACGGGTAATCGTATATCCGTTAGTATTTGTATATACTTTAACTTTTAAAAATATATAAAAAGATATTAAAATAAGTTTTAAGGATCGACTTTTTTAAATATAAAAAACACTTACGTGTAACGTATAAAATAAATGGCAATAAAATTAAAAAAAAAACTATATAAATAACTTTTGATCGAAATAGACCTTCTTTAAAAATTATATACATAACTTCCGATCAAAATAAGATTTTTGACTGTTATACTTTAAATCTACAAACTCATGTTTTAAAAATATAATAAAATAAATTCTTGTTTTAAACTTTTGACTTACTATGCTTATTATAAAATACATAGTACATATTATAAGCATATAATAATTTTTTAATTCTAACTTTTCATTATATTCGTGGTAATATATAATATGTATTATGTATTAAAGTATCAAGGATAAGGTCCTCGTTAATATAAGTAATGATAATTGTTATTTAAATAATTTTTATTTCCGAAAATATAACTTTCGGTTCAAATGGACTTCTATGAAAAACCACTATACATAATTTTCAATACATATAAGAGTTGTATTTCTTACTTTAGTTTTAAAATTTTATTTTTTAACAAATATTAAAATAACTTTCAATTTTAACTTCTGATTTACTATACACTAATTTAGTGTTCGTACATATTACGAATTGATCTAATATAAACAACTTATTTTATAAACTTTGAAACTAAATTTGTAGTTTCGTGTACAAATATTAGAAGGGAAGGAGATCATAATAATGAAAGTAAAATCTATTTTCACTCAATTGGAAGTTGTAATGGAAATGGAATTAAGATCTAATTTAAATAAAATTTATCTAATTTGGATTGAAGTAAAATCTATTTCCACTCATTTGGATCACATAAAGTCATATTTGAATTATATGGATCATTCGTATTCGACTAAAGTTATTTAGATCAAGCGGATATATATCCACGAATAATTATTATATACGACCGGCAAAGTCATTTTTGGATACCAGATTTTAAAATTCGGATATCCGTGAATAATTATTCCATTCGGATAAAAGTGTGCGTTTGATATCTAGTCGAATCCAGATTTCTCCTTACAATCTATATTCGGATATTCAGGATTATCTTATAAGAGATTGAATCATCTCGTTTTGTCATGTCTACTTGCTTGCTGATGTAAGGGATGAGACTATCCCGAGTGATTACTATTTGACTTTTTTATATTATAAATAAAAAGTGTCTAGATGTATGGAGGGTGTTAGATCCCCTTCAAAAAATGTCCAAAATAAGTAAAATCTAGTGGTAGGATGTTCAAAAAATAATAAAAAGTAGGGAAATGCCATCTCACGATAATTTATATATTTAAGGGCCCGAGGAGATGCTTAATACAACCATGTAACTAGGGCTAACTTGAATCGTTTCGGTTCTATGTACCGAACCGAGCCTGTCGGTTTCGGTCCAAATTGAACATAAATTGTTTATAGACGGTTTTATTTACGACGACATTTATTGGTTATCAGTTCAATCTAAAATCGATTGTTTCGGTTTAAACCAAATGTATATACAACTATATAAAATACTTCAAGCCTTTAATCTAGCAACATATTTGCACCTTCAATTAATATATTCCGTCTAGTATTACATTAACTTTGTTACCTTTTCTTTTCTCCAACTTCTACGGCGAGAATAAACCTAAACCCTTCACTTATCCTCTAGATGTAAATCAATCGGATACATGAACCATATAACACAAGTATTCCTTTGTTATGCTACAACTTTACCTATTCACACAATCACACTACCAAACTCAACTCATTGTCCGTCACTAATCGATCCACCTCTCAAGCGTAGTTGGTGTGCTACTCCTCAACCTTAGGTCGTTGTCGGCACTACTCACCACACTACTTCCTAACCCTCAATGTTTTGATAACCTTCTTACTCACACTTAACCTATTTAATCAAATCAAAATTCAACTATCTATAATAGGTCAAATTACTCAAGTTCATAAATAAAAATTGCAGATTGTTGAACTAAAGTAATTTTAACTTTTTAATTAATCGGTGAATATGTAAACCTTTTCGTATTTGGAATGTTCATAATGTACAAGTTAGTTTCTTTATTTTTTAATTTTTTCGTTTAGTATGATATATTGTTGATGTGTTTTTAGGTCCATTTAGTCCAAGAATTTAAACCGCACAAACCTTCAGAGGTTCGTTTCTGTTCTTGTTTCCACAAAAAAAAAAAAGGTTCGGTGTTGGATATATGCTCGGCCCTACACTTAGGCTTTAAAAATTTTAAAATAATTTGTTGTAAAATGCAATATAAATAACAGTGTATTATAACTCATGCTTTGTAAGGCAAGTATCATTCAATTTATTCATTCATATAAGCCCTAATTTATTCCGAAGAGGGAATGTCCGGCGATGGTTACAACCGTGAGAATACCCAAGCGTCAGCATTTGATAGAGGTTTTGATACCTTCAACGAGCCATCTCTGCATACTGACCGTTCAACCTCATCAGAGGCCCGCAGCGTCCAATTATCTGGATTAGTGATGATTGAAAACAAGTATGTTTTATCTGTTCAAGTGTCCAAACATCCCAATGCTGACTTGCAGTTGCATGACTTCATTATCAGAACAAAATCACCATACAGAAATACTGAGCAGAACAAAATACAGACTCGAACTAAAAAACAAAGCACATGTAACTGAGAAACATTACAAACAAAAGGCACAACTGCTTCCTGTAGTGTAGAGGGCTTTCGAAAGCATAACACTTAACTCCTTCACAATTGAATAAACATTTCATCAACATGACAGATTTGCATTGATTGAATAAGAAAGCCTCACATTTTAGAGCTATAATAATTGCACAAAAGGTAACTTGAAATTTCTCATCATCCATGATACAAATATATGAACTAACTTCTCTCAATGTCATTCAGTAAATGTGTTGCTGCAGTCGCTTATGAGTTGATCAGTTCAATGCACAGAACTATTGAGGGAACAAACACAACGGAAAACAAACAATCATAGTCTCTTCAAGCTCTTCTTTCTAGCATCAATCTTCTTCTTATCAGCTTGAGCTTTCAAAGCACCACCTTCCTTCTTCTGGGGAGCAGGAGCTGGTGCCACTGTGGCTGATCCAGTAACTATGTTTTCATTTGTAGGAACCAACACCGCAGTCTGCTCAGCCCCGTTTGCTCCCTTTCCAGCTGCAGTTGCTAATGTGGTGTTTGACACTGAGTTTACAGGGTCCACATTCTCAGATGAGGTGTTGCTCTGGTCCACGTTCAAGGCAGTTGTTGACTCTGAGATAGTGACTTGTTTTGGTTTTGGTTTAGGCTTGGCATGGATCCCTGTGTAAAGTCTGCCAAATTATGGAAGATCCAAGTGTTAGCTGTGCGCACTTCGCATGCTTTTTGTGAAGGTCAATATCACTCTGTTAAAATGCCTAATGATATTTTACAACCTAACACAAAAAATGTTTTTCAGAAAATGCAAACCTGGCAAGGCGAGCATATTCTTCGTAATCTTCAAGCAGCATCTTGCCAGCCTGCTCATTCAAAGCAGACTCCGGAAATGGTTCTATCAATAAACATCTAACCACCTGATATTACAACATTTAAATTTAGAAGTAAGCAACTAAGAGAAACAGGTAATGGTTGATATTCAGAAATATACCAAAACTAGTTTTATCAACTTACAAGGAGAACATGGCGTAACCCAAGACTTGGACTCCAATCCTTTTTCAAGGTGTTGACACAAATTTCACCATTCGTTGCAATGTTTGGGTGGAAGATCTTAGTCAGAAAGTAACCTACAGTAGGAAGTTACAATGAAAAGCCTTTTTACCAAAGATAAAACCAGAAGAAACATCGCTCACATGTATGCATGCATTGCATGGTCACGTGTATTTGAGCGGTCTAACTAGATTTGGTTAGTATTCATATACAGATGAATAGATGATACAATTATGTCACAGCTAATTTAAATCATGATTAACGGCGATATATGTTTAGTTTTCTTTAATAAAGTGAAACTATACAGAGGAAAAGAACAACAAACTTATAAAGGCATTTTAATTTTATGAACACCAGATACAATAGATGCAGTAAATGATAGCCACAATATGTAATATATCATACCTTTAGGTGGAGAATGGGGGAAATCATGTGATAATATTAATTTCATCCGGAAAATCCCATTCTCGTATGGAGTTCCAGCTGCAGGTTACAGAACGGAGGTTAACACAAGGTACAAACAGGCCCAAACACAAAAAAACTTCAAGAATAGAGAGAAACACATACATGGTCCTTCAATATCTGCATAAATAGTTGAGAAGTCATCATTATTTATACCCACTTTAATCCCCTCTGGAGGGGTTTCATCTAGGTTCTTCAACTCTCTTGCGAGCTGCTTTATGACGTTTGGTGGGAGATTTTCATTGGTGGCCTATCATAAGACAATGAACCATAGATGAGTATAAATAAAACAAGTCACCAGTGAAACTAAACAAAACGGCACCAACACTTCATTATCAGCAAATATGTAAAATTACTATTACAAAAAGCATAATTTAAGTTTCTGACAGTGTTCCAACAAAATTTTGGCAAAACATTCAAGAGACTTTCTCTTCCTGAAACTGAAGATGCCCTAACTTCTTTAGAAGGATCAATCCTAATAAATGAGTGTCGGCGCAAGACAGTTACATGCTTCAATCAGGAAACACATAAAACATGCATCCATGCACACATACACATAAGTCTATACGACACAGGTATGTAAACGAAGAACAATTCTCAAAAAAAATCCAATATTCAAGCACAGGCATAATTACAAAGGGAAACGAAATGTCGAGAAGGGAACCAGTATTACCATATCAACTACTTTGAATTCGAACTTCACTAGCCTCCAAAAGATCAGAAAAGTGTCTGGCTGAACTCCAATACCTGTGAAACAAAGATCAAATAATCATATCTTCCATCCAACATTGACGAAGTATTCACAGAAGAAAGATACCACCTAGCATAAAACCATATACATTACAACATTCCCAAAAACTACTGTTGTGAAGGGAAAATTCTAAAAACCGATGTAAGTTAATCTCAATGAAATTAAATAGAGGTAGTTGTCGGCTGTGGAGCGTAATACACCAACATACCAGGTAAATCACTATGTTACACAGAAAAAACCCTAACCCTAAACACAATTTTGGTTAAGATAGCAGACTGCCAGCTTAATCGGCCACTGGTTACAAAGTACCAAAAGCATCCCTCTTTTTTCAACAATTAGCACTTCAGCGAGGTAGGAAAAGTGAATTCACTTATTGAAAAAGAAACCCTAATTTTAGAGAACCAAAATTTCTTAAAAGCTGCAGCGAAATCGAAGATATACGCAACAAGAATCTTTTTTTCTTCTTCTTATTATACGTTAACCAAAATTTAGAGAAACAAGAAATCTAACGATTAAGGATAACAAAAAACATACAAGTATGATGATTTGCAATTCCACAAACACGTTGAAGAATTCGGCTTTACAACCCACTGATGAACAACAAACACAGATAATTGAAACAAAAAAACAAAATCTTGATAGAAAATCAAGTACATAAACCCACAGATCGAGCGAGACTATAGCGAAAATCAAGTACCTTAACTGGAATGCTACGATGAACGGCGATGTGAAAAGGACAGAGCGAGAGAGGGCTTCCTCCTTTGGAAATTATTGACTAAATTATCTGTGAAAATTGGGAATCCAAGGAGGAGAGAGAGGAGGAAGATCGGAGAGAGAGAGGGGAAATTATATACTGCTGGTAGATGGTAGAAGAGGGCTTGCCCAGACATGAACCTTTTCTTTTTTAATTATAGAATTGATTGTATTCAGTCTTTTTCCCCTTATGTTTATCTTTTTCCTTTAATTTCAAATTTTATAAGGGTATGTTTGACAACGAAGTAAATAATTTGAATTGATGTCACAAATTGACAATGCAACGTCTTTATAGTAGTATGCGCGTGGCGCGTGATTGTCACCCTCACGGTTCAAATTTCAAAAACTTAGGTTCTTAATCTGAATCTAAATTAATAAATCATGACAGTCAAGTGTGTCAATTTAAATATAAAAAATTTTATGACTATTTTCATTTTATTTCATACTATCACTATATTTCAAAAACTATTTTCATTCTCGATTTCATAACATATACAAAGTTAAAATGACTTAAATTTGAAGGCTCATATAAGACATTTTAATTTTAATTTTAATCATATCAATGCAGAAAAAAAATATATAAATAAAATATTTTCATTCTTGATTTCGTGAATCAATATCGATTCAAGTTATAAAAAAAACCGATGCCAAAAGGCAAAGCTAGAGCTCCACGTGAATAGTGATCAACACCATTATACTTGTTTGTAAAGTAATAGCACTTTAATCCTTATTTATTTAATTTCAATAAATCACATATAAGGGTACATATATCATTGATATAGGAGATATTGATTGGGGATGAGATAATGTCTAATTTAGGTTTTTTCATCCGTAACCTTTAAAAATACAAGAATTAGAAGTTGGGTAAACCTAAATGCATGTTCAATTGTCCATCCCAAACATTCAATAAGCCATCATTATTAGTAGAACGAACTTGACGCTAAAATCACACCCAATGAAACGACGTTATTAAACCACCTATTTCATTAATAGATAGAACGTGACACTAAAACCATACCCAATGAAACGACGCTATTAAACCAACTCTTTTTTATTTTCTTTTTTTATTTATTATTTATGTCGAAGAACAAGTTGTACCGCTTCTTTTACGCTATTAAATAAGATATTGTATAGTAATTATATTCATTCATGGTTGTTACTTGTATCATATGTCTACCGTCTAACGAATAACCTCTCAATGGAACAAATGTCAATAGAACATATTTAGATAAATACTTACGTAGTATTTTCTTCTATTTATCTGAATTAGAAAAGAAAAAATAACTCACAAACTTTCATGTGCGAGTAGATCGAACAAACAAATCACGAATAATCAATCCGATATATTATTAATTGTTGATAGGTTACAATATGATGAAAATAACCTCTATGTTTTTTAGAAGTCCCTCTCTACATTGACCCTCAAACTTAAGGAGATCTTAGGTGTTGGGTCCTTTTAATATTCATATCTTGTAAATATCAATTATTAATTATTAATCAAAATTTGATGTAATTACCTTTGTATACGGTCCAGTAGAAAAAGTAGTAAGAGATGTGAAAATATTATGGACAATGGTACTACAAAAATCTATAAGAGAGATGAATAACAAAAAGGTTTAATGCTTATAAGTCATATACCAAAAAATTGTAAAACTCTATAATTTATAAATTTTATTTACTTGGCTATACAATGACCAATATATATATATATGGTTACGTTGATGGTGAAAAAAATATTATAAATCATAAAAATACTTTTTCTTACATAAATGAGTTGGATTCAGGTTATACACTTAAAAAAATTTGTGCATTATACAAAGAATGAAACCTTGATTGATTGATTCAGAAAATAAGTTCCATTGGCGCGTGGTAGTATCGCCACTAGCCGTTGAAAGCCAGTCATCTTCACATTTCAAAAAACTACTCAAACAAACCCAAATGGATTCCAAAGATATACCCAAGGAGCGCCGTACATTTAAGTTCATAGATTCAATGGTTTTCTGTCAAGAAAGTCTCTTTTTTTCATTCGCCATTGAAATGGAGCCGAAAATTAGAATGAAATCCAATTTAGATAAGTATAAAGCTGTCAGATGCGTTTTATAGATGAAATCGGCAGATTAAAACATTGAAATGCATAACTAGGTAGCAATTTGGAGACTCGAACACCTCCCAGTCTCCAAATTTCGTAGGAAAAACCCAAATTTCTCAGGGGAAATGGGAGGAAGAGATTCGCAGGGAGAGCATAACCAGGCCACGAATCAAAACAATGGAAGGGAAATCCAACGGTCGGGACGTCAAATTAAGGCCAAGTTTGGGGTTCTGATTATCGATTTCATCTTATCTTTGATTTGGGTTTTGACGGGTCAAATTATTACGATCGTTGTTGATGATGTTTTAGGGTTAGGTCATAATCAGATAGGCGAAGTTGTTACGTACGTATTGAAGGTGATGCACATGTTTTTATTCGCCGGATTTGGTAGGATCACCAAAGGGGGAGCGCACAATCCTCTTACGGTTTTGACGGGTGCCATTTCTGCGGATTCCAATGAGCTTATGTTCACTGTGGGAGCTAGAATTCCTGCCCAGGTTAGCTCGTCTATCCATCGTTTAAGGCTCGTTTGGTATCGGTAACAAAGATATTAAATAACAATCTCGAATATACCAGTTACCACATTATCAGTTTGATATTCATATTTAAAAAACATATGGCTTGTCAGGTTTTGGGATCAATGGTAGGGGTGAAGCTACTGATTGCCAACTTCTCTGATGTTCAAGGAGGGCCAAAGCTGAACGTTGAGCTTCATCATGGTGCATTAATCGAAGGAATTCTAGCATTCATCATTTCTGTAATTGCGATGGGACTAACACAGACCCTATCCGGAAGTTTCTACAGGAGGAATTGGATCTCAATTATTTCCAAGATCACCCTTCAAGTTCTCGCCTCTGACCTAACCAGCGCATGCATCAACCCTGCCAATGTATGCACATCCCCATTACTAAACCCTAGTTTTGTTACGCGGATATGCTGATTCGTGTAACCATATTTTGCAGGCAATTGGATGGGCCTATGCTCACGGAGATCACATGACAAAGGAACATTTTCTCGTCTATTGGCTTGCACCAATAGAGGCTACTGTATTCGGTGTTTGGATATACAAGTTGCTTTTCCGAACTGGACAGGATAAGAAGGTGACGAAGAAGACAAAATCAGAATAGAATCAGGGAATTTGCATTGGAGTTGGATAGAGCTAGATTTGGTTAACTCTCCCTTCCATTATAATGTTTCTAGTCCTTGGAGAAATTTGTAAATAGTGTTTGTAAACTTTTATTTTCCTGCATTTCATTGACAGAAAGGAGATACAGAAACAGTAACATAATTTGATCAAGTAATGAATACAGGGAATTGTTCCAGAACCTCTGGTGAGTTACTGTTAAAAATACACTCTTCTAAGTATAGATTACAAGAGGGAATACATAAGAACTGGAATGATCTACAAAAAGTACATGTCTCAGTACACAAGTCGTGGCTCAAATTCAGCAAAATCAACTGAACCAGATTCAATAGGTTTCATGAAATATGCAGCAAGCAGCTCCGACACAAGGGCTGCAATGAGGGGAATCCTCTTGAAGTTCTTGACCAAGGGTATGTCATCGGTCTCTCCGATTGCAAGGAGTTGCTCGTTTATCACCACCATGCGATCAAGCTTCCTCTTAAACTCAGGGTTCTCCACATCTAACACTGCTGGGAATATCCTAGCAGTCGTGCGGTTTGTCTGCATAATATATATACACAGAATCAGAAATCTAAGCTATGAAAATACAAGTCTCATATATACGTTAAGTGATTTATCAGCAGCTTTACTTCAATGATGACATGCATGTCAAACTCTTTAGTGTCAAGTCCAATTCCTTCATAAAAGGCAGATCTTTGACAGTCATTGAGGTACATTGTCACATAGACCTGAAAAAACCCAGGAATAAGAATCAAGAACTACAAACAATGTGTCATGTTAGTTCATGTAGGCGAAAAAGCTAGCAATTGATTTACCGAAAGACAGAAGAAACGGGACCAGAGCTTAGCCTTCCAGTCATTAAGAAACTGGGGCTGGGCTTTGAGCAAGGCAGAGAAGAAATCGCCGTGCCTGTTTTCATCCTGGCACCAGTTCTCAAAGTACTTGAAGATCGGGTAGAGCTGGTACTCTGGGTTTTGCTTGAGATGCCTGTAAATGGTAATGTACCTCCAGTAACCAATCTTCTCAGACAAGTAGGTCGCATAGAAGATGAACTTTGGCTTGAAGAATGTGTATTTCCTAGCCTTTGTTAGGAATCCCAAGTCCAGTGCCAAGTTGAAATCAGACAGTCCCTTGTTCAAGAACCTGCATAACATGTCACAACAGTTTAACATAGTATTACAAAAGAAAACAGTAAATTACTCAACAAGGTTACCACATACCCTGCATGCCTAGCTTCATCTCTGGACATAAGTGAGAAAATCTCAGCTACAACAGGGTTGGTTTTCTGATTTAAATCATATAAAAAAACAGTTAGCATATCTAAGCAATGACCAATTCATCATGAAATTGTCAAATTTACTATTTCATGAAACTCCAAAACATGCAAATTAAACACTGTCAATACATCATACAGTTAGCATGCATGTATTTTTCTAATACATCTAATTCCCTAGTTTGCAAATATGAATTCAACCTTATCAATCAAGTAAAATCCATATCATTCAATACCCACCAAATATCAATTTAGTTTAGTATAAATTGACATATTATAAATTACCATAAAAGAAAGAGTAAGAGAATTTACCTTGAGCCTCCTGCCGAGCTCCTTGTAGAGTAAGAAGCCAGAGAATTCAGCAGTACAAGATCTCTCAAGGAACTCAACAAAAATCTGCCTCATGGGGCCATCAATTTTATCAGCAGCTTCCTTGAATTCCTTGTTCCTAACAAAATGGGTCTGATTGTAATCAGTCTTGAACTCTTGAAGCAAAGCCTCGAACTCCTCCTGGTTGAGCTGCTTGTTGATCTCAGAGTTGAACAGCATCTCCATTTCATCAAAATCCGTCGTGTAAAACCTCGGAGTCAGGAGGGTTTCCTTGATCGCCGTCGTCTTCGGTTTCTTCGCTGGCTTCGTGGCGGTCGGCTGCGAGGTGGCGGACATGGTTACGGTGAAGAACCTGGTGTTCTGGGCTCTCTGGTTCTGGACGGACCTGAGCTTTGGGGAGAATGTGGAAATGGGTTTTACGAGTGCCATTTTGGCGGCAACTTTTTCCGGTGGATGTGGTGGTCGGAGTGAAGGTGGGTTTCGGGGGATTGTGTGTCCAAGGGTAAACAAGGGGAGGATTTGTGGATTTTAATGGATTGTGGAGATAAGTGGTTGATAGTGATGCTGTCAAGTGGGGTGCTCTAGTGAGGCTCATCTCATCCAATAAAATCTTGTAGTTCTTGTGGAGATTGACACGTGGAAGTTAATTATGGGTCAATTAGATTTCTTGATAGGGAGATAGTTTTACAATTTAGTTTTCAGTGAATTAATGAAATTTCTTGTCTTGGTTGTAGATTTTGGTACTTGGAGCTGGAGGCGTGTTTCAGAACTGAACCACATAGTCATAGGCACATACGCAATAGAAACAATTTAACATTATTTTCCCAGGAAGCAAGTAGAGGCACCACTCGAGTAGTTTGGGCTGGATTTGGATTACAACATTTTGATTAATTCGAATTTGTCAAGTTTGATGTATAGTGGGTCAAGGTTGAAGAATAAGACTTAAAAAGAAAATCCATGGGAGGAACCAAAGAAGAACCATCATGAGGAGTCAAGCTGGATTAAACCGGTTTGAGTGAGTCTGATTAAACATGATATTCGTCCAGCCCAAGAACCAAACACGTCGAGTGTTGATTTATTTTATTTTCCAATTTTTTTTTAAAAAAAATGAGTATTGAATTATGATTAATAATTTAATTTTTAAGTTAGTTTAACCCATCTTTCTTTTAAATATTTTAGATTATTTTAGACTAGATTAGAGATGATTCTATTTAGTTTTTTCAGCCCTCAAACTCAAGTTAAAAACAACCGTGATATAGCTTTGAAGCTTTGTACGTCACCTTGAATTCTGATGATAAAAATAAAGCAACCCTTTTTTCATGTTTCGTGTGTTTTCTTCTATTGTGAAGAGTGAATGAGCGAGGCATCGTTCCACACTACAACTTGAATCCTTTGGTGTTTTGTCAACTTATATGCCAAGATCATGTTTAGTTGCTTCATATATTAGGTTATTTTATATTTTGGGTGGTCCCGACTCTTTACTACCTCTTATAAGTTTGAAATTAGTAGTCCATGTATATATAATTTAACAAGAGTTTTCAATTTACATCGAGCTAGAGGGAAGACGGGCAACAAGCTGCGTCGCCAACCCTTTTCTGAATTGCAAAAACGATTTTCCTTAAAAACAACATTCGACGACCTAGGAGACATAACGTTACCGTGTTAAACCTGTTGCACCATGTTGAGAAGTCGGTGCCGAGTGCACTAAAAGACGAGATTCATACATCTTTTCAAAGTGTTATTCTCTAAATTTGAAACAAAACCATCCATAGGAGATCCTAACCAAATTTCTCTAACATACTAGCATGATTGAATTGCATGTGGATCAGTTTCCACAAACAAATTACACCTTTGACATGTAGGGTTGTCAATTATTCTCTTCTGAGTTGGGCTTGTGAATGTCTTTTTTTTTGATGGCTTTTATGAAGGTGGACGAGCTTCATAAGCCTAACCAATTTGATTGTTCTCTCTTTTTCCAGCTTCGGGGTTGTAAGTATGTCCAAAAGGATTGCATGCTTCTTTGAAGTACTCTGTGTGATATTGTTAGATCATAGGCATCTGACCGCGAGCATGTACATAAAACTTGTTATTTTAGGATGACTGGGTCTCAACGGACCGGTCATACTCTTTCACTTTTTTTATGAATTACCTTTACCTAAAAAAATTATTCTCTTCTGTAAGAGATTTTCAATAGTGCTTAAGATATTTGAGAAAGCTTTTAAACAAAGAGTAGAGTTTTACCACGAAGCTGAAGGTTCTAAATTTTGTTCCATAGAAGATTTTTCGTATGAAGCATGTTGCCTCTCCAAATATTCCGAGGATTGCCATTTCCAATCTTAATGTTCCAAATAATTTTTACAGTTTCCCTCTTTACTAGAGTATATAGAGAGCCCATGACAATGTAAAGTGGCCCATAAAGACCAATATACCAAGCTGACTATATAAACAACCTTGCACCATATGTAATAGACAATTGACAAAATACAAGATCATTAGAGATCAACTATTGCAGGTTTCTCTGATTCTTTATGGTATAAGAGGGAGGTTACTTGGGATCATACTCAAGGGGAGACCACCGAAAAGGGAAGCTGCAAACTCAAAAACTATGACTCTGCCTGTAGCTTTGAGGGAAGAAACTATATTTTTAGCTTAGTTGAAAAGCATGTAATGGAGTCATTGCCCTTCTTTAGGGAGACAAATTGTAAGCGGGTTTGAAGGACATGAGCATTCAAGTGGGCGATATAGAGGTCTCGGAGGTGTAGCCAGACTTGTCCAGATGTGGTACACTCTATTACCTGAGTAAGGACTCCCCTAATAAGGGATGAGGTAAGAATGGCAAAAACTAGATGATCAGTCAAGTTGGGCTTGAGTGAGAGTTTATCTTGTGGACATGGGTTTAGGTAGGGTATCATTAATGTGGACAAGCTAGTTGTAGGCTCGAAGGACCTGGATAATCTGGGTTTTCCAGAGGAGATAGTTTTCGGAGGAGAGCTTGAAATTGATAAAGCTCGAGAAACCTGGTAGGAGAGTGAAGGAGGAGGGTTGGTGCACAACTGGTGGTGTGGCTAGGGGATCAAGAGGTGGTGGTGGCGTATACTGTGAAGGTGGTGGCGTATTTTGATTTATAGGTGAAGGGTTGTCATTTTGTGGAAAGGTGAGTTTGGGATTGAGGAATTAGAACATTTTGAGAAAGAGGATTTTTCGATGGATGTTTGTCCTCGGAGGAGTTTAAGATCCTGAGCATGTTTGTGGAGAATGAGATAAGGGAAAGAATTGGCTAAAGTGCGAGTGGATAGTCGGTTGATGAGGTAGACGACCGTTTCAAAGGCATAATCCCAAAATGAGAGGGGTAGATGGGAATGGGCTAAGAGAGCAAGTCCGGTATCAACAATGTGTCGATGACGGTTTTCGATGCTTCCATTTTGAGAGTGAAATCTTCCTACAACAACCCCATACTCTGGGTGATAACTTGGAATGACTTACTTCACTGCAAACTCAGTATTTCACCAACGAACAAAACATATTGATCTCGATTATCACTTTGTCCGGAAAGAGGTGGCTGCCAAGATTCTAAAAGTCGCTTTCATTGCATCCAAAGATCAGATAGCCGACGCTCTTACTAAACCTATGGCTACAGCTCGTTTCAATATATAACGATCCAAACTCTCCTTGCGTGAGTTCAACCCGAAGGGGCATACTAGAGTAGAGAGCCTGTTACAATGTAAAGTGACCCATAAAGCCCAATATACCAAACTGCCTATATAAACAACCTTGCACCCTATGTAATAGACATTTGACAAAATACAAGATCATTAGAGATTATCTATTGCAGGCTTCTCCGATTCCTTACTTTTACTAGTAATATATTCTATCAAACAAGATCTTGTATAACGTGCAACATGCATATTATATTGGAAGATTAATCAACTAGTTTAAGTACATGTGGTAGCTGAGATCTCTCCCAAACAACCCATGCTTCATCGTGCTGCTTAATCTGAAATTTTTGGGCGATTTTATTATTTTTCTCAAATCTCAAAATAGCAATTCACCAGCTCATCTTGTATCGGTTGTCTAATATCTTAACTGTCAGAGAATCTCAGTTTAGACATTTGAAGCTGGCCTTTAAATTCTAGTCACATGTAATACTGCAATTTTGAGTTTGTCACAATTTAAATAAACAGAAAAAAAATTGAAGGGAGGGATACGTTATTGAGATCCAGGTCTCTGTTGTCATTGTTTTGATGTTCATAATAATTATAAAAAAAAAAGAAGAAGAAAAGAAACGTGTTATCCATAGTCAATTAATTTATCCGATGAAATCATTGTTTACATCCTCCACGTACGTCTTACTAATAAATACTATGGCATCACACGATCTGGAATCACCAGAAATATCCAATTATTGAAAGAACTAGAAGGATTTCATACTCGTCGTGTATTGCTCTTTTATATATATATATATATATATATACACACACGGAGGGGGATATTATGCTTAAGGTTATATTATCACTAACATTGATAAGTTTAATTGGATGTCCTATTAATAATCTCTCAAAGGGTTCAAATAAACAAAAGAATTTATAACAATAATAGAAAACTAAATAATAACAAAGAGAATCTCCATCTTATCACGATTTTGATTTTATCAAAAGATCTTATCAGAGCTAACAAGTTTAAGTACCCATGATATCTGAGATTTCTTGAGACAAGCCATTGATTGTGTTGGTGATTATGCTGAGTCTCAATCTTTGAGTGATTCGATAAATGATCTCAAATCTCATAGCCCATAATGTAAGAACTTTTATAAGATCTTAGCTACATATATGTTTCAGATTATAACTTCAGTTCATCCATTTTTCAAAAAAAAGCAAAAAGTATTGTAACAAAAAAATGGGTGTTGGTGAGGAGAATTTAAGTCCTTTTTCCAGAGCAGGGCTTCTTAGTAAGCTAACATTCAGTTGGATCAATCCATTAATGAGAAAGGCGAAGAAGAAGGCTCTTCAAGACAGTGACATTCCAACATTAAGACAAGAAGACCGAGCGCGAACATGCTACTCAGTATTCATGGAGCTATTACATCTTCAAAAAACAAACACTATTGCTTCAACACTGATAGTATGGCAATGGAAGCCAGTCTTGATTGCAGGACTCTTTGCGCTTCTCAAGATCATTTCAACTTCAACCTGCCCTATTTTCCTCTGGCTATTCATCAGATTAGCACAAGGAGAAGAATTATTCAAGCATCAAGTGTACGTGCTCACCGCGGGACTCTTTGCTGTCAAATGCTTAGAGTCATTCGCAGAGAGATGTTGGTTCTTCAAGATGAGATTAGTTGGAGTTCAGTTAAAGTCTATGTTTTCAGCAGCTATTTATAAAAAACTACTTAAAATCTCACCTTCTTCGGGTTTCACTTCCGGCGAGATAGTTAGCTTAGTCAGCATTGACGCGTATAGGATCGGAGAGTTCCCTTTTCAGCTCCATCAGTTATGGACAACTCCTCTTCAGCTCATTCTCGCCTTGATCATCGTCTACTACTGTATTGGCTTAGCGGTTTTTGCAGCTTTATTCATGATTATACTTACAATTCTCGGAAACTCGCCTGTAGCAAAGATCCAAGCAGTATACCAGAGGAAAATCATGGAGAAACAAGATAAGATGGTGCAGCTCATCTCGGTGTCACTCTCGGCTATGAAGGTGTTGAAATTGTACGCGTGGGACTCGCATTTTAAGAAGATGGTACAAGGCCTTCGAGAGGAAGAGTTTAAATGGGTGAAGGCAGCTCAAGTGCAAAGGGGTTATTACATTGTACTTTTCTGGCTATCTCCGGTGTTGATACCGGTGGCGGTATTGCTCACTTGTCATTACTTTCTAAGAGTTGAACTCACAACTGCAAATGTATTCACCTTTCTTGCAGCTGTAAATCTTCTGCAACAGCCTATTAGACTACTTCCGGATGTTGTGGGAGCGTATATAGATGCTAAAGTTGCATTGAATCGGATTATGAGATTTCTTGAGGCTCCGGAGTTACAAAGGTATGGAAGAATGGATATTTGGAAAGAGGAGGCAATATGTATACAAGCAAAAGGGATCTCTTGGGATGGTAATGTTAAGACACCTAACTTGAGGAAGATAGATATGGTGGTCAATGCTGGTGAAAGAGTAGCCATTTGTGGGGAGGTTGGAGCTGGTAAAACAACACTTCTATCTGCCATTCTAGGCGAGGTTCCATATGTTGATGGAAGAGTATGAGTTTTTTTTTTATTTTTTTTATTTTTTATGTTGATATATGGATACCAAACAGGCCTAACTTTCTGTTGTGCTTATTCCTTGATGTATTTTTTTTCTTAGGTTCAAGTGAATGGGAGGATAGCTTATGTTTCGCAGACAGCTTGGATCCAGACAGGAACAATTCAGGAAAACATATTATTTGGATCATCCATGGATTTAGGCAGATACAAAGACACACTTACCAAGTGTTGTTTGGTTAAAGATCTTGAGATGCTTCCGTTTGGTGATCTCACTGTGATTGGAGAAAGAGGGGTCAATCTAAGTGGAGGACAGAAGCAAAGAGTACAGCTTGCTCGCGCCTTGTATCAAAATGCTGATATATATCTACTAGATGATCCGTTTAGTGCTGTGGATGCACATACCACCACCCGTTTATTCAATGTAATCCATCATCATTATTCACTAATGTGGCCTTTGAGATTTCTGATTGCAAATGGGCTTTTTCTGATTTTAAAATTTTTTTTTTTTTAGGAATATGTCATGGAAGCACTTGCAGGAAAGACAATCTTGCTTGTAACACATCAAGTCGACTTCTTGCCTGCATTTCAGTCAATTTTGGTAAGTGTTAACAACAAATTCAAGAAAATAGAACGAGTAAGTCATTGATCTTATATATTGAACAAATACTTCTTCTTCTTTTTTTCTGTTATAGCTAATGTCAGAAGGAGAAGTTCTGAGAGCAGGTACTTATGATGATCTTTTAGCTTCGAGCAAAGAGTTCAGTACCCTTGTATATGCACACAACAACTTTAGTTCCAACAATTATAAGTCCAACAACAAGAGTTCAAAACCAGCAATTCTGAAGGAAAGCAATACTAAAGAAATCACAGTAGGAGATCAACTAATTAAGGAAGAGGAAAAGGAGACAGGAGACGGAGGTCTCAAGCCATATTTACAGTACCTTAAACATGGAAAAGGATTCTTGTACCTATCTTTGGCGATTATTGCTCATATTCTGTTCATATGTGGACAATTTGCACAAGGCTATTGGTTAGCTACTAACCTTCAGAGCTCTAGCACAAGCAAAAGGAATATGGTTGCAATTTATGCTCTTATGACATGTTTCTTGTTCGTCTTCTTGTTTCTAAGAGGAGTTTTTACTGTTCTTCTTGCTAATGCGGCTTCAAGGTCTATATTTTCATCATTGATCAACTCCATCTTCAGAGCTCCAATGTCTTTCTTCGATTCAACTCCTCTTGGAAGGATACTAAGTCGGGTATCATCTGATTTGAGTCTTGTCGACCTTGAACTACCCGTTAGATTGATTAATTCTATTGGTACAACCATGGTCATCTACTTCTGCTTTGGAGTTCTGGCATTTCGTACTTGGAAGATATTATTGTTGATCATCCCAATGATCTATCTCACCATTGTTCTGCAGGTACAAAACAAAAAACAGATTTATCACTTAATCTATGGTTCTTATATTATTCATTTGATTCATAATCTATTTGAAGCAGAGGTATTACTTTAATACTGCCAAAGACCTAGTGAGGATCAATGGGACAACAAAGTCTACACTTGCCAGCCAGATTGCTGAAACAGTGGCAGGAGTTATGACAATAAGAGCTTTAGGAGTTGAAGATGAGTTCTTTTCTACAAACCTGGATCTTATTGACAAGGATGCAAGCCCATTTTTCCACAACTTTTCAGCAAATGAGTGGCTCCTACAACGGCTTGAGATAGCATGTGCAGTTGTGATATCAGCCGCAGCTTTGTTCATGACCGAATTTTCGTATTCAGTATCTTCAGGTGCTTAGCAAACAAACCTCAACTCTTATTCAATCAATATATCATTGTTATATGAAAAAATACATAAACACACACATGTATGTATATGTTATGGTATGCAGGTTATATTGGGTTAGCACTTTCATATGGTATATCATTGAACTTTTACTTAACGCTTTGCGTTAAGGTCCAATGCTTGTTATCAAACATGATGGTTTCTGTCGAAAGGCTAGAGCAATACATGAATATTCCGAGTGAAGCTCCTGAGATAATACAACAAAATAGGCCTTGTCTTAGTTGGCCAGATAAGGGGAAAGTAGAAATCTGCAATTTGAAGGTAAAAAGATTGAATTAAACCAAGTTTGAGTCCCATTAGACAGTAATGTATATATAAATAATGTGTTTGCAAATTGCAGGTTAGATATCAGCCTAGTTCCCCTCTTGTTCTAATGGGGATCAGTTGCGTCTTTGAAGGAGGATACAAGATTGGAATAGTTGGCAGGACAGGCAGTGGCAAGACGACGCTTATCAACACATTGTTTCGATTGATCGAGCCAACAGAAGGCAAAATTGTCATTGATAACATAGATATCTCCACTATTGGGCTGCATGATCTCAGATCCCATTTTGGGGTCATTCCTCAAGAAGCAATACTTTTTGGAGGATCTGTGAGATACAATCTTGATCCAATGTCAGAGCATCCTGATCACGAGATTTGGGAGGTTTGCACTTTGATTGTAAAGTGATAATGAGCCTAATATACAAGATTTTAAGGAGTTAATAGTGTATTACTTTGTTTGTCACAGGTTCTTGGAAAATGTCAGCTGAAAGAGGCAGTTCAAGAGAAAGCAGCAGGTCTCACCTCCTTAGGTAACCAATATTGATAGCCTAGATTTTTATTTTTATTTAATTTTTTTCAAGTATGCTTAGCTAAATATAAAAGAGTAATGCAGTGTTACAAGATGGATCAAATTGGAGCATGGGGCAAAGACAACTATTCTGTCTCGGGAGGGCATTGCTGAAGAGAAGGAAAATACTAGTTCTTGATGAGGCAACGGCTTCCATTGACAATGCTACAGATGCCATTATTCAGAAAACGATAAGAAGAGAGTTTGCTAACTCAACTGTCATCACGGTAGCTCATAGGATACCGACTGTGATGGACTGCACAAGGGTGCTTTCTATGAGCGATGGTATGACATAAGAGTTATTGATCACTGAATTAAAGTTGTTTGTACTATGATTTTAACTTGAGGTTATTCAAAATTTGGCATGCAGGGAACTTGGTGGAGTATGACGAGCCAGCTAAGCTGATAAGAGAAGATGGCTCGTTGTTCGGAGAACTTGTAAGGGAGTATTGGGCGAATAATGCAAATTCAGGATATAGCTCAGAGAATGAAGCAGTTGAAGCTTGATTAATATGTTATTTTTAATGGTTATAGTGTTAATTTCTCTTACTGTTGCAGATTGTACATAAATTTTATGGGTTATTTATATTATATCTTGTGATGAATGAAAATCCACCACCTACCCACAGCCACAGGCCGCAACCACCCATCTACCGACTACCATACACACTATAATTGTATCATATTGTTATTAATAATATTATTTATTAAATCGGAATTATCAAGGGTCTAGGAAATAAAATAATGCAGCATATACATCGTTAATGAAAGCCAATCGATTAAAATGATATGAATGCTTTGGTATATTGAATAATCATCATTCCACAACATGAATCCCTATAATCTTTCAATTACAATGAGTAAAACTTACACAAGGGATGCAGAGATCAAAGGAGTTCTTCTGACATCATACACAACAATGAGATCACTGTATAATCAACAAAGATGGAAAAACTGAAAAAAGATACAGCATACAAGACACATCATCTCAGGCGATGGAGAGTTGTCGAGCATAGGCACAATTCTTTCAAATTTAAGAAAATTATAGTTATATATGTAGTATTTATGTCGAAATTAAACAACTAAACTATGATTTGGGAAGTCTAGATATTGCAAGTAAAAAAAAAACTTAGTATATAGACTAAATTAAGTAAACTACATCTATACTTTCTACTGTAAACTAACATCTAGACCTTACAAGCAGTCAAGCATTAAAAAAACCCTAACTTTCACCGAGTAAGTCTCCTCCCTCGTTTTGTAGTGTAGCTGCAAATAATACACACTTCTTTGTTCTTGATTCTAGCATATCTATGGCTGGACGTGTGCTCTACATTGGTCAGAATCTCTGTCGAGCCACTCAGTGATCAAATTCAAGACAAAAGGCAATTTGCTTCCGCATCCGCTTCAAGAGAGATTCAAGGTAATCAGCCAAATGTAAATTTCCCCTTAAAATCCAAGACCTATGCATTAAAACATGCTATCTCAGTATATGCAGATTCTCTCTAGGTGCGACATACGTTGCGTCAAACCCAGTCCCTTATCATCGAATTATACACTTGGTCTCTAGATTACGACTTGTCAGAGTGCATGTAAAAAATAACACATCATAACAAATACAATCGAACTCTGGACCAAGGGAATACCGGAGCACCATCAGCAGCCTGCATCATGAATCGGGTCATAACTCAAAGGGATGAGTCACTATATGCAAAACCATACAAATTTATGTGAGCCAAAAGAGAAGGCGAGTTTTTGTCAAATACAGTTGGCTACTGATTCGAGAAACCTCTCATGCTGCATCAATGGTAAGAATTTGTTGCTTCCTGCTTACTGATGCTAAATCTGCAGGCTTTCAATACCATGTAATCAACAAGCTGGCCAGATCCTATCAGCTTGAAAAATGAGCAATGAGTAAGCTTATAGCCATGAAGAAGATGTATAGGCCAACGAGGCAGAAGCCCCAGAACCTAGGGACCCGGAATCTACACCATGTTATGATGAGGAGCGACCCCATCAAACTCAACAGCAGGAAGACGAAGGCAACCACAATGCTGATGTGAAAATGGAGTGTATAGGCTTCAGGGTAAACATTTGCAGTTTGTATAACCAAAGCCATCCCAAGCCCACATAGCATATTGAACATGGGTCCAGCAAAGCATCCAGCCATGGCCAATGTGGGCTGGCCTGCCTTTGCAAGTGCCACATCAGCAACAAGGTCACCTATAGAGTTTCCCCAAGCTAGAACTGTAAGCCCAAGGAGTGACGGAGGCAACTTGAGAATCGCTCCCAAGGCAGCAAGGCAGTTGAGAAGTTCTCCGGCCACATTGGAAATCCAGAAAACACTCATCACAAATGCAACCAGAATGACAGATATTTGCTCGCTTTTAGGGGCCTCCTTTTCAACCATGTAGTGAACAAGCGCAAGAGAGGAACTTGAAAAGAACACCATTGACCATAGAGGCAAATGGAAGCCGGGAATCAAAAATGTCACCGGATAACTCATTGCTACAAACGAATCGCAGGAATATACAAGGGCAAGTGGGCAAAGTGCAATGTTGGCAGACGAATAAAATCGGTTCCATTCAGAAGGTGAGGTCTCTGGAATGCTCAGCTTCAAAAGCACAGAAACTGGAACCTCCCAGATCTTCGAGATCTGCGCATTGGAATTCAAGTCATTCCTGAGTATTCATGAACAGTTTAGAGCAACAAATGATTCTCACTTGAACAAGATTAGCCGATATAGAGCCAAAATAGGAAGCTTAAGTGAAGAGGAAGATATCGACAACTGCAACTAGAGCTTCTCATGTTTCTAAGACAATCCATCATAATAAGCAACCGACAAGAACAAAAAAAACAAGAGTTTCTGATATTAAATAATTATCTCGACAAGTCCAAATTATGGCACTAAAAGGCTAAACTAGAACCATAAATCTGATGGTAGTCGGAAGAATTGATTCAATAGGCAAGCAGTAATAGCCGTACCTTTTGGAAACAGTGTCGAAACCCTAATTTCCCTCTGCCCTCTTCTGATTCCATCTTGGAAATGCCATTCTCGCAGTCAGGAAGCACCAAACAGTGCTGACCTTGAGCTTCCCCAACCCTAACAAATTTCCTTGGAGCGTCATCCTGCTTCCGGGCCCCAAAATCCATCCAAAACACAACACCAACAAAAAAGAAATAGAAGGCAACAAATCCAACGGCCTGCCAAAGGAACAACTCCCCACTAAGGTAGACATAGAAGAAGAAGAGCGCAGCGGTGAGATAGAACAGAACATCCCGAACAAAGGAAGCCGGATCGACAGGAAATGGGGCAGCAAAGATGGCAACGAAACCGACGACGAAAGCGGAGACGAAGGCACCGGCGGATAGAATAGCGCCGAGGCCGGTGCGGGGTTGGCCGGAGCGAAGGGCGGCGAGGGAGGAGAAGACGTCGGGAGCGCCGTTTCCGAGGGCGAGGAGAGTGACGGCAGCCATGGAAGGGGACAGAGAGAGGTGAGTGCAGAGCTTGGTGACGACGATGGTGAAGCGATCCTGGGCTGTTTGAACGAGCAAGTAGAAGAAGAATAGGAGGGAGAGGGAGAGGAAGGGGAGGGAGAGGAGGGGTTGGCCATGGAAGATGCAGAAGTGGAGTGAGAAGTAGTTGATCAGGCCAGGATTGTCGGATCCGCAGTGGAGGAGGAGGGAGAGAGAGCAGCGATCGGAGGCTGGGTGGTGGTCGGAGATGGAGGAGCACGACGAAGGAGGAGACGCCGTGAGGAGGGACCGATGGGTGTTAGGGAATGTGGGGGAAGGAGGTGGGATGATGAAGAAGAAGAGGAGAGTAGAGAGGAGAGTGATGGATACATAGAAAAACAAGGCCATGTCATTAGCAGTGAACAAGGCCGAGGGAGGGAGTTGGAAGGAGAGGGATAGAGAGACGCCTCTTTTTGTTATTCATCCGCCCCTTCCGATCAAGATCGGATCTAGCTTGCAGATACAAAGCTTTTCGCCTAATTTGTTTGACTAATTTACCCTTAGAAACTTGATCATCGTTTAAGTTAGTTGTATCTCAGGTGACAGATGACGGTGAAAATGAGATGCGTGAAGCAGGGGCAGAGGTCAGGTAGTTTTCGGTCATGCTATTTCAATTTCGGCACAATTTTGAGTCGGTTGAAGTTGAGTCCAACCGAATTCAGTCAGATGGTCATTACAGATTTACGGATGCTCGAAATTCGGTCAAACAATTGAAGTATAATCGGGTTCGGTCATTTTCAGATCATATTGATTTCAGTTCAAATTGTTTTAATCAAGTCTGTCTCACAAATGTATTTCTTTTTTTAATTTTTGGTGACAACAAGGTTTTTTCAATATTCAATAGATAATTTACTAACGTGTTTTGAGCATTGTGTCCCAAATTTGGAAAATAAAATAATTAATTTTGTCGGTGGCACCAAGCTCCAGACTAATACCGAATGCCTATTTACAAATAGTGAACCTCTGCTCAACATATTCTGTGTAAGAAAGGGCAGCGGTGGCAAACTCCAAGATGCAGAAGCTCAAGAATGTATGATCATAAACCATAATGAATACCTCAAACACCCCAAAAGAAATCAGTGCAGTAGGATTAGTATTTGACCTTGTTTCTTTGTTCGTTCTCTCTTTCTTGATTGTTAAAAATGCCTCCTGCTACACCAGTTTTCCACTATCCCTTTATTTTCACTGTCAGGATCCTAGTTTATAACAGATATCAGAGTATAATATTGGAGTAGGCCATGTTGATAACAAAGGAACGGTTTGGTAGGTATATTGAATAATCATCATTCCATAATCTAAAGCAAAACCAATTACACTAATACATTCCCAGGTGATACCGACTGCTCTACAAGAACATTTGAATGTAGGAAGCATTAGATATATGCCTATAGCATAACATGAAGCCCTGTGATCTTTGAATTACAACTTACAAGCATGTATCGACACAATGGAACCAAAGTCAGATCCACCCATCTCAAACTTAAGAACACACCTCAATTAGGATGAACATGAGAGCGGAATAAAAGTGGGTAGGTGCAACAGAGACCACTGCTCCAACACTGCAAAACGAACGATTCATAGTGTGCTTTATGCAATGCCACAACAAATAAACCAAATCTAGTAGCACAAAGTTTTGTGTTGGATATTTACCACAGAAAGCAATGGTCCTTGTTTGAACTTGTTATGGAAGGAAAATGCAAGAGGCTTTGCATTGTCACCTGGTCCTCTGATGAACCCACTATGAAGAAACAATCAGCCGAGTCAATAATACCTCAAAGTATCTGGTCTTCTTTACAAACTCACAAAATGACTAGGCTCACAAAAATGGAAAAATGTTAACTTGTAAAACTTACACAAGGGATGCAGAGATCAAAGGAGTTCTTCTGACATCATACACAGCAATGAGACCCCTGTACAATTCATCTCCTTCTTTATATGATACAGCTAGACGCTCTCCTGAGGCATCCCAGGCTATTTTCTCAATTCTCTGACTGAACAAGATAATTTCATGGTGATGATCATACAAGTTAAACTTTAGCATATGAGACATAAGAAGAAAATGTCAGATGTCCGACTCTAATGTTCAATAAAGCTGGATATTATATTATATTATTATATAGAGGAGTGTATGCTCTAGGGAAGGATTCAGTAGGTGATAGCTGGAAGTCACCCAAGAAACCGACAATGATAATATGACACCATAAAAGGATGAAAGAAGCATATCGGTAACACTGAGAGTACAATTTCAGTCCCTCAGATGCAAATTTCGCAACGCTTGTATGACAAATAAAAAAATCAGCATTGAATGTAGAGCGCACACATAATTTTCTTTCCTGAGAGGTTTGCGAGAACCACATCTATCCGCTTTGTATCAAATGACCATAATACTTAATTTCTCATCCACTTTAATCTCACTCTCCATGCAGGTTAAGATGCAAAGCTTTTTCCTGATCAATTTATTTTTCAAGTTCAGAATTTATTCTTTCTAGATTAGGATGTTCCTAAAACATCTGTCAAACATTTTAATATATCATATATCATATATATGACCCTCCCTCTCCCTCCAAAGAACAGCTTATCCCCTGAGGCTTAGATACACTCTTTATCATCACCAACAAGAGATTTGGGCCTGTGATTATTCAAGCCATACAAGGAAAAAGTAATACAGAAAACAATGCGCAGATATCTTTACCTCCCCGTCAAAGATGGTATGTCAGGCAAATCAACACGCAACAAGTGTGCATCTGAAAATGAAAATAAAGTAGAAAGAGAAAGTCCAGATATTAATGAGGTCATTTTTATAGGTAGACTGAAGATGGATATAATTGCTTCAAAGAAATTGATTTGGCTGACTACCAAGAGAAGGAGGCTTCGATGCAAAGTGGATAGAGCCCAATGATGAAGATTCTGAGAATGAGACCAATATTTTACGACCATCAGGATCCCACATTGCTCCCTGGCATTGAGTCATTGTTAATAGTTGGAACATCACACAAATATCATCTCGCAAGCTGAAAGTGGTTTACTTACAGTGACAAAGCCCCCACTTGAAGACCAAGATTCTGATGTCCAAGTAGCTGTCTCCCAAAAGTAAAAGGTCCCATCACTGCAATAGAACATTATCAACTTAAGCTCATACATCTCATTATGCTTTGAGCTATTGCTAATCAAGGATAACTAAATTGAGATCATACAATTTAGCTGCAAAAAAGTAATCTCCTGTTGGTGACCATTTTAAGATCGAGATGCCCCCAAGTCCTCGTCGAATAGGAGTTCCCAAGCCTACGAATCATATGTGAATTAACTTGACATCAGGTCTTTGTTGTTGAGCATCACAAATAAAGAAATAGATGCAATTTGACATTGATATACCACATTAGGACGAATATACAATAGTGGCAACAGCTTCTGTTATTGTGAAGATAAAAAAAATCAAGCCCGCGATATGCAATAGATCAACTCATGTCAAACAATACAACTAAAAACGATCATTCAAACAACACACAAGTCTCCCTACATCAAATAATATGATAGCAGAAAAGGATAAGACAAAGTTCAAAGCTGATTATATACCTTGAGAAACATCCCAAATGGTGAATGAAGAGCTATCATATGATCCAGATGCCAAATACGTATAGAATGGTCAAGAAAATATCACTCTGTAGGACTCATAAAGGCAAAAAGAATGAAACGTTTCAATATTTTGTAATTATAAAACTTTATATCCTTTCATCAAAGGAATTGCTATGGTACGGAAATTCACAAGGAAATGGAGGAAATGGCAAGGATATCTTCCATCAGGGCTCCATGAAAGTGCAGAGATGTGGTAATTGCAAGAGCTCCTAAGACAATCCACCAAGGTCCATCTAATCCCAGTCCCCCTGGAGATGGAACCAACAAACTGAGAAGCCCCAGGTCTGACTGATGCTGCATTGCCAGGATATGAAGCAGCCCATAAGCAAATTCCACCCCTGAATGAACAATCACATAAGCTGTTGATTAATGCAGATTGCAGATGAAATACAAACATGAAGCCTAATTCGAAGGGAGCATACTGACCTGCATGCTACAGCAAGTGTTCTACCACCATTTGGCCTCCACTCAACAAGTTTAACATCTTTCTGAAAATCACCGTCCAAGATGCTTGGATCCTTCCCTTCATTCAAAGAGAAAGGTAATTGTCATATAGCACTTGAAGATGGGTAATCTTCTGTTAATTGTTTGTTTATTGAAATATTTTAAGGCACACTCAAGCCATGGAGGGTTGTTGAGCCTAGGCACAATCCTTAAACCTTAAAAAAATGATAGTTATATACATAGTATTTATGTCGATTTAATAAAACTATACTATGATTTGGAAAGTCTAGATATTGCAAGTAAGAAAACTTAGTAACTAGACTAAATCAAGTAATTTGGGTTACAGCATATAATTTAAATAGCATAGCACAATGTAAAAACCTCAATGATGTATAAATAAAATTACAATAATATTTAACAAAAAAGTGTATACCTCACTAAGCTCATATGTTGGCTAATATCGAAGAAAAGAGAGAGAAGACAAAGCACAAGAAAGAGGGAGCAAAAGAAGATTTTAGAACTCATGTATGGTCAGGAACACCTTGGAATCTTAGTGTATATTTTTTTACTTAATAGTCCCTGCCTAATCGAAGCGAACTTGCCTAGGCCAAGCAATCGTTTAGTCTGAATAGCTTTAAACAAAACAGTGTATGTGTACTTTAGAACTTGGGTTATTGAGTACAAGGAGAAAGGATTTTTCCCTCTTAAATCTTCATTTCCAGCAGGCGAGAACTCTACATCAATGAGCTCAAGATAAATGACATGTCTATAAATCTACCAGAAGAAGGGGAAGCAAACTTTTCTATCCCCATGAAAATTCATGGAGTTTGTACAGTTGCTAAACAGCTCAAGATTAGTAAAAACTAACTTAAACAATACCTGAATCCTCATAATCACGTATAGTTACTTGATTTGGCCCAGAGATGAATGCTAGTATATGCTTGTGTTGGTGCCATGACACCCCTTGTAAGTTAACCTCAGGCAGCAGACGTGCCTGCAAAAACTAAGATCCTCAGGAGGTGCAATGAATAGAAAGTCGGTGAAATCAGTCTCAACTCCAACAGGTTCAGTTGTTAAACGCACCAATTAAAGGTGCAATGGCATTCACAAGGCATTAAAAGCCCCAAACTTAAAAGGTTATAAACAGAAACGGAAGAATGAATGTATTGAGAACTCACATCATCAGGGTGGAAAAGACGATCAACAGCAGAAAGAATCTTCGAGGGAAATTTTGAAATGCCCTTTTCAGTGAGCCCACTCCCACTCTCTCTATTTCCTCCCGGATGTTCGTCATCATCTCCATTACTTGCAGTTAACAAATTCTCCGCTTGAAAGGAAACAGGCCCAAATACGGTACCCTAACAACCATATGCACAGTTGAAGATCCAAAATTTGATCCAGCGATCGACAAATTCCCAACAGCAACAATTATAAAAAACAAATTACAAGGAAGAATGACATTACAAGTATTTTCCCGTATCCCTCTTTGGCTCGATCATCGGAAATGCTATCAGCAGTGACTGTGCATCGAATAAAAAGCAAAACAAAAGGGGGAAATTACAAATAAAGCTTGAGAACACATGATGAATTTGCAAAAATGGTATAGGAGGGTTGGTGAATCGTACTGAGGTCTCTGTTGATCTCGCAAATGGTGACGGATCCCGGTGACGGAAAAGACGGCATGGTCGGGATCGGAAGAAGTCGGTGGCTCGCTGGCGGAAATGTCAGTCGGTAGGGTTTTAGGTGAGACTTCTATGGCGAATTTACTTCCCGCCCAGGGTTGTCTATCTTTCGCATTGAAACGATGCGTTTCAGTATTTCCTTCCAACTTATTCATATTTAAAAGGGTAAATTGCGGAAAATAACCTAACTTTTGGGATGTTGCGGTCTGTGGTCTAACCTTTTAAAAATATAACTAAAAACCCAACTTGTACTCTATGTTGTAGATGTTAGCCTATGATCACCGCCGGTAATTTTTCTTGGGTGAAAGTGATGAGGTGTCTGATGAGGTGTCTTCTTTCTTTAATGACTAGATAAATTGCGAAAAATAAAAACCTTTTGGGAGTAATGTTCGTTTGTAGCCTAAATTTTTTAAAATGAAAATAAAAACCAATCTATACTACATGTTGTAGATGTTGGCATATATTTACTGCCGACAATTTTTCCGGTGAAAGTGAAGGCATGTGAGCAGAGTTATTTGAGAGAAAACAACAACACTAGGTCATTCATATGAAAGTTTAATAATGTATTATGTCATGCATATGAAATTATCATCACACTAATCGGATATTTGGTTTGTTTGTTACGAGTATAATTTGTTATAGAGGTTTTTGGTTGGGTATTGTTGTAGATAATTTTTCAAAAATGATTTTAAAAAATCATTTGTGTTTACTTAAAGTAACTTTTAGGTAATTAAATATATGTGACACCTTAACATGCAACTCGTCACTTTCACCGAAAAATTATAGGCAGTAAGCATAGGCCAACATCTACAACATATAGTATAGATTGATTTTTATTTTCATTTTTAAAAAGTTAGGCTATGAAAAAACTACACTCTCACAAGGTTTGTATTTTTTTCGCAATTTATCCAGTCATTAAAGAAAGAAAACACCTGATTAGACAACTCATCACTTTCACCGAAAAAATTACCGGCGACAAGCATAGGCTAACATCTACAACATATAGTATATGTTGGATTTTTAGTTGCATTTTTTAAAGGTTAGGCCAAAGACCGCAACATCCCAAAATGTTAGGTTATTTTCCGCAATTTATCCTATTAAAAAAGAGAAAATAAACCGTATATAAGAGGTAAAGCCCCCTCTTCTGACCGCAAAAAAGAAAAGAAAAAAAGAGGTAACGCCGGAAACCCTAGAAATTCATAGCCGCCGTTTCTCTTTGCTTTTCTTCGGCCAGGGTGAAGATGGTGGTAGAAAGCGACGACAAAGCAGTTCCAATTTTCAGGGACATAAGACGGTACTACTGTGAATACTGTGGAATTTGTCGATCTAAGAAATCTCTAATCACATCCCACGTTCTCTCTACTCACAAGGTATCTCTCAATCCACACTCTAATTTGATGGAGGCCATAATTGATTTCGTCTTATTCCACACTCTTAAAGTAGCTAAATCCTAATTTGATGGGGGATTAATTGATTTCGTCTTGAATCTCTTTAGGAAGGGATGGAAGAGCAGAAATTAGATAAGGAGGATGAGAGATCGGGTTTGAACTTATGCGATGATTGTGGAGCTGTGTTTAAGAAACCTGCGCACTTGAAGCAACATATGCAAAGCCACTCATTGGAGGTATATACACTTTATTCAAAATTTTAGAAGCCTAAGTGTTCAAAATTGGGGCTAAGTTGTAACTGATTTGTTTCAATTAGTGGTGTTGTTTCCTATAGTTCCCATGTACATGGTGAATCAGGCGACATATAATAGGTTTGCTCTTCGGTAGTGTATTGATTTGGTTCTTTGCTGATAACTGTAAACCCTGCAGATTGGATTAGCTTGATAAATGTGTGTGAAGCATTGGATCCCAAAAATGATCTCCAAAATGCGAAGAGGCTTTCAATGTAAATCTTGACTGGACTAGTATCAGTATGGGAGACCATCTGAGAAGCTCCATCAAGAGGGCCTCAGTCACGCACTGTATTTGAGGTTTGCAATTTCTAAGCAGATGTGAAACTGCAACTCTGGTTCTCTATTTGGATTGCATTTGATTTCGTTTCAAATTTTTATTTTTTTTTAATTTTATTTTGTTGCAGAGACCCTTTATTTGTCCAGTTGATGACTGTAGTGAGAGTTATAGAAGGAAGGATCACTTGAATCGCCACCTGCTTACTCATAAGGAAAAGCTATTTAAGTGTCCAATTGAGGATTGCAATATTGAATTCACTATTAAGGCCAACATAGCAAGACATTTGAAGTATAAGCATGATGGAAATAATCTTTCCAGTGAAGACGAAGATGAAGTGGAAAAGAATTTAATATGTAGTGAAATTGGATGTGGAAAGAAATTCCAGTATGAATCCAGGCTTAAGAAGCATATGGAATCACACGGTGAGTCTTTGAATTTGTTACATGTTTATTAATGAGAAAAAAAGTTCTCATCAAAAACTACATTGTCTGCAGTTAAACTGGACTCGGTTGAAGTATTCTGTGCTGATCCAAGTTGCATGAAGCCCTTCAGCAATACAAAATGTTTAAATGCTCATATCCGATCATGCCACCAACACGTTACATGTGAGATATGTGGATCAAAGCATCTGAGGAAGAATATAAAGCGTCATCTTCGCGCTCATGAGGATCATTCTTCAGGGGAAATAAAATGCACTTTCGAAGAGTGTGACCACACATTTACCACAGTAAGTTATTTTGGACAAGTATAATTTGCTTATGATGAGACTATGTTCTAACAACAACCTGTTTTCGTTCTGATTGAAAATCTAAACAGAAGTCGAATCTTCAACAACATATAACGGCTGTTCATCTCGAACTCAAACCTTATGTCTGCAGTTTACCTGGTTGTGGCAAGAGGTTTACTTACAAGCATGTGAGGGATAACCATGAAAAATCATCATGCCATTCATATGTGCATGTAAGAGATGCTTATGCATAATCTGTTTTCGAGTTTTTTTCTATTTGTATCTACTTTATCTATCAGATTTATCTTGACACCCATGTTTTGTGTGGTAATAGGGTGACCTTGAAGAGTTTGATGAGCAGTTCTTGTCCAGACCCAGCAGGGGTGGAGTGAAGAGAAGCTGTCCAACTATTGATAGCCTTATGCGTAAGAGAGTTGTCCCACTGAGTAATTCTGACACTGTTATGACTGACGGGGCCAACTACATGTCATGGTTGCTTTCAAGTGATAATGAGGATCAAATTTGAGCTTCTTTGTTGGATAGTTATGAATGTGCTCACGTGTTATATTATAAAACTGAGGCCTTAGGTATGTAGATATTTTTTGTTTGGCTTCAGTGTATATGATCTAAATCAAGTTGTAGACAATTGATGTTTGAAAATCTATTGAATTAACTATGGATATTATTTTACATTTGAAAATAACGATGTGTATCATAAAAACTACATTTTTTTAGTTTTTTCTAAACTAAACAACCTTATAAAACTTTATTTTCTAAATTGAATCACCTATATTACAATAAACTGAACTAGGAGTGGGCAATGTTGGTCCCGATGAAGCCTTTGTCTTCTTCATCCCAGAATTCCCCTCTTCGATGCCTTCTTGTCTGAACCCATGGAGGAAGGTGGTGGTTTGGACCGATTTTTTTTTCTTTCTTCAAAGCACTCTTCTGAATCTAGTATATTCTCCTTTAAAACTAAGATATAAGTTTGGTATTTTGTCTTATGAACAGCAAAGAACGCCGAATTTTAGGTTCCACTGATCTCGATTTATTGCTTTATGAAACTGAATCTCTCACTCCCACAATACAAAAAAATGCTGACGAGGTTTGTTGTTAGCAATAAGCAGAGAATGAATGTAGCAACTTCATATGTTAACTTAACACCCCCTTTGCACCAATACTCAGTTGGTCTAGTGGGATGTGTTGGTCTAGTGGGATGTGGTGCTAGACTCCTTAAGTGTTTAGCTTGGAGATTCGAGTTCGAATCCTCTTGGCGGCATGTATGGAAAAATTGATATTGGGAGGGTATCCCAGCAATGGGCCACGACTTTCTACCCGATTCGGACGTAGAGCGGCTAAGCCAATAGAACCGGGTGGTCTACGAATTTACCATTTACCGGAAAAAAAAAAACACCCTCTTTGCAAGTCAATGATAGTGAAAGCTACAAACTATCTTCAAGTATCAAACATTTGAACTTCCAAAGTAGTATGTTCTCAGTTTTTTAAGTATCTCCATTTTAGTCTCTCTTCGATACCTCTGCAACTTGTTTTCCAAGATTCGTGTGCGAACAATTTGCCCATCTTCAAGATTGGAAGGTCGAAGCAAGTAACCATCTTTCTTGTCTAAACAACAAGAAGATAAAAGAAAAATGAAAAACAAAGGAAAAACCAAATTGTTGTTATGTATCTCGAAGAAAAAAAAATGTTTCGGAAATTGACTTTCCTTTTGAAGTCGGTTTCGGAAATTTGAGAAATGTGGTCTGTAACACCCCAAAATTCAAAAACCTGGGATGTTACGGGCTAAGACCTCACAATGGGCCCGACCCTAGCTTGACAATGATTTCTGAAGGAGACGGTGTCGGTGTTGTTTGGCTCGAGAAGCAACGGTGGTGGCCTAGGTCTCCTCTCCGGTGGGCTCAACGTCCGGACCGATGGCTTCGATCTTCCCGTTGGCTCACTGACTCGGTCGGTCTGTTCGACCTCAGTGAAGACTTCTCTGGTGGTTGCGGTTTCGGACGGGACTGGTGTCATGAGAGACGGATCTGGTATCTGCGAGGTATTGGCGAACAAGGGCGGCTTCAGTTTCAGTTTCCGGCAACAAAAACTTGTTCCTGGTGGTGGTAAGCTCGAAATTGGTTTCGGATTCAAGTGGAAGCGGTGGAAGATGAGCGGATTAGGGCTAAAATTGTGCTTTTTGGTGGTGAATAGTGTATTCGGGGAGGGAGAGAGATGAAAGAGGCTAGGGTTTTGGAGTAATGTAGGAGATGATGAATAGTGAATCCTGGAATAGTGTTACGAGTTTTGGAATGGACTTCTAATAATTAAGCTCCCTAAAAACTTTAGGAGTCTAAATGAATCCCGATATTTTCCTCACCTTGATATCGCTCGGAACTATCCTCAATATGTTTCTTAAGAAAACCAAATGAAGATAATATATCATCACTAAATTCTCAAAATAATTGTTTTGGTTTGTCACTTAATTATATTTCCGACTATATCTCAAGACTGCTCATTTATCCCAAAACTTGAAGGAAACCTACTACGAAAAACCCTCCAGGTAATAAAAATCCGGGTTATTACATGGTCTATAACCTTCATTTGTTGGGATGACTTTCCTATTGAAGTTGTTTCTCGAGTGTGGTCTATACGATTGTTCCGGAAGATGTCGTAGTCACATTTCACTGTTGATCGTGTTTGTTCGTGGTGGTGATTAAGGTCTTTGAAGATCCTCCATCTAGGTGGGAAAATGTCGTGAGATCCACATTTCCACAGGAGGTATGTCGTCCCCTTGTATTAGGTTTCTACTATGATGCTTCCCGGCGGCAAGTTACCGCATTAGTTCAGCTATCCCGTGCCTTTCCATGTTTTTGTTAGTCTCGAGAGTTCCTCGCCTTCTCATGTGGTTTGTTTGTTCCGTCTTTTTTGATTCTTGTTGACCTTCTCGGTCATTTCTTGTAGTATTTTTTGTGTTTTGTTCCTCTTAGGTTTTGTTAGTTGCATGACGGGTTTTCTGTTTTCCCGTTTTCGGCCTCTTGATACACCAAGTATGTTTGGTGTTGTCGAGCTTCTTACCATCTTGATTAAAAAAAATAAAATAAGTTGAAGTAGGAGTGGGCAATAGATCTATCATACTTATTCAAACCTTGGATTCGGATCTTGTAGGTCTGGCACTTTTTTATTTATTTAATAATTATGCATTATTTGACTATTCATTTGATTTAATGTTTACCGGATTGAATAATTATTCATCATTTGCATATTTACTTGATGCTAATATCAAGTTTAAATAGGGAGTTTATGTACGTATCAGTCATTTTCTTTATTTATTACCACAACTACGCACTTCGTGTGCCTAGTTAAGTGATTTTCAACTATGCATATGAGGTGTGTAGTTGTGTGTGGTTTTGACAACGAATAGTGATTTTTGTCGGTACGTTTCGAAACCATATTTAAATATCAGGTTTAATTATTCATTATTAGCAAATATTTGTTTGATGTGAATATGAGGTTTTGATTTCTTTCATCTTGATATTTTAATTAAAAATATAAAATGAAAAGGTATTGTCATGTAACATAGTTCAATTTTAAAAATCACAAATAAGTAAATGATTTAAACTCCAAAATAATTATAAAGCAAAATCAAATATTCTAATCAAACTTAAATATTAAAATTGATACTAATCAAAATTTTCAAAACAATCGTTATTTATATTAACCAGAAGCTTATTTTTAATACTCATATATATTATTTAATGCTCGTAGCGCAAGCTCAAAAAAAAATCAAAAAAATTGTGACAATATGTAACATGCACAGTAGATTAAATCGGTGCATAAATTATGTCTTTATTGGGAATGAAAATTTAGCCCAGATTAAATCCTTTTTGATATGGATAGTTATTGCTTACTTGAGACTATAATTGCTTACTTGTGATTAAAATCTCCAAAATAATCTCATAAGTCATTAAACGGAGTCAAGATGTCCTCATACAATACAAAATAAAAACCAACTAATGTAGTATAAGTTGTACACAAAACACTTAAACAAAATGAAACTGATTTGCCAAAATCAGACATTTTTATCATATAGTATATGTATTAAATATAAATAAAACTATAATGAAAGAACCTTTTATTTTCTAAAAATGGGGACATTTCATTTTAAAAATGTGTTATATTAAATTAAAGATGTTAAACTATGATAATATTTTTCACATGAAGGATCGTGAATGTATGATCGAAACCTGATCTGATGATTGAGGCCAAATCTCACTACTTAACTATATATTGTTCTACATGATATCTTATGTACTTCACTTCGGATTGACGCATTTTACCGCTTTCCTTTTAAACGATAAGTTGAAGGGTTATACAAATTCTATGCTTTTTAATGACTCCGGACAACAACCTCAATCTCATGGCTTCACTGGACTAAGTGTTTCTTTTTCCACTGACGTTAAGGTGAAAAGGATGAGAAGATAATCAACAAATATCACTTCAAACGTATGATTTTCACAACCCAAAACCTAACTAGAAAAACTGAGAGACAATAAATCCAATGGCCTATCGTCTTCCGGTATCTACAAGTTCTTGATGAGTGCTACTGTGATCAGGATTAGGATCACAATCAAAACAGCCGCGAAACACAAATACGAGCAGCCTCCTCCTTTCATGCTTTTATTGAAGAAAGCTAATCTCTTCTGAATCCGCTGTTCCAGTACAAGAAGACATCAGCACAAACCAGAAAATAGAACAACTGAACGGACAATATGAACAAGAAAAGAAAAAGATAACTAACGTGCAGCCGCGAGCCTGTTGACTCAACATGATCATCCAATGTATCCTGAACCACAAATCCAGGCAAGAACTGCATAAGATCTCTTAAGAATAACAAACAACAACGTGTAAATCGGATCATAGAAAAGAAATATTACCAAAAGCCTTGTTTGAAGGCCGAGTTCCTCATTAACTGCTAAAGCTATGTGTTTTGTACTAACCACTATTTCCTCTAGTTTTCCAAGCTCTTCATATTGCACTATGTAACAAAATTAACCTCATCACAACAATGCAATAAAAACCATTAACAAAACAATTTCAAACCTTTCATAATTTGTCTTTGGAAATCTACAACACCATGATTGTCCATGTCTGCAACTTTCTTCATAATCTCATTTGAGTTCACACAGTGACCTAATAAACGGTCTCTTCTAGCAGCACTATACGAGTTGAAAGTTTCTTCCAGTTGCTTTACCTTTGTTCTGGCTTTTTCCAACATTTCCTTGTACTTATTCATCTCTTTTTGTGTTCTATTAACAAAATTGACAGGCTTCGATCAACATGTAAAATACAGAAACATAACTCATATGAAATTTTACAGGATTCTCACATAGGTTGTCTGTTGTTTTGGAACTGTGACCTAAGAATTTCAAGACCTTCTAATTTTGTTTTTAATATGGTAATTTTCCGTCGTGTTGCAGCAAAAAATTGCCGGTGTGTTTGTGGTCCTGTCAAAGCCAAGGAACTTGAATTCGATACTGTAGTGTTTATCTGATCAGCGAGTTTCAACGCCTCGTTATACTCCTGCATCCACGTCTTAGACGGAGAAGCCATTGCAGCTGCAAGCAATATAATCTTGTTTAAGCGATTTATATATGCATACAACAAAGATTCACTAAACTGATTGAAATTTTCTGCAAGTTCAACAATGGAACCCTAAAGTTGTGTCCAGCAAGACATGTTCTTTGACTAAATTTAACTGCAAAGGTATTGATGCTAATAGGACTAGATTAATTATTCATACCTTCATGTGAAGATGAAGTCTGGAACATGGAATTCCCCTAAAGATCGAAACTTTCAAGTACAAAACAGGTAGTCGTCTAGCCAATTGCTATTTCGCTTCAGAATCGTAGTTTGCTGTTATTACGTTCCACGCCTTTCTTAAGAAAACAAACAGATACACAAGATCTTTGATAAAATAGAAGATTCTTTAATAAACCTATCTACCTATATGAAAATTTACACAAGATCGCTACTTTTTTAAGTATTTCTTATTTTAACAATTAAAATTTATTTACGAAAGATTATAATAATATTATATTACCTTAACAAAAAGAATCTTTATCATAATCTAATAAAATCGAAATTTCAAAAATTATTTACTAGCTATAAAATGGCGTGTTACATGGAGCTCGATTTGCTAGAAAAAACTCCATTCCGACGTCGTCCAAATTTTTTATTTCACAAAAAATAATCTAAAAAATATTGGACGGGTGGCGCCAGCAAAGTCGCAACATCCGGTATCCCTCGTTTTTATCATTGAATGTCTCTTCTAACATGTTATGAAACATGTGCTTTATAAGGAACTAGTTCATGGCACGGGTATTTATTATATAATAATTTTTTGGTTCGAATTGGTTATATAATATGTTTAAATGTTTGTCATATAAAATAACACGGATATAATAACAATATTAACATGTTATTTGTCCTATTAATAATTTTAAAAAAATTGGTTGGAAGGAGAGTTAGTGATCTCCGGCGCATCCTGACGCGCTTCTATTATTAATAAAATATGGGCTAAGTAGTACTCAAACAGGGAATAGCTCGACTCTCATGAAGGTCAAACAATACATTCTAAGACTATGATTTATACTTGAGTAATTTGAAGCCTTTATTCTAAAGATTGACCGGACCTGGAGAAAAATAATTACAATTATAAAATTATTTAATTAAATATTACATATATATATTATACGGAGTAATTAATAACAAAAATTTAAAATGTAATAATATATCATGATCAGTATTATATAATATAAAAAATTACATACGTGATGAAACTCTTCCAAATATATTTTTGAATCTAATATCGTGAATCATCATGATCCGTAATTTGAAGCCTTTATTTGGCCTAAGTATTATTTTTGTGGCTTGAGATCATGCTTACTAATTTAGAAAAAAAATATTGCATACGTTAAATTATAAAATTTATAAATCATTAAATTTAAAAAATAATATAGTTTTAAATTTTAGAGATTTTAAAAAAATTTTAACTCATTTTGTATTTATTATAGTAAAAATAATTTAACCAGATTTTTTTATTCATCATATGACGTAAAAAACAGTAATAAATACAAAGTAACTCGTATTTGGTATTTAAAAGACTGGTTTGTTTTCGAAGATTTTGTAAATTAAATTTTCTTAACCGAAATTGATGATTTAAAAATAGCAGATAAGGGCTGGTTTGAGAATATATTTATTTATTTTTTGATGAAATTGTGTCGCTAGTACGATTTAGACGATTCTTACTTTTTCTTTTTTTCATTTATTTTTGTATTAAAAAAATCAAAATAAGATTGTTATAAGTTGTAACTTAAAGATCTCATATTTATCTTCCAATTCTGTTTGATTATTAGTTATCTAAAATCTTTTTTTATTCTATCCGTACTAAATAGAATTTATTTTTATTTTTTAAAAATGACTTTTTGAGTTATGATTGTTATAACTTTAGATTCAAAAATCGGATATAAGCAAATCATAATTGTAAAGGGAGAGGAAGGTAGATGAAGTTTATAAAAAATACCTTGTTAAGAAAGATAAAATTATATTGACATATAGTCGTTTGGATAATTATATGGCTTGATATTTTGAGCAAATTCGTTGTTAGAAGAATTCAAATTCGTTGTGGAATTAATTAAAAATATACTTTAACCTGCTTTCTTTTTATGTTTTTTTTTAATTATGAAATCGGTTAAAAACATATTTTTTAAAATATTGGTAATAATAAAATAATGAGATCAGAAACAAAAATAAACTTTAAATCAATTCGTTAATTAGGAGGAAAAAACATTGTTTTAATTGTGAGATTTTTGGATTAATTAGATGATTTAGAAAAAATTTCATGGGAAGTATCAAGCCATATAATTATCTGAACGTAAATTTTAAAGCTTGTGCGGGCACGAAATCTTTTTACTAAATCAAATATTAAAGTATTTAGATATTTACTTACTTGCAGAGTAAAACGACCCTAATCCAAAACCAAATTGCACCACAATTCAACTGACATATCTACTTACTTGCAGAGAATAATAGAGGCCTAGCAATATATCAAAAATGCACATCAGCATATATATCAAAAAATGCACAACAACATATAACAGAGAGAATGGAAGGTAAAAAAAAAAAAAAAAAAAAAAAAAAAAGAGAGAGAACGGAAGGTATTTATGGACAATGTGGTGAGGCTTGAAAGGTGCATATAGTTCAAGCCCCTTGTGTAGTTGTGTGTTTGTCATGTTTCAAGAGTGTTAATGGGCCCATGACATCTAAGATGAATGATATCAATAATAACGTAATTTCTTGTTGCTCTAACTTTACATATTTTTACCATAAATTTAGGTCTACTTGATTCAAATGGTATATATCAAAAAATGCACAGCATTATATAGAAGATAGAACAGAAGGAGAGGGTTCCAGATTGGCCGAGAAAGAGAGTATGGCCGAGAAAGATTGGTGCACAGAACAGAGAAAGCGGACGTAACGAACAGGAGAAGAAAACCGAACCTGGCAAAGGCGTCGGCGCATGTAAAAACAGATTCTGGCAGTGGAGAGGAAGGTGGAAGCCGGCGGTGCAGAGGAAAGCGGCCACCAACGGCGCAGGGAAAGGCGAAATCGCAGAACCCGCAGACTTGTATGATGGAACGGCTGAAATCTTGTGGGAAAAGATTAATTTGGGCAGTCGATATGGATAGATCTTTTATACTGATTTGATTTAAAAAGATTTTAAGATCAGATTTTATGCCGATTTGATAAGGGGATGGGCTGTTAATTAAGTTCAGATTTGTCAATTACGTTTAAATTTGTTAATTACGTTCAGATTTGATTTTATAAGTACAGATTTGTTAATTACGTTCAGATTTGATTTACGTTCAGATTTGTTAAATAATAATTAATATATTTAAAATTTTATTTTAGTAACAAAGATTTTGTGGCTTACAAAAAAAAGTTTTAATCAGCCAAAAAATTATGGGAGCACCACGTCAGCACAAGCGACGGCTCTTTTAGTATAGGTATATAGACTAGTCTGCACCTCGTGCAGATTTTATTTTATAAAACTTTTATTTTAATTTTTATTTAACATGCATTAGATACTAATCTATAAAAAATTTATTTATAAGCTAACAAATTAACTAATAAATAATATGTACTAATTTATTTAAGAAAACATGAGATTATATTAGTTATCAAATAGTTGAATTAATTTTATGTACTTGTTATCTATCTATCTCTATATATATATATTCAAATAAAATAACATGAGATAATTATCATCGAAATCAACAATATTGAACTAGAGTTTCGAAGATTTCATTTCTTAATGTGTCGTTGTGTTTCGAAATTTTACCTTCTTCGATGTGAATTAAACAGAGACAGCGAATAACCCATAGAACAAGATTGAGATTTAGAAGAGAGAAAATGTTAAGTGTCGCTGTAAAGTTGTCCAACGTTTTCAGAAAATTGGACTCTTGACACCGTCAAAGTATTTTTCGACCTTAGTAAAATGGAGACTATATAACTTTTCCGAACCATAATAATACCCTCCAAACGAATGAAAATTTACCTTTAGTTTAAAAACCATATCATTAACATAGGGGTAATGGCTATATGTTTGGTGTAATTTCAATTTATTATGGAATTAATCAACAGAGCCGACGATGTAGCCTGAGGCCCAAATCAATAAAAAAAAA
Source organism: Fagopyrum tataricum (assembly GCA_002319775.1). Lineage (NCBI taxonomy): Eukaryota > Viridiplantae > Streptophyta > Magnoliopsida > Caryophyllales > Polygonaceae > Fagopyrum > Fagopyrum tataricum. The sequence continues at coordinate 20,808,755 of CM008285.1, forward strand.
ATAAAAAAAAAAGTCTTCATATTTACGCCCCAAATAAATTAATCATTACACTTAATTTGTGTGCTTGATTAGACATATTTTTGGGGTAAGATTTTATTAGACTTTAAACATGCACTTTGGCGGCTGGAATAGGCTTGGAAGTGTGAATTTGCAAATCTCCAAGTTCAACCAACTTTATGATGCTAATATTAATATTATTGATCTTATTATTGTAAATATTCATTTTATTCATATTATTATTATTATTATTATTATTATTATTATCATTATTCATTTTTATTATTCTTGTTAATCTTGTTGTTATTATTATAATAATAATAATTATTATTATTATTTATCTTATTATAATTGTTATTATTATTCCTATTAATATTATTATCATTATTAATCTTATTATTATCAACTTCAATATTAACATTGTTAGTTTTCATTAAAAATTTTATCCATATGAACGATGATTACTCTTAGTATCGCTAATTATCATTAATAATAAAAATAATGTTAACCAATTTAACGTACATAATATGAATGTCTAAGGTATCGTTTCTCCAACTATGAACTGAAGTCGTCTTGAAATCTTTCAGATATACAAACGTCGTCTTTCGCCTCAAGTCGTGTCCAACGACACTTATAAATCGGAGGTACGTTGCTACAAATCCAAATCCGTGGATATCCGTCTACAATAGAAGAAGTTCATAAATCGTTTAATATGTTCCATTCTCGCGTACTTGTCCCCAATCACGCAACCATATACTCTTAGGATTACATGCACTAGGATAGTTGGTATGTTCAAGATAATTGCATGTTTTTTTGGAATATTATGTGTACGTTGTTTTGGCCAACTTTACGATATTAATCTTATTATTATAATTGATCTTATTATTATAAATATTCGTTTTCTATATGTTCAATTTATATATATAATTCATGTTTCTTAGTATTATTATTATTATTATTATTAAGTTAATATGTCACTATTTAGATATTTAGTTTTATATTAAACATTTTCATATTTTGTATAAAGTAGTTATAGTTTTTACTCAAAATGGGCAAATTTGGTGTGACCAAATATGAGCATTAGTTAATGAATTTTTGTGTGTAAATATAACATTTGGAAAATCAATCTAAAAATAAAAGAAAAAATGATCAACATTCGCGATATTAATCGGGATGTATGTATGAGCCCTTCATATGCACAGTTAAAGATTTAAAGAAAAGTTTTGATAAATAAGAGTATATGTACGATTCGTAATGATTATACATATATTATAATATATGAGTTAATAATTTAATTTAAGGCTCTTTGTTAAATCAAAACCAGTGTAACACCTGAATTTTGAGAACTCGGAGCGTTACTAGCTAGGACCTCACAGTGAGTCCCGGTCTTAGTTTGACAACAATTTCACGGACCTTGTAACAAGGCACAAATATTAAAACATGAAATCTTTAAATAAAAGTACTCCCAGAAGGAAGACACGACTAAATAACAGCCAAACTCTAGGACAAGTAAGTCTAACAATATAAAAGTAAACTGCATAATTAGATAACCGAACTAAATAACCACAACACCCGATCCTAGTACGGAAACCCGGCTGTCCACTTCACTCTCGATCTCTCGGTAGAGATCTAACCTACATCATCTAACAACACGGTAAAAATCGTTAGCTACCATTCTAATACTAAAATGTCACTAGAGCACAATCACATACAAAGGAATATACAATAAATCACTCAGCATGCACACACAGATCCCGGTTTATTATCTTTTCATTACGTGACTTGATCCATTCTATTTTCCATCTTATTTTGTAACACAAGAGTCTCCCGACTCCTGCCCCCGTCCCCGTAAACCAGTAGGGCTGGTGTATGTACTTCTTCCCGTATACCTACTGGACTGGTCGCGGGGCAATCCTCTGGCACCATCGGCCCGTACCGACGGTTACGGCACGTTATCATACACTTGTGCCTTACTTAACAACAAAATACCGTGATCTAATCCGTTCATTTTATTTCTCATAATATAACACACACCACTCAAATGCACACTCACTATAAAACGGTAACTAAGTGAGTCCTACGAACTCACCTTATCGATATTGGTCTCCTCGTCTCGAGATCTTGCCAGCTAAAGATCCGATTATCCTGATCAATAATTATTCGCTCTTAGAATCATTCAAATCTTAAATATTATGCACTTATCGTTCGCACAATCAGGGTATGACATCTAGACAAAATACCCTGACATTCTTTAACATTTCAGTTTGGGGACCTACACGTCCATTTCCAATTTTCGTATCCTCCCAGTCATTTCAACAAAAGCTACCTAACTCAAGGAGCATCATTAACTTAATATTACCAACGTTCGACTACTCCCTTTTCTCGTTCCGATTTCAAAAGTATACTTCCTCGCATCCACTAACTTAATGTTCCGATTCTTATAAAGATACCGCTCTTCAATTATCCGTTATTTCCATTATCTAAATACAACCCCGTTGGCATGTATCTAACAGTTAAATATATACTAGTCTCCTATTATTTCCACGAAATTAATTTATCGAGTTAGTTCAGGTTCGGTCCACTTAGATATATAAATCCTTATTCCAATCTCTAAGTACCACTACATTAATTAGTATTTATTTATTGATAAAAAAATATAAAAGTTCTTATTAAATTCTACGGAACTAATTATCAAAATAACTCCGATTCGGTTTTACTAACACACAAATATATATATATATATATATATATATATATATATATATATATATATATATATATATATATATATATATTACCAACCTTATTAAGTACTTCCGCTGCGTATATACGACTACCCTATCAAGCAATATTAATTATTTGTATTACGAATATTTATTAAAGTTTTACTCCTATTCTTCTTCCGTTTTGGGCCCCATACTTCAATATCTCTGTCAAATACAGAACTCATGAGCATCACTTAACAAGCTTGAGCTCTTCCGGCCGTACATGATACGACAGTGCAAGGAAACTCACCGAGGTTCTAAGGCGAGGTTGGTCCCTCGAGGCTAGCGGCTCTCGCTCTCACTGACATCGTGGTGTTGGTCGGAACGGACAGGGAAGGTCCGGGTGGCGTTGGCAAGCTAACCGGGGTGAGGAGGGTGGAAGGTGCGCTCCTAGCGTAGTGTGGTTGTCGAGGTGTCCCGAGTTCCGATCTTCGGTGCTCGTGGGGTGTTTGTTGGGTCGTTCGAGGTATCTCGGGCTTACGAGTTGCAAAGGACTACGGACCTACGGTGGTATTGGGGTGGCAAGAGATGGAGGAGAGGACAGTGGTGTACTTGTTCGAGGAGAGAGATTGAGGCGAGCAGGCCAGCAAGACGGCGGGGAACGTACAGAGGTTGAGTGCAGAAGAAAGGAGGAGGAGGGTGAAGGCCTCGGGTTAATGGCCCCTTTAATGCCGAGGTTACACCGCTTTAACACACGTTTGACGAACGGCTGGAATACGAACGAGACGGAGAAGATGATGACGTGGATTGGTGGTCCCCTGTGCCAGGTCTTGCGAGGAAGCGGCCGAAGTGTGAGGAAATAATTTGGGCCGAGGTAAGAAGGAAGAGGCAGTGGGTTGAATTTGTGAGATAAGAGGGAGATGGGCCGTGGACTAGCAGACCCAAAATGGCCCGGGTCTATGACTGCAGGAAGGCCGGCAACTATTCTGGTTCAAATTATTTCCGGTTTAGATTAAGTGGAACTAGCAGACCCGGTTCGGTTTCGGTTTAACTCGCTTCTTTTAGCACTCGATTCAGATCTTGAAATATTTAGTAGAATTTAATTAAAATAAAATAAAATAAATTATATTAAATTCTCAATTTTCCGGTTATTACAACTAGTGATAAAATATAACATTTTAAAAAATCAAAATAAACAATCTGAAAAAAAAAACAATACATTTATATATATATATATATATATAGGTTTCTAGGTAATCAAAATTAAAAAGAAAAAATGATCAACAATTGGGATATAAAGTGTGATTAATTAAGCATTAAGATATACTAAACTTCATTGTATATTGATACATACGGTAATATATAAAATTTCAAAATAATATATTTAATTTCGATGTTAACCTGTTGCAATATTAACCAGATTTTTTTAAATGTTATATTTTAACACACGTTACTATTATTGAAGTATTTAAACTTTCAATTAACAGTAAAAAATTAATATTATAGTAAGTATGATTAATAATTAAAAACAATAGTAATTATGATGATTTAGAACAATAATACAGAGTGATTAATAATAACACTTTTTTTAAGTAAAAAAAAAATTGACGCATCAACTTTGAAGGATAAAAACAATAAAAACATGCACGTATCATCATCAGCAATTCACTATAGCCAATTATCAAAAAAATAAAATAGCCAATTTTTGTAAATGTTCACATTAACCACTGACCAGCCGACGTGCACAATTAAATTGGAAGGGACAGCTATCACTCACAGGAGAGATGCAACAATTTATAATTTTTGTTTATGGGCGTAAATAAGATAACCTAAAAAGGAGCCCAGTAAAAAAGCGGTTAAGATTTTATTGTATAACTCCTTTTGTATCTCTGTCACATAATTGATTGAATTTATATTGTTTATTATTTTTTTTATAAAATAGTAAAATTTTAATTTATATTTATTTAACGTTAGCCAATTATATATATACATGTATCACTATTACAGGAGGTTATAGGAGATGAGAGAAGCATGAGTAACGTAAGGATGAGAGAAGCATGACGTAAAGTAGAGAGCGGGCCCCATGGAATGCAAACGGGGGTACAAATCCAGCGCGAAGAAAGGGAGGGCTCGTGGGGGAGTCGTAAAGGTGAAAAGGTTAAACGTAAGACTGACTGCGACGGCAATAAAGTCAGCCCTTGGTCCCACTCTCACAACACTGCAATTTCGTTAATTCAAACTGACAAGTGTTGGTTCACACCCAAAACCCTTTACAACGGAGAACCGAGTTGTCTTCACATTGGTGGAACACTCGCCATTTGTTCTCATTCATAAATCAGCTCAATCATCCTTCAATGGCTAAAACCGATGATGAGTGGGAGTGCTAATATAGTAAATGGAATCAAGATTTGCTCGGTTCAACAATTATAATATAGCTTTAATTTAGAAACTTTTTTTTTTTTTTTGATTGAATATTAAATGAGAATTATAATTCTTCAAAATAATCCATCAAATAAATTCGACCAAACTTGAACAATGGTTATAACTTATAGTCTAATTTAAACAAAATGTTTATGATACTCAATACCAAGAATCCAATATCAAAATAATATACTAGAAATTCAATACCGATTTATTATGTTTGAAATTCAATGTCTGGAATCTAAACCGAAATTATTAATACTAGTTTAGGTAAAATGATAGCATGTTTAATTCTATATTTAGTAGTGTTGTTCTCATGTGTTTTCCTTAGTTTTTTTGCATAGAATAAGAAAATTACACCTGTCTCTTGTGTTTAGGTGTTTTAGGTCCAAATTGGAGCTTACAGGAATGAAATTCATCAAGGCTAAGGAAGATCACATCATCAACAACATCGAAGGAAGCAAGCCCCAGAGCATCAAGGAAAGAAGGGCCTAAGAAGCTACAAAGAAGATGAAAGACTCATTAAAGGAGAAGCCAAGACTCTTGGATTGAGTGGCATTTCACTCGATCAAAGAAGACAAGTCACTCGCATGAAGTAGACGAGTCACTCGATCCAGGAAGACACATGCTCTCCAAGGCATGCAAGTTGGATCTCTTGCAAGACGTTCGAGTGGATTTTCACCCGAAAGAAGAGGATTCTTCACTCGATCAAGCAAAAGAACTTGAGTCCAAAGCCATCCAAATCTCCATCATACTCGGTGCAAGAAGACTTTCACTCGGCCGACCTATATTACAAATCAGTTGAGTGGATTAGGGACTCGGATGAAGAAGAAGTTGGCCAGAATTTCCGTTTTACTCGATCGAGTGAGCCATCAAAATGGATCGATTGAAATGAAAAACCCGGACGAAGAAGAAATCGTAACCGCCAACCCACTTACAATTTGTTAAAAATTCCTTTTTGATCCAATTTGATGAGTTGGCCACATGTTTTTAGGCTATAAATAGAGGCATGAGTGCCTTATAAATGATATCATACATTGGGTGTGATCACCATTTGAAAACCATTCAAATTCCCTCTCGTTTTCTAGTGTTCTAAGTGTTCTTGAGTTGTTCTTGGCAAAACTCATACAAAAGTTGTTTTTTGATCCGTTTCAAATCTTGTTTTCTTCATAACTTTTGTTTGGTCAGTCCAAATCACTCGATTTTTCGCCCACATTCCTCATTTCTCTTCTATTTTATTTAATGCAATTGGTTTATGAAATTCTGATGTTTGATTTTACAGTCATGAGTGAGTGGTTCTATATTAGGGTTTGGGGTAAAAACTCCAAATCCAAGCTATGTACGTCCTCGTGAATTGATGTTATACCTTAAAAAATAAATGAGTATCAATGCATGTTAGTGAGCATATAGGAGAGACTTAGTCCGTTTTGAATGTTTGGTCCTAATATGAATGTCGGATGCTAGATTTTTATATAGATTGTTCATATTATGCACATTGTTTAGTTTCAAGCATGAATCTATGTTTAATGGCCGGCTATTGATGATGAGACTCATAAGTAATTCCTTTGATAGTGATGGTTGTTTAGATGTATATCCATGCTAGAGTATGTAATGATAGGGCTGAAATGATGGCTTACATGCTTGCTTTGTGTTAATCAATGCTAAACTAAGTTGATTCATACTCGCAAATAGCAAACATCGTACCATATCTTGATTTATAGCTTAGTTGTGACTTATAGTTGTCTTTCAACATTTGAATAGAAAACACCATTGGTTACTTGTTGTTTGGATGACTCATGCTTTGATTCTCACATGCCTAACATGTCTACATAAATTTAGTAGCATCATGCATGTGTTACTTGATCATCTAAGTTCTCATATCCTCGTATGGCATAACATCTACTTCATGTGGCTTAGCAAGGGTTTGGAGCAACTATCCCTAACCCCCCCTTTTTCCCCCCATGATTGTGCTTTGAGCTCTAGTTACTCGCTCTACGTGTACTTTCCCTATTTCACCACTCGATCAACGTTGACAAGCAACTCGATCCAAGTGTCCTAGTCACTTGGTCTGTGTTGAAGAAAAACTTGTTTTTGTGTGATCACTTGATCCTTGTTTTTACTTCTTTTACACACTTTGCATTTCATTAGTAGACTTCTTAGAGAAAAGAAAAGATAACATGGTACTTTGAGAGATGACCTTAATATGCATGATCATATACTTACATTGACACGGCCGTGCACTTGCGGTGTTATATGATTCTCCGGCCCCCTAAGTGTTGCCTTATTCCTCACTTGCTCCAGGAGTGTGTCAAGTTTTTTGCGCCGTTGCCGGAGATCATTGAAGCTTTAATTTGCTTGTGTGAAGTTGTCTCTAATAGTGTAGAGTGTTTTGTTACTTTTGATATTACATTGTGAGTATTTTTGCTTGAAGGAATATCAAAGTGGTGTTGCTAAGGAGTTTCATTAACAAGGAGCTACTACCACTAGACTTGGAGATTGAAAGAACCTTAACCAAGTTGAAAAAGCAAAGGGACCAAAGAAGAGTCATGACAAAATGGCCCAAGCTAAGGAAAGACATGAGCAACAAAGGCATAGGAGTGTTATGATTCAAATGGTTATGCAAAGCTTGATACGATCCTGTATACCGATGTCATCCGTGTCTCTGCCTAAGACCGTCCGACAAGCGACGTGTCTTGTTTTGGCATAAAGCTTGCCCATTTTTACAACGTTTGCCTTATTATTCCATATATATATATATATATATATGATCATGTAGGAACCTCTCTTAGAGTAGGGAGTAGGAACTTATAATAACCGTTTGATTAATACAGATGAACGTCCAAGAGTTAACATTGTTTATGGTAAAAAATAATTAGAATATAATATTGTCCCTAATAGAATTCTAATAATGTTAAGTGTTTAATAAATTTATATGGTAAATCAATGTTCAATAACTGATATACAAATTATTAACCAAAATAATACTATATTTTAATGATTCATATTGTCCCTAATAGAATTTAACGATCAAAACAAAATTTAACAATAAATTCTAACAAACTTAACCAGCATTATTTCCATATTACAAATGTTCAACAACTAATATACTAATTGTATGGTATAGTTAACGACCTTATGAAGTTAAATTTTCTTAATGACTCGTTAATTAGGCTTCAAACTAAACATACTAATCGTTAAGTTAAATTGGTTAACTTGTCGTTAGGTTATATACATTAACGAGTCATTAGAAAAACATATAATATACAAGTCGTTAAATTTTATTTGATCGTTAAAATATAGTATATTAGTCGTTAAATTTTGTTTGGTCATTAAGATATAGTATATTAGTCGTTAAATTGTGATTGGTCGTTAAAACATGGTATATTGGTTGTTAAATTTGGTGGTTAGATATTGGTCGTTTATGTTAGTTAATTTGTTATGATTGGTCGTTAAATTTTGTTTTGAACGTTAAATTTGGTCGTTAAATTTTATGCTGGTTAAATTTGTTAGGATTGGTCGTTAATTTATTTTTTTTGTCGTTAAATTTGGTCGTTAAATTTTATGTTGGTTAAATTTGTTAGGATTGGTCGTTAATTTATTTTTTTTGTCGTTAAATTTGGTGGTTAAATTTTGGTGGTTAAATTTTATGCTAGTTAAATTTGTTAGGATTGATCATTAAATTTTGTTTTGGTCATTAAAATTTTATGAACATTGATCTGGATATTTTAGTCAGAAAGTTGATGAACGTATATATCATTAAGCAATGAACATTGATTGTTGAATATTTTAGTTAGAAATTAAAAAAAACCCTATAATTCTATTAGGGGAAATAGATGTACCTATTTAATTTACTAACAATTTTTTTTTCAATCTTGTACGATAATCAACTTTAATCTAACGACCAATTGTAACCACCGTTTTTTCCATATAAAACATTGATTGTTGAATATTTTAAGGGACTTGTTTTATACACGGGGATAAAATTACATATGACAAATACATCCGCTTGGTGCCAACACCTAAAGAAAGTGTCATTTGGTAGAGACGGCGCCCAAAATTTGATGGCGGTGTACGGTGCTGGTGCCTTTTTTCGTTAATAAAACGAACCTCGTATATTTATCTATTTCATATTTTAGTGGTTAATATTACTCCCTTTTCTTTATAGTGGGTTCTTACGTTATCATTTATTATATATATATATATATGGATGTATAAGTACGTGTATGTCAGAAATTGAATGGAATGCGAGACCATATTATAGAGTTTAATGATAAAGATTGGAAAGACTTGTTTTGTTTTCACACCTACGAGGCTACGACTGTATGAGTAGTAAAGTGGCGCCCCAAAAGGCAAAAGCTACTTCAATTATGAAATACAAATAACTCCAACTTCCTCTTTAACCCATCCTTCATTGTCTACCTTACCTTACGTATCCAAGGTTCTCATATCTCATTTACTATCTGCCGTTATAAACTACCACTATTGAACACCAATTTTTTTTTTAATGGAATAATGATATATATTATATATATATATAACAAGAGCAAAATATTGAAGACCAATTGAACATTTTTTTTAGTTTAAAAAGACCAATTGAACATTAGCAATAACTCAAATTGTACGATCTTTATCGTGATATTTACACCGTCTATAATTATTTATGAAGTTTATTATTGTGAATAATAACTTAATATGAAAGTCTTTAACGAATTTTTAATCAGGCATGTGTCATCAATAATCTCATTAGAGATTAAATTTTAAAATCAATTCATAATAGGATGCTTATTATTATTATATCTCTATTCCTCGGTTAGAGTATTATAAATAATTTGTGAAGAAAATTTAAATTAAAAAAAACAATGAGTAATAAATATTTTCCTTTTCCTTTTTTTTTGTTTAATTGTTGCTTATGGCGTTCTAGAGTGATTAAATAAAAAATATTTTATTAAATGAGTAAGAAACACATAAAAAACACTTTATTGGCTTTAGGGTTAAGGTTTTATCCTTACATGGTGAAAAGAAAATTATAAAAATATTTTAAAAATAAGAATGATTGATAATATAAATATATTTATTATATTAATTTAATTTTAAGTCAACCTATTATTATTAGTTTTTTAAAAAAAATTAAAAAAACTGTAGGACAATTATTTCATGTTGCCTACGACTCTGGCGAAGTATATCATGTAAGAAAAAACCCACCTAATTTGTACATCTATCGTAAAGAACCAAATTAAAATATATCTGTAAAATTTCAATGGGTAGTATTGTTATAGCTCTGATGAGACCCAAGTCAAGCTAACATGCTCTACCTACCGCCCCGTAATACTTGAGTTTAATCAATCAATTATGATTTCAACGTTTTGACTCGAGTAAACACTTTTGAAATTGAAGAAATATTCAAACAATGACGTAGCTAATATTAAATTATCAAGGATGAAAAATTAATCATAATTCTAGAAGGAAAATACGAGTGGGCACAAAACAACAACTGGTCAGAGTATATTTTTGTTGAATCGAGATAAGTCTCTCCCTCACCCTTAAAGTCAACCCTCCTCCATCTCTCCATGTCCACTGCTTCAATTATTTCGACTAAATTAAAATTAACAAAAACAATAAAAAATCAATGGCTGTAATTAAATAAGCGAAGCAATTTAATCGATTCAAATTGGGTCATTTTTTATTGATAGATTTTCCCATCTTCAAATGTCACATTCTTGAGTTAAACTTACTCAAGATTTGACACAAATATCATTCTTTTTGTGCTAGTGGACAAATATCATTCTTTTTCTGCCAGTGGATTTACAGTATTCCTAACATGTGATTAGCTGAGCTAAATAAATAGAATTAAAGTTTTACGAAAAAAATAAATAAAATTAAAGTTTTACGAAAAATATAATAAACAATATAAATTCAACTAATCACGTGATAGGAATACAAGGATACACGAAGAGATAAACTGGTGAATTTGAGGAACCTCAAATCACGAAAAATAATTTAAGCACTTTTTATCAACCAATCAAATGCCTTTTCGGACAATTATATGCAACCTTTCCTTTGCGTGCACATTTTTACTTCTAAGATCATCACTTTTACTAATCATTCTACATCTTTTTATCCACATTAATGAAGTAACATCAATGGAGTATAATCTCAACAATGAAGGTAAATTTAACATACCAAAAAGTACATTAAATAATTAAAATTACAAACATAGCGTAATAGAAAGAAGGGAAGAAAAAAAACTAGTAATATTAGCAGTAGCTCACAGTAATATAAACAAGCCCATCACCGCTTCTACTAGACTACAAACCTACAATTTATCAAAAAATACATCATAATAATTTCTTGAGAAAACTAGAACTATAAATTAGGAAAAGTATAAAAAGAAAATGGCGAGATGATTCTCTACATGACTCCCCACGAATCTAGGGTCGGGAAGCAAGAGAAGCTACCAAAATCTACGACCCCAGCAACACTCACGCCGCCAATCTCTCCGGCGGAGGGCAAGGCAAACGCAGGCGATGACCTGGACTGATCTCCGTCATCAACACGGTGGCCCAACGCTTGCTGGTGACGATCAAGCAAGAACGCCGACGTATCAAGCGTCGGAAGACACCCACTGACGCCCGCGGAGCTAATCCTCTGCGCCTCGGGCCTCAAAATCGACGTTGGAAACCTCGTTGTAACCGGAAATTTAACTCCACCTGTAACCTGTTGAACCATCTGCCGAAAATTGTCCGCATCAGCAGTAATAAACATCGTCGGAGACTTCTTCGACTTCCGTGCCTTCCTCTTCCCGGCCTTCCCAGCTACCGGGCCCGGGACGCTCCTCCGGCCGATGAATTTCGAAGCCGTATCGGGATCAGAACCGGATCCGGACACCGTAAAGCTCTGGCGAGGAGTATCTGGAATGGGGCTAGGGCTGCTAACGACGGAATTGAGTACGTCGAAAAGAGATTCGTCGGAGGGAAAGCAAGCGGTGGGGCTGCAAATTGAGTGTGTAAAGGCTTTGGTTAAAGCATCGGTGTCGCGAGCGAAGGCGTCAGAAACCCAGGGGAATAGCCACGGCTCCAAATTGTCGGAGGAAGCCATGTGTGATTGTGAGAAGGAAGAGAGGAGATTTGATTTTAGGGTTTTTGTTGGTTTTTATAGCATTGAGTTGAAGTGTGGGGAGGAAGGTAGAGAGGAGACGAAGAGGTGGAATAAATAGGACGGTGGAAACGCGTTTTTGGGGACACGTGGTCTTCAACCGTACAACTTGAGCTTCATCTATTAAGGAAGTAGAGATGAGTAAAGTATCTGTGTCGCTTTTAGGTGTTTATTAAATCTTTAATTTCAAAGATAAGTCAAAAACAGTTTGCGATGTACAGTTGACTTGGATCAACTTTGTGACAAAAGATGATATTAATTTGAAAGTTGTTACCGCCGAAACGAACATCTTACCGTATTGCACGTTACAAGTGCATCTATAGGTAGTCTATAATCATGTCTACTGTCTAGTCTAGGTAATGAAATGGTTGATTATCCTCCACGTTTTTTTGAACTCAAAAGCATGAATTCTTTGTAATCTATTAGCAAGGGTTATATTTATTATGAACAACTACTCCACGTGAATTGCCTGGTCGCAAAAGAGATGGCCCAAATCACGTTGCTTAATTACTACGATGTTGGCCCAAACTTCAGTTGGGCCTCTGCTGTCCGTTTCCAACCTCTATTCGAAATTTGAAGTAAGCCGGGTTTCATTTGCACAAAGCTTATCCTACAGATTTACTAATAAAATAAATAAAACTCTTATACAAACCCATTAATAATTAATATACGGACTCATAAAAGTATGGAAATATAGTACTCGTACCACTAAAACATTGGTAAAAAAACACGGTCTCGGGACAGTCCTTTTGAAGAGGAATCTTTACACGATTCTCTCGCACCTTATGTGCGAGAGACCAACACTTTGAATGTCCTATCTCCTTCCGATGCTCCTCTTCCCCATGGTTTTGTTTACCCGTGAGTGACCGAAACCAAGGTTGTGAGTACTATAAATTGGCCTTTACCATTGTTAGTGCGAGAGAGCAAATCAGTTGAGAGACCGAGACCAAAAAAAAAAAAAAGAAATTGATATTGTTGAGAGGGAGAGGAAGAAGCAAGTGTTGATACGATTTTTTTAAAAAAGTTTAACGCAATAATGGTACGAATTGAGGCTGAGAGGGAGGTTGCAAGGAGGAGGCATGCGGAAAGGATTGCGCGGGAAAATGCCGCTATATACGAAGCTGCGTAAAATCCGGTTTTCAATCAAATTTGTAATACATTGATATAGATTAAATTTATATTAGTATATTTTAAATGAAATTTTTAGTTAATATATAAATGAAATTTAAGTTAGTATATTTTAGATGAATTTTAGGTTAGTATAATTTAGATGAAATTTTAAGTTAGTATAAAATTTTATACTAGATGAAATTTAAGTTAGTAATTTAGTATATTTTATTCTTGTCCTAAGTTATAAAATTTAAGACTATGTATTTTGTACATGTTAGAAATTTACATGCAACTTACAAGTTGATATATTTTAGAAGAAATTTAAGTTACTTGAAATTAGTAAGTTCATACATTTTAGAAGAAATATAAGTTGAAATATTGTATATTAGATGAAATTTATATTAGTATATTTAAATTAGAATATTTAGATGAAATTTAAGGTATTATATTTATATTTGCACATGCAACTTATATATACTTTCAAAATCTATTTATTTATTCATGTCTTAAGTTATAAATTTTAGGAAAATTCCGAATAGTGCCCCTCTTTTTTAGAATTTTTCGGATTTTGTCCAACAGTTTTTTTTAGTTCGGGTGGTACCCTTAAGTTTTCATTGTTTTCGGATTTTGTCCAAATCCGTTAAATTGTTTAACAGTCCGTTAACAAATAATAGGGACAAAAAAAGTAGAAAAACAAATCAAAATAATAAAAAAAGGTATAAGCAGAACCAAATAGAACAAAATAAATTTAAAATTTTCTTCCCCATTGTGAAAACCGAAACCCAAGTAAGAACAAAAAAAAACATGAGCAAATACACATGTCACTGCTGCTCAGACTCAACATCCTCGTCAACACAAGATATGAACAATTTTGTTACGATTTTTATCCAATATATGATCAAGTTAATTTACAATTTATTATTTTTTAAACATTATTGTTAACCAAAATATTGAAAGGCTTGTTAAAATGGTTGCTGTAAATTCAAGCAAAGCTTTTGACCTCTATTTACTAAGATGCTAGAATGAAAAACAATGAGTCATTTAGTGCCAAACTGAAGAAATCTTGTTAAGTGAAGCAGACGATAAAGCATACTTACCATGTGAAGGCAAACAAGAAAAATTACATTTCAGAATTTGACAAGGACTGAATACCTACCGTTTGTCAAGGATACTACAATCGCATCATCTTTCAATTTCATACACAAGAATCAAAATAACAAAAACAAATACCCAATATCATTCAATTTCACAGCCAATTACACTTGGAAACCCTAATCGGTCAAATTAGACCCCGTCTTAACCAAAACAAAAACCCAAAAAAGAGAATTAAGGCTAGAATCAAGCTTGGAGACGGAGAAGAAGCAGTCCCAGCGATTGAGAAGAAGAGAGGATCCTTGAGTTTGAAGCCATGTGTTGACGAGAAGAAGAGAAGGAGTTGGATTCCTCTTTCATGAATGAGCGACAAGAGTTCGAGAGGATAAGAGAAGCATTCTTAATTTATTTTCTTCTTTCTATTTTTTAATTTAATTTTATTTTGGGCAAAACAAACGTTAAAACATTCAATTTAACGGATTTGGACAAAATCCGGAAAAAATGAAAACTAAAAGGCACAATTTGAGCTGAAAAAAACTGTTGGACAAAAATTCGGAAAACTCCGAACCACAGGGGTACCATCCAGAATTTCCCTAAATTTTAACTATACAGCTTAGTAGGAACTTCCAAAATAGACCTATTATCCATATGTCGGGTCGCAACCCAATACTAGGTTTAGTAGAATCGTCGACGACACAAAACATTGCCGATTTGTCACAACTTCGTTTCGATGCGTCTCCTCGGTTTATGTTTGGCACTTTATATGTCCCTACATCCCAAATCCCATCTCTTCAACTGTCGGTTATACTCAAGGATCTTAGTACATCCCAAATCCCATCCTCTGCGGCTCCTCAATGGCCGAGAGGCGGGCTCGATATCGATTTGAACGAGGGTGTGTGGGGAGAGGATGACTCAACTTCTTTTCAAGCGAACCAAGAGTTTGAACCATCTACATTTCAACAATCGTTACTACAACCGTCCCTCGGGCATCCATCCTCTCATCATCCTTCAGCGGATGTGGGTCCATCACATGTTGGTCCATCGGGTTCTGCTTCACACCCCAATGTGAATCCAACAGATATGTGGCCACATGATATTCTTGATAGTCATACCGGGTAGCCACTCGCCACCGATATATTGGTCGACTACGGAACGCATAAAGCGAAAGATATTTGGATGGATCCGGAGGCCAACGTAAGTTCTTATTCGTTATTATTATTATTAACAAATGACATCCATAACTTCATAAGTTGATAATTATATTTATTTTATAGAATAGACCGATGTACGTAGAGTTCGGAGAACTACAACGTCCCTAATTGCCTTGCTTCGTACTTATATGGACGCCCCCGTGGATGCAGGTGGATAATTCGGGGTTGCGTTCGCTTTTTGCGGTCTAGATGAGTAATGTCGATCATGTTCTTATCCATGCATTTGTAGAGAGATGACATCCGACGACGAACACATTTCACATGTCGTTCGGGGAGATCGATAACCATCACTTTGCATGATGCTTTTCACATTACCGGACTTCCTATAGATGGTCGCGACCTGGGGGTTTTTCGTTCTTGGCCGGAGATACGGGATGCAGCATATCACCTTTTTGGGGACTGGGAAGAAGACGAGTGACATCTTATCGGTACGAATAGCGGATTTCGTACAGTAGATATACAGTCCAAGATGGAGGCCTTGAAGAGGGATGCGGTAACTCACATGTTATTGCGTATGCCTAGCTATTGTTGTTTATTGGATACACCCTTTTTATGGACAAGACGGGCAACAAGGTCAAGTGGGAACTCTTGACCTTCGTTTTTGATCATAGCAACACCCATCAGTTGGCATGGGGCACATCGGCCCTTGCTATCGTCTATCGGCAGCCGGGAGAGGGCTTGCGCACCGGTATGGGACATATGGCAGGGTTTAGTCCGCTCATATGGGTAAGATATTTAAGCCTTGTTTTTTCTTTCTAAAATAAAAATGTTAAGTGTACATACGTTTTGTACTTGTTAGGGCTAGCATTGGATCTCGACGTACTTCCCATGTTTTCATGTTGATGCGAACATGAGACGGCGAAGAAAAAATGACCCATTGATCCAGTTATTAGGAACAAGCCAACCTCGGGGAGGTACTACAAGGTGACATTTGCACCCGAGGAGTATAGATGGTTTACCCATCATTTGCACGAGTGTTTGAGCTCTGTTACTGGTGCTTTATATGCGTATGCCCCGTGGCAGGACACGACACGGTATATGCACTGGTATGTCCGACATTGTCACCCGTATTTGTTGTGAAAGTCATGGATGGGTTTCGGTTCAAGATACGAGCCTTCTCTTGCGACTAGATTTATCTTGGTAAGAACATGTTTTTTCAAGCGTTTCAATAGTTTATTTGAAAAAAAATATTGTAATATAACTAATGTTGTTTGAAAATATTTTTTTGAAGCGTTCACAGCATGTTAGGGCCGCACTTGCACGGATGATTGAGGAGGGGACTCAGCCGACGGACCAGCCTATATCGCGGTTGAGAGAGATGTTAGGTGGTCATGAGCCCGACTATCCGGTGAGACAGCATTGGCGAGACACGCAAGGAGATTATGACACACAACCTAGTCAACCAACGCAATATAACTATTTCCAATTTTGAGTTTGGATTTGGCTAAGTTTGTTTTTCATCGACTATGTTTGTATTCTATGGACTACGTTTATAAGTTTGTGTTATTTTCTATGTTTGTCTAATTTCATCCAAATAAGCACAATGCATTTCATGACTAACATAACAATAACAAAAGACCGATTAAAATGCATTTCATGACTAACATAACAATAACAAAAAAACGATTACAATGCATTTCATGACTAACATAACGATAATAAAAGACCGATTACAATGCATTTCATGACTAACATAACAATAACAAAAGACCGATTACAATGCATTTCATAACTACGTCGGTGGTTGTTGACGCAATGCCCGTAACCTCTCAAATTCTTGGATGCGCGCTTGATATTGTACCTCTAACCCCGCAACACTATCATCACGAACAATTGACCAACTATTCAATATTGGAGGTATTGGACATCCATCGGAGAACCACATCTATACACAAGATTAGGTAGTGTTAGTACAGTTAAAAAAAGAATAAAAACGAGCAAAGTGGGAAACTTATAAACATACCGCAACAAAAGTGAGAAGTGTGATCATCCCGCCAATGAACAAGGTAGTGTTAGGTGGGGGTGATCCGGGTGCGGCTTCTTGTCGGATTAGGGGACGACATGTATGCGGAGCGCCCCAATCTAGATAAACGAGGGTGCACTAGTAAATAGTGGTGATCAATAAACAACATATAGGCATCTCGAACCAATGAAAATTTGGTGCTAAGCAACCCCGGTGTAGCCAGTTGAGTCTGTTTGCGAAATCCTCAAGTGTATCTCTGATATGAAGGAATGTTATGTATCGATACGGGTGCCTCGTAAATTCCCTCCACATGATGACACGCATCTCAGTCAACTGCTCTTCATCAAAACACAGCAACACTGCAAGAGCCCTAAATCCGCAATTTCCATCACCTAATACATTTTGCAAGTGGAACATACGGAACCATGAATGAATCGAAGTTCTATGTCCCGAAGTTGTAACAAAAAATAACAACCTGTGGAATATGTGGTTCTTCGTCCCTCCGTTCATTTCTTTTCTCCCTCGCTTGTCTAATATCATCTCGGACATGCTCAAACCCCGACTTCTTCCTCCCGGTTTTCTTCTTCGGTCTTCCTTTGGGAATTTGGACATTAGGGTTTCTCAAATTCACAGTCTCCGGATTTTGAATTGATCTTGTGAGGTACCTTAAAGACAAAATTAATTTAAATTAATTACTAAAAATATGACATTTTGAATTCAAAAGACAAAAATAAAATACATTAATAATCAAAAAAGACATTTTGAATAAAAGACGAAAATAAATAAATTAATAACTTAATTAAATATTATCTAGTTGTCGAACTTGGTTCTCATCTAAGGAACCTAACACGATTGCCTTTTGAAGGTTAGTGACAACAACTTGATTCTCATTGATCTCTACCGATTTGTCTAGACCACTCGATTGAACCTCGAACCAATCGAGCTCACGCCAAAATACGTGGACATCCGTCAAGAGGAAAACCCGTCCTTCTCTTATGATACTCGCCACTTCATGTGCACAAGGTAATCCGGTAGCCGACCGCACAAAGCAATTTACATAATCCGGAAGGTAATCCCCTTTCCATACTTTGATGTACGTCGCATACAAATCCCGTAGGCAAATATCAGAAACCCTACCCAATAGTTGGCAAAACATCGGTAAGTTTGCAACCTCACACGGAGTCTTGAAACGGGATTGCTCCAATGATGCCATAATCCGACGAAACTCATCACTCAACATCAATTTGATATACTTCAGACACGTCGAGAGTTGGAAGTTAGATGCATCAGTTTGCCTCTTAAAAGTAGATTGTGTGGATTCAACCATATACATTAAGTTCATTTGAAACATGACAATAGTCTTATTTGAACTAAAAAGATAAAATGCTAGTTATCCAAAATATAACATTATCAAAATTGAATCATACTTGTTTATAGCTTGGTTACCAAGGTGGAAATATCGGTCAACCGAGTAACTTGCAATTTTCTCCTTATGACATATTCACGTTTTGTTCAAGTAATCTATCAACCCCCGCCGATCACCCCAATGCTCGGTCATTGCTTGGTGTTGGGCCTCGAATGTTGCACTTGACTTTGATTTGAATAACGCCGTACAATCACTTTGAAATTTTTGTTGCATTGTTACCGACGGTGTCTTCTTAAAGGCTTGTTCCTCTATCCCGCGTTCAACACGCCATGAACACAACAAATGTGCTGGATCCAGAAAAACCCAAGGGATAGCCCTCAAAAGATCAAGTTCCCGATCGGTCACTATCACCTCCGGTCGGTATTTAGGCGCTTGACACCACTCTTCGACCTGGCGCAGAACCCAGTTGTAATTAAGTATCCGCATCTTCCCTTTGTCATAAACGCAAAGCCCAAGTGAAATGTCAAGTCGGTGCATGTGTGACCGACAATCTCAAAAAATGGCATTTTGAACCTATAAGACAAAAATAAATTAATAACATTACTAAGTAAAAGTAATAAAATGGTGAAAATTAACGTATTTAAAGCTTACATGTTGATATTATGGTGTCCATGACCATGACGTAATGATATTTCTCCCATAATTTGATCGATTTCTCATGGGCAAATGCAATGTCTTGCAAGCTTCCATCGTCAAACTCCATGAAACGAAAATGAATTTTTCTTTCACCAACATGTCGAATAGGTATTACGTTAAGCTCATCACTCCTTGTGTTTAGCCTTTGAATCTTTGTCCGTGCATTGTATACATGTTGCCTCCCCGTCCAACTTCCTTCATACTTTTGTCTCAACATCTCATGAACAATCTTTGGTGCCGTTCCAGCCTCTGCTACCCTTTCCACGTCTCAAAATTGTTCACTCGTCAAACGACCGGAAAAAACATGGCCTTCTAGGTGCGTTGGCAACAAGTGGTTATGAAATCCACACTCAACCGCCAACCGCCACACATATTTCTCTTGTTCATATCCATTTAACAAAAATGGACAATTGCATTTCTTCGAATGGGTGCGCCGAGTCTTCACCGGAACATCATTTAAATCAACAACTTTTCTCTTTTCAACCTTCTTGGTCCCGGATTGTTCACACGCTAAGTGCACCATACCGAAACTCCGTGATTCCGACGCATTCCATGACCGTTTTATGATAAGAACCATAATATATTTCATTGCCTCAGCCCGAGTGTAAGAGCCTTAGTCTTTGGGAGCCAGTTTTGGCCTTAGCCGCCCCGCGGGTCCGTGAGGCCACCCCTGCGGCCAGGAAATTCCGCCCCTGCGGTTTCCTGCGGCTGCAGCCGACTTTGTTGACTCTTTGACTCGTGCTTTACTCTTCTTTTCCCTATCTTCTTCTTACCTTGCTGAGCAAGGGTTTCATCTCACTTCCTTTTACAGCTTCCCATACGTCCTTCTTGCTTTATTTTCCTCTCCTTGATCTTGTGTGTGAGTTTCCTTAAGTTTGTAAGAGAATTTGTGGTGTGGCTTTGCTGAGGTTGATATTGTGTATGGTTGCTGAGCTTGTGATGCCAGCTGAGAGTGTGTTTTGTTCTTCCTTTGGGTGATCACATCAGTAGAGGTGAGCTCCTTGCTTCTCCTTCCTTTCTTCTTCTTTGATTCCTTTTCCTAGCTTAGTATTAGATGCATGTTGAGGTATGTTGATGTTGGTTTATGTATGTATATGTATGTGCTTGGTTTTGGATGAGAAAAGACGTGATTTGATCACGTGAAGAGCCGAAGAGGAATCGCGGGATCACACTCTACACTGTCGCCGCCCCCGCGCCTGGAAGCCGCCGCTCCTGCGGAAGCCGTGTCACAGAGCCTACGTCGTGCCTGCGGCCACTGTCACCGCGCCTGCGGCCGAGCTTTGCCGCGCCTGCGGGTTGCCTTGCTCCGCCCCTGCGTCTCTCTTGTCACGCAGGTGCGTCTTGTCCCGGGTCTACCTAGAGTTGGGTATATCCTTTCCTTTCCTAGTATGAGCGGGTTAGTAGCATGCTAGGTACGTGTATGAGGTTAGAATGATGTTGATTATGATATCGTTTATGCCGGTTATGGCTTTGAGGTTTATGAGTTAGGATATGATCCTTATGGATCCCTTGGGTCTAGGTTTGACCCCTTTGATGATTATGAGTTTGATATATTGTTATGCCTTGATATTAGGCAGTGTTGTCCTCCAGATTGGAGTGGACCCGGTTGAGAGTTGATCGTAGTGAGACTACTTCGAGGTTGAGGTAAGTCCATAGGACTTACTTAACTACCATCCTTATATTGGATGTGTGCATGAGTGGTGTTTGTTATATGTTTTGTAGCATGCGTTATGATGATTACTGACCTATGGTATAGTGATTGCCCATTGTAGGGCCTTGACAGCTGTCTCTTTCATCCCTTTGGAGTCTGGGCGGTTCTTTGTGGTTGGGTCAGACTTGGTAAACGGTTGGCCACTCCCCATTCCCTCAGGGTACACAAGTGGGTGTGACCAAGGACCACTCCAACTGCCATGAACACCCAGAGGCGAGGGTTATATTCCTCGTGTCATATATGTTCATATTGATATTTATATATATATATATATATATATATATATATATATATACGATTGAAGTGATTGATGTTATAAAGATAATAAACCAGGTAAATGTGTGATAGCATGATGAGGTGTTTATGATTTCTGATGTGTGTTTGTGCTTATGCATCTTCTTATATATGTGTATGGTTAGCTAACGGTTTTATACCGTGTTGTAGATCCTTTGCAAGTTAGGAGAGCTGCAGAGTGATCTAGAGTGAGTGATCCGCTGAGGGCTCCGTACACTGGGTCGTTATCGGGGTTTATGGGATATTTTGTTGTACAGTTATGTTTCTTTTGTACTCAGCGGTTCTGATGTATTACCTTCTGATACTTATATATATCAGTTTGATGTTTTGTATTTAATCTATTTGTGCCTTGTTGTCAGGCTAGGGTCAATTACCATTGTGAGATCCTAGCCTAGTAGCACCTTGAGTCCTACGGATTCGGGGTGTTACACCGAGTCCAAGCAATCATGGATTCTCTACCATTCCACCATCCGTCCGTTGCGAATATCCCCGAATAGTCGGGTCTTTCATATTGGTCAAATAACGGACCATCGTAAATCTAAATTAATTTAAAATCAAAATTAGGTTCTACATAAACAAAAAAGTACAACATAATAAAAATTATAGATTTTGAATAATCCGGATCCACCATACCTCATTTTGAACGGCTTGATCTCCTCCTTCATCTGATGAACTTGAAGACATTTTGTTTTCATATGAACAAATTCTCTCAAATCTCTCTTTAAACACTCTAATTTCAACTCTTACCATCTCCCTCATATTTATACTAAAACTACAATCCGAACATTAAATTTTAACTACCAACCGTAAATTAAATTTAAATCCCAACCCCCGAATTAAATGTCACCGGTAAAAAATTCACACATTTTGTTCTCTCGCACCCTATTTGAGAGAGACTTTTTTTTTAAAAAAAATTTCTATAAAAATACTCTCTCGCACCTATTGTGCGAGAGACTAAATGATTTTTTTTCTAATAAACGGTTAGCTTATTAATAATACATGGGTTCGTATAACAACTCCTTAAGAAGACTTGTGTTATTTTCTACTTTTTCTTTTTGAAATCTTACTATATAAAATAGGCAACGCCGGCTTATCCACGGTGCCCATTGCCTACCTACATAGCTACACTGCTCTTGTTTCACCACCCGTTGGGTATCTATTTGTTTTTCAGCAATTTATGGTAAGGCTCATACAATTTTAGGCCCATACAATTTTTGGCCCACATACCAACACTTTTGTTACGTTCAACCCTCTCTTACGCCATCTTTATGGTTTTTCTCGTGCTTCTATGCATGCTTTACATTTCCAATCCACTCAAATGTTGTTGTTGAAAGGTGTGTCTTGTCTACGCCTCTTGTCTTTTTATGTTTTTCTTGTGTTGCTACGCCGGCTTCCCATTTCCAATCTACTCTCTTCATGAGACGTTCGATTCTTGCTGCACGCGGCGTGGATTGTTAATGATGGCTTTGTGGATTGGTTTGCCTTCTTTTCAACCCCCTATCTATTTGTTCTCCTTCCATCTCTTCCACTTCATTTCTTCACTTGATGTCCAAGTTTTGTGCTAGACGGCATGATTGCTTGTCACTGGTATGCAGTTCAGGATTTTACAATATTGTCTAGTATGTGGTTCAAGATTTTACACCTATGCACATCGCAAATTTATCTCTTGAAGTCGACACTCTTGAAGTCGAGGTCCTGCAAGCCGATGAGTCCACTAAGGCGAGCATACCATAGACATATTATTGGATCATCTGGATGAAGTATAACAACTTCAGACCACCGACCAAATATCGGAAGATGTTGATGGATCCGCAAAAGCCGCGAAACAATCCTCTTAATTTCCTCTTATAAATGGCATTGGTCATGCGTGTGTTGTAGTGCTTTATGGTATTGACAATCAAAGGCCCGAAGCCTCGGCCTCCTTTTCCAAGACTTCAAACCTCCTCAACCGGGACCTCGGTCTCCTCTCACGTATCTCCTCCTCTAAAATACCCTGTCACCTAGAACCTCCTGCTCCAAAATGTCCTTGTTCTCTAGGAACTTCTTCAACCTAACGTCCTCCTCACAAAGAACTGGATTTGTGATGACCTCCTCAACATGCTCTCGTGGCTCATCAACCATCTCAATGCACCCGAGACTCATCAACATTAAGCCCGAGCGTCGACGGCGCAACAACATACTGGATACGAATTGCTCTATTACACCCTAACGTAGTTGGAGTCCATATTTTATCAATCTAAAAAATACAAACTTTCAACAAAATAACACATATAATATCAACATTCAAACACAAACAAGCTCATTTCAAAATAAACATATGATATCAACATTCACATGTTGAAATCTCTCTCATAAATTTCATTGACATTTGGTGTGCAGGAACACAAATGCACAAATTCATATTCAAAACGAACATATTAGATTTAGATTCAAAACTAACATATTTGTGCACAAATTCATATTCAACTCCATCTTAGACTCTAAGCAATTTCATATTTAAAAAACAACTTCAAGTCATATTTAAAGTAGATTCAACTTCATTCAAAGCAAATTCATTATTAGAATGAACGAAATTACATATTTAGATTGAATAAGCGTACCTTTTGACGTTTTTCTGCCCTTGCCATCGCCGGAAAATCGTTTCTTCGGATCCAAAAACCGCCGGAAATCACTTAGAAGCGTTGATATTACAACTTAGGGTTTGAATTTAGATTTTGTCCGGTAACTCGGATCCGTAAATTGCTGGAAAATCATTTCTTCGTTTCATCAAAGAAGAAAGAAACTTGCGCCGGACGAAGACCACTCCGGGGAAGAAGGACCTTCATGTGGGAGAAGAAAAAGAAAGGCTACGCGAATGAAACTCACTTGCGTAGTTCTTTTATGAATTGCACAACTATGCATTATGGGAATGTGGTTGAGTCCATTTTATTTATTTTCGGAAAAATAGACAACACTTTTGGTTTGTGTAATTATAAGCTTTTTTTTTTCTTCGGAAAATGACTATGCTTGTGGTCCGCGTGGTTATAGTCCATTTTATTTTTTTGTTCGGAAAATGACTATGTTCGTAGAATACGTAATTATACTTTCACAACTCATGTCAGATTGAGATTGAGTCTAATTACACATACATATGTTATTAATGCATTTATAAAGCCTATTGAAAAAGTTAAACTATACAGGTAATTACGGTGTAGAAAGCAGGTTAATAAAATATAAGCCTATAAGGGTTTTTTTTTTTAATTTTATTATTTTTTTTGAAAAATAGAAAACGGTTGAGTTGGTTATCTTCTAGAGGTAATAAGAACACGGAGTTCGGGATCATCACTTACAAGGGTTTATTAACGTAATAGATATGAGACCAGCTTTTGATCTCTACGATTAAAATAATAACAAAGTGGGGAGAAGGTGCAAAGTTTAAATAAACAGCCACCACCACCACCACTCCTTGTTTTCACTGTTACTCTGATTGTGACTCTCATTACTTCGCTTCCTTCACCTATTTCCTGCCAAATTCCCTCTCTTTCATTTATCTATTTTCTCTACAAAGGCCAAGTGTTTGAATTATATTCTTTTATTTGAATATCACATGGAACAGATAACCCACCGAAGTTGCTTGCATTCCTTCCAAAAAACCCTTTTGTTCCGCAGTTAAAGTTTTCACTCCTTTCTCACTCCACCACCACCTCCACCACCTCCCCCCTCTGGATCCACTCGCAAGCTTCCTCAATGGCACTCGACTGTTCGGAATTCAGTCTACCACAGAGCTTGGTGACATATCTGACATCACAGTGAAGCCACATTTCAGATGGGAAAGCCAGGGGACCTTTCTCAACCCTCTAGTGCCGATGGAAGTGGTGATGAAATTCCTAATCAAACAACTTTAGGGACTCACTGTAGTAGCTGTATCGCTAGGTTCTTTGGCTTCAAGTGTATGCTTGTGCTCTTGCTTGGTCTTTCCGTCTTCCTATCTGCTTTGTTCTGGCTTCCTCCTTTCTCGAATCTCTCAGATCCGGATGATTCGGATTTGGATCCACGGTTTCGAGGTCAGATTATTTCATCCTTTCGCTTGCTTTTGATGATTTCTAGGTCTTGCTTTTGATTGCACGTTTTTGGTGTTTAGATTGCACATTTGAGTTTGGTGTCTTAAGTTAGGTTAACTGTGTCCAGATCCTTGTGTCGGTGCAATTGGCAACCTGTGGTTTAGTTAGAGGTATTACTATTATTAGAATTATTGTAAGCTATATAGAAATAGATTTTGCAGTTTCCAACCGGATACTTCAATCTTCACTTACTAACTTTAGGGGTTTGGGGTAAATGTGGTAATTTTGCCTATTTGCATGTATACTAACTGCTATTGTCTTGTCTAGATCAGCTGCTGTAATTACTAAACATCTATAACACATCTCTCCAGTAGAGAGTGCTTAAGTTTATGCAACTTAGATTGGGGTAGGGTGTTGATATATGTCTTTACCGGTGATATTGGAAGAAATTGTAGCTGATTGATCTTGGTGAGGTTTTCGGTATTGTGCGATTAGTTGGTTTGCCGCATTTGGACTAGTAAGATGCTAAAGAAAGTAATTTCAAAACACTAATTTCCAAGTTAGCAAGCTAAGAAGACCATGAGGAAAGTGGTTAATGATATATGTTTCCAAGAGATGCCTATACTGTTGTGTGTGATTATGGTAACACGGCTTACAAATGGATTGTTTCCATTTAATACTTTTATGGACTTCCTCTAATGTTTGGTATTGTGAATTTTCATATTCTAGGTCATGCGATTGTGGCGAGTTTTAAGCTTAATAAGTCAATCTCATTGTTGCAAGACAATCTACCACAACTTAAATCTGACATTTCTGACGAACTAGACATTCTCGACACGAAGGTAGAGTTCTTATGCCTTATTATTATCCCAGTTGCTTTATCTATTTTCCATGACTATACTATGTACTAATTAAAGTCTGGTTCGATGTGTTATTGAGTAACAGGTGGTTATCTTATATCTGGATGGTTCATCTAAATCAAACATAACAAAGGTTGTGTTTGGGGTTGACCCTGAAACAAAGAATTCCCCGTTGACTAAAGCTGCACAGAGTTTGATTCGGTCTTCATTCGCTTCTCTTGTGATAAATCAAACGTCACTACAACTTACAAAATCGTTGTTTGGGGAACCATACTTCTTTGAGGTGCTAAAGTTTCCTGGTGGGATTACTATTGCTCCTCAACAAACAGCATTTCTTCTTCAGCAAATCCAGGTTCAGTTCAAATTCATCCTGAATTTCCCAATCTATGAAGTCCAAGAATACTTTGATGAGCTGAGAAGCCAGTTGAAGTCTGGATTGCATCTGAATCCTGGTGAGGTGGGTATTTTTATTCTTTCCTTCCACAACAGTATACATATAGTTTTCTAATGTTACCATTTCATAAGGTATTAAACCCTGTCTCTCTTACAAAATTTTCAGAACTTGTTCATTAGCTTGACAAATTTCAGAGGTTCCACAGTTGCTCCACCTGTTACTGTTCAAACATCTGTTGTGCTAGCAGTTGGTGTTAATACTTCACTGCCTAGGCTGAAACAGTTAGCCCAAACCATCACAAGCTCTCATTCAAGAAACCTTGGTCTGAATCACACAGTGTTTGGAAAGGTCAAGCAGGTCAGCCTTTCATCAGTTTGGCAACATTCACTTGATAATTCGTCAGCCCCAGCTCCTGCCCCTTTGGCATATCCCCGTCCCTATCACCACCATCACCACCACCATCATCATCACCATCACCAGGACCATGATGATCATCCAGCCCCTGTATCCGCACCTTCATCTTCGCCAGTGAAAGGGCATCCCATACCCAGCGGAAGTTCACCTGCACCGGCACCTGTGAAAAGCTATGGCTCCAGACCATCTGGTTGTAGATATGGATTTGGAAGGAGGCATGGTTGGAATGCTCCGAAGCAGTACGTTCATCCCCCATCTATTGCACCCAAAGTTTCTCCATACCATCATCATACTGCTTTGCCTCCTCGACATGCTGTGCCACAGCCGCCTGTCTCTTCTAGAGTTCCTCCTTCTAGCACTTTACATCATGCTGTATTAGCTCACCGGGATCCGGCACCAGTCCGTGAATCAGATCCCAAGCCTCCAGATAAAATGTCATCAATGGCACCTGCTCCTGCTCCGTGTAAGTTTAATGCTGCCTTTCTTTATATGACTACAGCTAACACCAGTAATATGAGTGGACACCATGCTTGTTTAGCTGTACATTTAGTTTTTCACAATTTGGCTTACCACACTTCACAGTTATTGTTAAAATCTAAATAAAGCACACAACATAATATAAGTTATAGACATGTCATCTCTGAGGATTAACGCTGGGCCTGCTTGAATGTTATGTTCTATAATGCAATACCAGGCTATGTAACATTGAGCATAAAATGTAGTATAAATATATACATATGTATTGTTGACAAGTGTTTATCTGTCAATACTATATAATCGATGCAATGCATCCAAACACCACTTTTAGTGAAATGTAACGTAAACTATGACACGTTCTTTATGTATCCAAACAAATTCTATTGGCGTGTCAGAGTCTACTTTTGTGTGTTGTGTTAGTGACCCTTTGTTGTTTGTTGGTTAATATTTACATTTATAGTTGAAGTTAATATATCTAGCAAAATGATGATATGCCAATTCTAGCATTATGTTTCTTTTTTTTTTTGTGCAGCTGATGCTGGTCCTCTTCTATCTGCTCCTTGGCTATTCTCGCTGTTCATAACCCTGCTACTGCAAGTGTAGCAGAGCTAGGGAATGTACTGTGTTCATGTGTAGAACTTGGTTTGTCTCGTCATGAACTATGAAACCAAACAACATAAAACTGCCGGATCGACATCATAGTGGGAGCACCTTAGAGAAGGAAATGGGCTGTGCCCCAAATTCCCTTGAGTGGATATACAATGTACGTATATGATTAAAAAAATATAGTATGATCCGGCTGCATGCATTCTCAGGTCAAAGCCATGAAAGTGGCAGGCCAATGGTGAAACGCATAGCAGCTGTTTTTGTGTATGGATAAAAAAACATATTCTCTATAAATGATGAGAGAAATCAAAAAATTTTTTATGAATATTTGTACTACGTAGTATGTATTATGTTCATCTTGGAGAAGCTCCCCATCCAGATCCCAGATGGTGCCCAACTGAAACAAAGCTTATAATATTTGTTTCTTATCAATTGAGCGTATCGAAGCATAAAGTGTGGGTAGGCTGTCGCTTGCTGAATGAGGTACGTAAGATGAATGGTCTGTGTCTTGATTTTCCTATTAGGAACTGTTGGGTTGCTTTCATACTTGTAGACTCTGAGATTAAAAGCAAAGTAATTTGCTTTTCATATATATAAAACCCTCATTGTCAAGTGTGTTGCATGCTTATATTTTAATTCCAGCTATTTTAATGGTTGAGTTAGTTGGTTGATTTTGGATGATCTAGACAGCCACTCGTAGATGAGAAGATATGGGATTATGATGACTCTGTGCAAGTTTTTGACAGTTTGTTTATAGTTCTATACTTCTATGGTTGGTACAACCAGTTTTTTTTTTTTTTTGTGGATTTGTTGTGGTGTACTGGTGTTGCTTTATCCAAACAAGGCAGTTTTTGGCCTTTTATGGGAGTTGAACTGAAAACCCAAATGTACAAAAAGCCAGGAAGTTAGGTTTGGTGAGCTTTTTGGGCAGGAAAACCTTTCATTTTCCAAACCTTGGTGGAAGAGACTTTTTATTGATGTAGTGGAATGCTTTGGTCGCAAAGTGTAACTTGTGGTATAAGGCAACATGTCAAATCTTCTGGGGATTTTTTTTTGCCATTTTATAGACACAAATGGGTCATGTGTTATATAGTTTTTTATTGTTGAGAGAAGGAAAGTGATGGATTGAACGGCCCAACTATGGAAGAGTTGCTCTTCAATCTACTTGACTCTAATGAGTGGTTACTGGTTAGTTAAGAAGTTAGATTGACTTATTTAGAAGTGGAATATTCTTTTGTAGGCTTGAAAGATGCTCTAAAGGTACAATGTTATAGGTTCCCACCGACAAGTAGTGAACCAGTTGTGGATGGAACTACAGTTAATGTTTTAATGGGCTTTGATTAAAATATTTTGGGCTACTTGTGCTTACAGAGGTCTTATGGATTAAAGCCCATGAGCCCAACTCGAAGAAGGCACGGGGCTATAGTTTTCTTTTGCAATTTGCTAGGGAGTAGGGACCTCTGACCCGAGGGCCCCTGTGAGGCTGGTGATTGACGGTCAATAATCAATGACGAACTCTGGCCTGTAGATGATAAATGGAACGTGGCTGGGCCGTTGGAGTCTGTATCATCTTAATTTGTCTATTTGCAATGAATGCAAATATACAATGCGATTCTCCATCGCTGGGGATCACATATGATTATTGGAAATTGGAAGTATAAAATTTTGGGACGTGTTATTTACGTTACGTTCGATTTATTAGTTTTTGACGAAATCGTGTCAGCGTGTAGCGCCACCATATGATGGTTGGGTGCATTTGGAGACCATTGACGCATAGAATCATCTACAAATCGAATAATTTCAAGGTAAAAAAATTTGAGCGTCAGCACATGACACCGGAGCTGGTCCTGCTGGACAAGTGCACTCGGACTGCAAGTTTTTCGTCCGGCTGTGAAAATTTATTGTTCTAGTCATTTATGTTTTTTTTTTAAAAAGATATTAAACAATTTTAATCTTATAAAATTAATTGCAAATTCACCGTTTACAAATATTTACGCCTTTTTTTTAAACCAATCGGTAAATTATTTTGTGAACTATTTTCGTAACTCTTTTAACTACGACTTTTACGTCGTAAAACGACACTTTCATTTGATCAAAATATAAATGTTAAAAATAACTTCAATTAAATTCTTTTACTAAATCCCTTTTTAAATTAAAAAAAATACAAGTTACATTACATATTGCATTTCACTAAAGTAACCATAGATAACCATTTTACAAGGTATACTAAGTCATGTGACTAATAGAGCCCTTTGTTAATGAGTGGTGTTAACCGATCGGACAAAAATCGCTAGCGGCACAAGGCGGATGTGCATGCGTCCCAAGCTCTATTTAGAGCGAAGCGCATGCGCAGTTTGTCTCTGCCTTTTTTTTCTTTCTTTCTGCCGCAAGCAAAAGCGATTTCGACTATATCGTCGCCGGCGATTTCCAACCCCTCTCTCATCCAACTTCGTTGTCTCATAGGATCATGGCCCGGGATTCGGATTCACAACAATCTGGAGTTGAAAGAAGCCTAAAAGACCGGGTTAAGGTTACTTTCGAACGTTTTTATCGTTTTTGTGATTTCGTTGATTTTAGGCTTGAAATTTGTTAGTTTAGGAAGATTCGGTTAGTTTAAGAAGAATTGGAATTGGATCGTCTACGAACATTAGTGTTTTTTTCACGTTTTTTTGAATTTTTCCGGAGCTTAAAATAGTCCTTTAATGGTGGATTCCGAGCGAGATTAATTTTTTTCTAAAAAACTATAATTATATGATATGTAAATTTAAAAATGCCAAATTTTATTTCAAAACAAAATTCAGATTGCGATGCAAAATATTAGAGATAAGAATAAGCAAGAGCCAGACTTGTCACAACATATGCCCGTCGAGCTGTCAAAGTTCGACGGGATAGACTTGGCTCCTTCGTCCAAGGGGTCATTGTAGGTGGACCTTGGTTAGGAGTGACACCTATCATAGGTAGGTATGTTCTCGCACAAACCCCAAGGACAACTAGGACAATCTGATAATATGTGGTTGCAACACATGTAACAATAGGTAATTCTATCCACCACCTACCTATTCACGGAAACTTCGTCCAAGGGTAAGTGAACGGTACACTGCATAGATCAAAATCTCAAATTACGTCATTAATATAAATCATAATTATATCTTAAAATCAAATGATTACCTTAGAATATATTGACCTCATCGAGTTTAATTCCGTCACCATATCCCTTCGTATTATCAAGTAATCCTCATCGGGTCTCCCCAAAACCACGGAAATGGCTCTATATTCGCAATGACCGTCTCCAAGAACATCTCTCGCCGTTAGTACATATGACTCCACGAACTTCCGGAATTCCCCATTTTCCCAATGATAATTTTCATCATAAGGTGTATCAACTGGTTCTTTCCCATTACGACATCGCCTATTAGTTGGAGTCAACTCCTCGGTTGTAGCGTTTGCATTCGTCGCTTTCTTCCCCTTTGAACCTCGGGGACCTCCAAGACCACGTGTAGATGAACGCTCAAACGAAAAAGGATCTCTTCTTGTTGATTTCGGGGTCGGCGGTCTTCCCTTTACCTTGACTTTTTCTGCCGGCTCCTTCATCGTCGTACTTCCTAGGTTATCATATCCTCAAAGCAAGAAGCCATCCTCTCCAACTCTTCTGGGGTGAGCGAGTTTGAGTCCATTCTTTCTCTAACCCTATTCAACGACACTAGACTCGGGTTCATGCGATCATCATCATTGATTCATCATCATCAATATCATCATCGAAAAAATGAGTTGGAATCCAATGAACTTGCTTCCAAAATGGGTGTATCTACTTCAATGTGATAGGTCTACGAGCCCGGATTTCTAACATAAAGTCATGCACACACGACACTCCATGAACCTCCCTCCAATAACTATCCCGACAAACACCAAGCTCCCTTGTATTTCTAGCCTTGGTGTAGTTGTCGCACAAGAGCGTGAAACACTCGTTTGTGACATAGTCTCAAAGCAAGTCGAATATCGGTATACGGACCTCCCGTGGAATCCTCTCTCGTGGCACCTCTAAAGAAGGTTGTAACTTTTGGATTTGTTATGTGATCATCAAATGTATGTTGTCACTCACAACCGTCCGATTAAGAAAAAATCAATGACCTTGATTATTTCACTATTCCCGAACATAGCGCATTAGGTTAAAGCCGTTTTTATCGTCGTTCATTCCACACTCTTTCTTCTTCCTCCTTGTTCATTTCTTCTTCGATTTCAGGTTTAGTCGATTCGATTTTTTCGATTTCAGGTTAATCAATTCAATTTCTTCTTCCTTCTTCAATTTCTTAGATTCCAAGTTAATCAATTCAATTTTTTCGATTCTAGGAAAATCGATTCAGTTTCTTCGATTTCAAGTTAATCGATTTGATTTCCAGCTTAATCGATTCGATTTCCTCGTATCCAGTTAATCGAGTCGATTTCAATTGTATATGCAATTTGTTAAAATATTTATGTAACTTGTTCAAATGTATATGCAATTTGTTAAAATATTAAATGTTAAAACTGGTTGAATGAAATGAACTGATTAACATAAATATTTGAACTAAATGTAAATAAAAGTTTGAACGAATCACATTAACATTATGAACTATTATGTTGAAAACTTGATTTGTTCAATTAACACATTTCCTTGATACTTTAGCAAATTACATAAGAATTGTTCATACAAACAGTTTGAACTAAATTCAACAAAATATGAACTATTAGAACAAACAATATGAACTAAGAGAAAAAGGTAAAAACAAATTACATAATATTTGAACTAAATTCGACAAAAATATAAATTATTGAAATAAACAATATAAACTAATAGAAAAAAGGAAAAAACAAATTACATAAGAACTGTTAGTACATACAATTTGAACTATATTGGACAAAAATATGAACTATTACAACAATATGAATTAAGAAGAAAAATGTGAAAACATATTACATAACGGTTAGTACAAGCAATATGAATTAAATTCGACAAAATTATTAACTATTAGAACAAACAATATGAACTGTTAGTACAAATAACTTGAAATACGTTAAGAACGTTATTTTTTTAAAATTTTTTTCATTTTCTTTAATTTTTTTTTACTTTAAAGCGCGCCTAATCTCAAAGCTTCATTTTTTTTATAAGACGGCCAAATTTTTTTCGTACTTTTGATTATATGGATCCTTTTCCCTTTGAAACAACCTTATATATATAAAAAAATAGTTTTACGTTGATATTATATCCTAGAGTTTGGAAATAATTAGACGTCAACTAAAAATTTACTTGTGTAATACTGTAATATATAGACAATTTTGTTAACCCTCGCTCTAAAACCACACACTAAAAGGGAGGGAACATCAGATTACAAATACTGAAATACAGAATGGTTTAAGAGCTGATTGAACTGATAATGATGGGAGATGAGCGGCTGTGAATCGGTAGTAAGACGACAGCTGGATCCAAAAGATGACGCCAGCCGACGATCTGCAACTCTCTCCCCCGTGAAAGCGGTTCTCGTGGCCAAATCTCAATTTATCACTCTCTCCTTGGAATTTGTTGCAATTTGCCTTTTAGAGCTAAAATATCTTTTTGAGATTTTTGGGAGTGTGTGATTGCCATTGAAGCTCTCTGTCTTCTTTCGCTCTCCTGTTTTCATCACATATTCACCCCCATTCAAGCTTTTTTTCACCTGCATTTTCGTGCACGATTCATACGCAGGTGACCAATTCTTGCCGATTCTCTTTATACTGCTTTGTCTTTTCCGGATTTCGATCCCGAGTATGTAAAGTTAATTATCATTTTTTATACTTAAGTTGCGATATTGCGTTCAGTTTCGGATAACTAATCATATGACTAAGCAATTTAGCTTCTGGATTTGCTAGATTCTGATCCGGTTTCGTGCGAATTGAGCTATGGCGGAACGGGAGTTGTTCTCCGATTACAATACTGTCAGAGAAGTGAATTTGACTTTCAGAATACCTTACTTCACCCATTGGGGTCAGAGCTTGCTAGTGTGTGGTTCTGAGCCATTGCTAGGTTCATGGAATGTGAAGAAAGGCCTTCTTTTGAGTCCAATTCATGTTGGTAATGAACTCATTTGGCGTGGAAGCATTGAGGTTCCCTCCAAGTTTGGTTCTGAGTATAGCTACTATGTGGTGGATGATAGTAGGAATATATTGAGGTCTGAAATGGGGATGAAGAGGAAACTTTTGCTGGCCGATACTGTTCATGACGGGGAATCAGTTGAGCTTCATGATTTATGGGAGGTATATATGATATATGCTTCACTATAACCTTTATCTTTACTTGTTTGGATACAGAATATTGTATTATGCATATTGGTTTTGGGGTTTTTCTGTCATTGCTTTTGTAGTCAGACCTTTGTATGAATTGGATTGCAATTGACAACCTCATGAGAGGAACAAGTTGTGTGTTCTTGTGGTCATGCCACTTGAATTACACTTCTCCTCTGTTCAATGTCATGACCCTTTGAGCTATTTATTTTGGTTTTTGATAGGTTTGCTAATTTTATTGGATTTGTCCAGGTTTCAATCAGTAAAATAATTTGTTTATTGTCTTTGCCACTTGTTTCAGACTGGTGCTGATGCTTTGCCTTTCAAAAGTGCATTCAAAGATGTAATTTTTCGTCATGGTTTCAGCTTCAAGGTGGAAAGACCCCTTGGCGTCCTGCAAAATAAGTTAGACAAAGGAGGTCAATTATCGCCTTTATGATTAACCATATTAACACTCCTTTTATATCGTAGATTCAATTTAGTTAAGGATGCTGAATATATGTTGATGAACAGAATCAGTCCTAGTAAATTTCAAGATCTGCTGTCCGAATGTTGAAGAAGGCACATCAGTGAGTTCTCGATTCCTCAACTTATCATATCTTTTTCATTATATTACTTAGTAATTTTACTTGTGTCTTGCAAGTTTGACTGTTATTTACTTTTGTTATGCATGCAGATTCATGTCATTGGTAGTTCTTTGAAGTTAGGGCAGTGGAAGGTTCAGGATGGGCTTAAACTTAGTTATGCCGGTGACTCAACCTGGCAGGCGGACTGTGTGATGCCAAAAAGTGATTTTCCACTAAAATATCCTTCCAAAGACTTTTGGTTGCATAATTTTACTAGCTGGCTTAATATATGTTCTTAGCAGGTGCTCTAAAATACTCCATATGGTTGAATATTTTTCTTCCTTAATTCTGTCTTACATACAAGTATTCCAAGTACGGAAAATCTGAAAGCTTCTCTCCTGAGACTGGCTCAAACAGAGAGCTTTCTTTTGATACATTGAGTGGTCAACCAAGATACATTTTCCTCTCAGATGGCATGATGAGAGTAAAATATATTGTTATATTTAGAAAGTTGTATTCAAGCATTTCCATTTTCAATGAAGCATACTGGCACTTAAGCAAGTGCTAAACGTTTCAGGAAATGCCTTGGAGGGGTGCTGGTATGGCAATCCCTATGTTCTCTGTGAGATCAGAAGAAGATCTTGGTGTTGGAGAGTTTCTTGACCTGAAACTGCTAGTTGATTGGTCTGTTGCATCTGGATTTCATTTAGTTCAGCTTTTACCAATCAACGACACCTCTGTGCATAAGATGTGGTGGGATTCATATCCGTACAGGTAATAATCAGCTTGAATTAACATATAAATTTGCTTCTAGTGGAGACAAGGAGATCTTGCCTAGTACCTACAAGCACAATCTTTGTAGGCGCTTTGTACTGGGACAGTGATCCTACCTTTCATGTATGAAATGATGGTAAAGTTGCACATCCATTTGCGCTCCAAAACTCTCTTTGCAGTACTTAGTTTCGTTTTTGTCACACTTTATGCAGCTCCTTGTCTGTCTTTGCTTTGCATCCTTTGTATCTGAGAGTTCAGGCACTTTCAAAGAATATTCCCGAGGAAATTAAGGTGATCCTGATCTGTTGATTCTTATTAATATTTATGTCTATTAGCTGGAATTTACTTGTTCAAAGGATAGATGTTTTTTCTGTCTTTGATTCTTGCAGCAAGAAATTGGGAAGGCAAAAGAAAGTCTTGATGGAAAGGTATTTTATTGTCTCCGGACAGTGTATGCTTAAGTTCTATGATATTGCAATAAGGTGGTTTTGTAACAACATTTTACTGTTTTTGTGAAAGTTGCTTATGCATTTATTTGACCTGCACTTTTTTTTTCCTTCCTCCCCCCGTTTGCACTCATGTTTTACGCACACATCACCACCATTTTATTGATGTTGCGTATGCGGGTTATTTGAGCTTGTCTTTTTGGACAACTGAAAAAATTTCCTTCATCTGTTTTAGCTGCTCTTCTAAATTCCTACCACAATTGCTGTACATGGCTATGTTCTGGTGCTGTATCAGTTATCAAAGAGAAAATGTGAATCTAAAAATTACTGCAGGCTGTTGATTACGATGCCACGATGGCCACCAAACTTTCAATTGCCAAGAAAATATTCTCTCTGGAGAAAGACTCACTACTTCAGTCCAGCTCCTTTCAGAAGTTCTTTTCAGAAAATGAGGTTAGCTGCATAAGTGTGGTTAGCGTGTTTTGTTTTCCTAACACGAAGTTGGTTACTTTTCGATCTTTTATTGTTCTGCTATCCTGAGTTTGTCTTCTTCTGCTCTTTTGGTGGTTATGCTATTCTTAAGTTTTTCTTTTGATTGAAAGGAATGGCTAAAACCTTATGCGGCATTCTGCTTTTTGCGGGATTTCTTTGAAACCTCAGATCATAGTCAATGGGGTCGCTTTTCTCAGTTCTCAAAAGAAAAGGTAGCTCTTGTGATCGTTGTTGTCTTGCATTTATATATCAGTCAAGCATGGATTGAAGCATAGATTATTTTTGGTAAACTTGATGAATTATATTGTCGTTCACTAACAAATTGTTTCTTCTTTCAGCTTGAGAAACTCACCTCAAAAGACAGCATTCACTATGAAGTCATCTGCTTCCACTATTACATCCAATATCATCTCTATGTGCAAGTGAGTTCTTATAGTTTTTTTCTTCTTTTTTTTCTTTCATCTCATAGTATATGGAGTACATTATACTCTAAACTCTTGAACTTGCAGTTGTTAGAAGCTGCCGAATATGCAAGGGAAAAGGGAGTGATCTTAAAAGGGGACCTTCCAATTGGTGTCGACAGAAATAGTGTTGATACCTGGGTCTATCCTAATCTTTTCCGCATGAACACCTCAACTGGAGCACCTCCTGATTACTTTGACAAAAATGGACAAAATTGGGGGTTCCCAACTTATAACTGGGAAGAAATGTCAAAGGATAACTATGGGTGGTGGCGTGGTCGTTTGACTCAGGTTTTCAACAGCACATCATTTATGTTCTCTTTCAGTCTTTCCTGGTTGACCGTCTTTCTATGGGTTCTGATCCATTATATTATTATTTTTTCTTCAGATGGCTAAATACTTCACAGCTTACAGAATTGATCATATCCTCGGATTCTTCAGGATTTGGGAGCTTCCTGATCATGCAACGACAGGTCTCCTTGGAAAATTCCGACCATCTATCCCTTTGAGCCAGGTGTTATCCTCTTTCTAGTACTTTTATGCACAATTTTTAAGGATGGTTAGAAATGATTGAAATTTTTTTTAGGTATAGGACAAAAACATAGATTTGTTAGTCAGTGTCGATTTACACCTTGGTGCTTTTTTCTCAGGAAGAGCTGGAAAAGGAGGGGATTAATGATCTTCATCGTTTAAGCCAGCCATATATCCGTCAAGAATTTTTGCAGGTTGCTATTCATATAATGTTAGGTCGATCAATTTTATTAAATTATTTTCTGACCATGTAGAAGCGTATATGTAGCCATGTTTATTTAGGAGGCATCTTTTCAGCTGTTAATGTATTACCTAATCTTTCAGGAAACCTTTGGTTCTTCTTGGACGGTTATCGCTTCAAATTTTCTGAATGAGTATAAGAAACTCCATTATGAGGTAACAACAATAAATAATTTCTAATGTTAGTATCTAAGCACTTTCTTTTCGAGTTCGGATCACCTTGCATCTATTTCATTGGTTATCTATTAATACTAATTAATTAATTTTGTTGAATTAAGTCAATCTGATACAGCCACCGTCGTTTTAGTAGTATGTCTATCTGTTTGCAGATCAAGGAAAATGTTCATTAAGTGGTTAGAATGTATTGAATCAGATTAGGTTAGGCTGGTTAGCAGTGGGTTCCTAGTTGAAGCTCTTCTTTTTCAATCAAAACTCAATAAGAGACATGCTTCCTTACAAATTTTCAACATGGGAAAGCAATTAGTTAATCCATGCTGAAAAAAGAAGACAAAATAAAAATTTGCAGTTCCTGTCCTTTGTCAATTGAAATCATCTCTGTACGGCATTCTTACAGAACCTATACTGAATCAAAGAAACCTAACTTATCCATGTACAAGGCATATCTTTTCGACCAAACATCTTTGCATGTCTTAATATGTTATTTAGATCATTCAGCATTTTTTTGGTTCTTCCACTCCTCTGAGTGAAGATTAATGCATGCCTTCTCCTGTCATTTTCTGGTGCAGAAGAACTGTCTTAATTTTTTGTAGCTCACATTGGAATTATTTTCAGTTCAGGGAAGACTGCAATACCGAGAAAAAGATAGCTTCCAAACTTAAGGGTTGTCTGGAGCAGTCACCTGCATTGGGAAGTGAGGACAAACTTAGGCGGGGTTTATTTGATCTTCTGCAGGTTGTGCAAGATAAAACAATGAACATTTTCCATTTGTTTCTGTGCCTTTCTATCTATGCCTATTTAATCTCATCTTCATATACTCTTGTGCCAGAATATCGTCCTGATCAGAGATCCAGAGGATCCACGGAAATTCTACCCTCGTTTCAATCTTGAGGATACAACAAGTTTTAAAGATCTGGATGATCACAGGTAGTTTGGTTCTTGTTTTTCTACTTTGGCCATTGTTACTTTTTTCTAATAACAGCAAGTACTTAGATAATACCATAGCAGAAAAGTTGTAACATACATAAGCATATAGTCTTCATGTGATATTTATATAGTACATCAAATAACTTTCATGTATAACATTTACATTAAATGACAGTCTCTCTTTTGTATAAATAGCCCAGATGAACCCCTTGAATATATATGATCAGAAAACTGTAACATGATAAAATATTTGACGATACACCTACAAGGTGCGGGATATAAACTAATGACGTGGTAAAG
Source organism: Fagopyrum tataricum (assembly GCA_002319775.1). NCBI lineage: Eukaryota > Viridiplantae > Streptophyta > Magnoliopsida > Caryophyllales > Polygonaceae > Fagopyrum > Fagopyrum tataricum. The sequence goes on from CM008285.1 coordinate 20,848,472, forward strand.
TATGAACTGTTCTGGTCGTGAACTATTGTGCTTAATTCATATGAACTACACCTTGTGAGATCATGAACTATTGCATTGTTATTTGTCTGTAACTACCATTTTGAAAAAAAATTAAATTTTTTTTTTTTCTTCTTTTATGAGCCAAGTCAAACACTTTGCACTTGTAGTCATGCAAACCTACCTTATTATATTGCATTGTGTTTTAATGATTTCTGCCCATGTTACAGTCAAAATGTTCTGAAAAGATTGTACTATGATTACTACTTCCAACGGCAAGAAAACCTATGGCGGGATAATGCTATGAAGACCCTGCCAGTCCTCTTGAATTCATCAGATATGCTTCCTTGTGGAGAAGATTTAGGGTTAATACCTAATTGTGTCCATCCTGTAAGTAACTCTTAGTCCCATCTGTCCTCTTTCTGCTTCAATAGGACATTTCAGTTTTTCAGTAGTATAGTATATTGAAATTTGGAGCATGTTGCAGGTCATGCAGGAGCTCGGATTGATAGGCCTGCGCATTCAACGAATGCCAAATGAACCCGGTTTAGAATTTGGCATTCCATCTCAATACAGCTATATGACTGTAAGTCAAACGTACATTCTGAAATTTGGTCTGCTGCATAGACTATACAAGAACGAACTGAATGAGACTGTTCCTTTAGGTGTGTGCTCCATCATGCCATGATTGCTCTACCTTGCGTGCTTGGTGGGAGGAAGACGAAGGCAGGAGACGTCGTTATTTCAAGAACATTGTAGGATCCAACAAGCAGCCACCCAGCCAATGTACTCCTGCAATAGTACACTTTGTTATACGTCAGCATGTCGAATCCCCATCTATGTGGGCAATCTTCCCCCTCCAGGTACCTTGTGTCCATAACCCTCCGATCAAAATGGAACAAGTTATATAATAAAGAGATTGTTATTCCATAAATTCATTCAAAGTCGTAAAAATCCTTTTGTGTTGCAACCATGCCATCTTTTGTACATGTTCTCAATCTGTTCTAGAAAGTAGACAGAAAGAAGACTTGGTTGATTGTCTTTGTTTTGTTGTCAGGATTTATTGGCATTGAAAGAAGAATACGCGAAACGCCCTGCAAACGAGGAGACTATAAACGATCCCACTAATCCAAAACACTACTGGAGATACCGTACGTTTCATCTCTCCTATACTCGCCTACTAAATGCATGTCACATCATTACCTCTTTACATGTACAATCTTCGTATAGGTTCTCACGTGACACTGGAGACTCTTGTAAAAGACCAAGAGCTTAAAACTACAATCAAAGACCTTGTGCGTGGTAGCGGAAGAGCACACCCATCTCTTGATGAGGAAACC
>CM008285.1:20872854-20887704 GCA_002319775.1 Fagopyrum tataricum
CATAATGCCTCAAAACATGTCCATAACACAAAAACATGTCTACGATCAAAGCAAAAAGAAGATACAATAAAAAACTAAAACCTTCGTAAGCCCAAACGTTTAACATGGGCTCAGAACACATCTCTAGCAATAGGTTTACTTAAAGGATCAACAATCATCTCATTAGTCGATATATACTTAATGGCAACTTCCTATTTTTTATGGCGTTTCGAACAAAATGATAACGCCTCTTAATATGCTTGGTTTTCCTGGGCAAATTCGGATAGCAACGGTATTGTCACAATGCATCTCCACAGGCTCATCAACTTTAGGAGTAAGATCAAGATCTTGTAAAAAAACTCCTTAGCCACATCGCCTCTTGGACGACGAGGCTAACAACGACATACTCTGCTTCCATAGTCAATAAAGCAATGCAGTCTTGCTTCTTACTGCACCAGGATATTGCACCTCCAACAAGGACAAAAGCGTATCCGAGGTCGATTTAGACTCGTCTAAATCACCTCCCCAATCAGCATCCGAATATCCTTTCAAACTCAAGTTCCCTCCTTGAAAATATAGGACTAGTCACTTGTACCACAAAGGTAACGCAAGATTCTCTTGACTCCTTGCTAGTGTGCAGGACCCGGGTTACTTTGGTAACGACTCACCAAACCAACCGCATAGGAGATGTCAGGCCTAGTACATAAGATGTCATACATCAAACTCCTATTGCACTAGCGTAAGGAACATCGCTCATCTGTTTCTTCTCTAAATCTATTTTAGGACATTGATCAAGGCTTAAGAATTGACCTTTATCAACTGGATATCAACGGGTTTGAACTTATTCATTTGAAAACGCTCCAATACCTTCTTTAATATATGTCTCTTGACATAAACCAATAAGTTTTTAAGGGCGATTTCTCATAATCTCCACACCTAGGACAAACCTAGCTTCACCCATATCCTTCATCTTAAAAATAGAGGATAGCCACCCTTTGGCAGCGTTTGATCATCTCCATGTTGTTACTAGCTAGGAGTATGTCATCAACATATAAGGAGAGAAACATAATCCCTTCTTTAGATTTCATAACATACACACAAATGGTCTTCATCAGCCATGTAAAAGCCAAAAGCAGTAATGGCTTCATGGAATCTAAAGTACCATCGCCTAGAAGATTGCTTAAGACCATATATGGATCGCTTAAGACGACACACTTTCTTTTCACCACCTTTTGAAACAAACCCAATAGGTTGATCCATATATATCTCCTCCTCAAGTGTTCCATTGAGGAAAGCAGTCTTGACATCCATTTGGAACAACTTTAAGTCCAAATGGGCGACTAGGGCTAGCAAGAGGCGAATAGAGAAAAATCTCACTACAGGAGAAAATGTCTCATCGTAGTCTACACCCTCAATTTGGGTAAAACCTTTCGCCACTAATCGGGCCTTGAACTTATCAGTGGACCCATCCGCTTTATGTTTCACCTTGAAAACCCATTGTTTCCAATTGATCGACGTTTAGGCGGAAGGTCAACGAGTTCCCAAACCTTATTCGTCGACATAGAGTCCATCTCATCCTTCATAGCCTCCATCCATTCCACACTGTGTGGTGAACTCATAGCTTCTTTAAAAGAAGTAGGCTCATCGATCTCGGAAACGGTGCAAAGAAGTGCTCGCTCTTCAATATCAAAGAAGCGACGAGGAACTCTCCCTCGTGTACTCCTTCGTTCAACAGCACCGTTTCCATTACTAGTTGAAGAATCTCTCCCACTATCCTCTGTAGGCGTGAGGTTTGAAACTTGAGGATTAACCTCTTGTTCCATACTTGAAGGTTGAGGACCATCCTCGTTTTCAAGTCGATCTTCATTAGTAGGCAAGCTCTCATCCCTTGGAGTTATAAGACTAATCTCATATTTTATTCCATTGGGCGAGATTGAACTATCTCTAGTGACATTAAGAGTATCAAAATCCTCCCCCTCACCTAGAGATGGTGTTGTAACTCATACAACTCGAGATCTTTCTTTATTTCACCAATAATTGGAACTCATCCTCAAGGAAATTGACATTATGAGAATCAACTTCATTCATGCCACCATTTGGGTGTTCACCATACATCACATATCCTTTGAAGTGATCCGGATATCTTATGAACACCATTTTGGTAGCTCTTGACCTAGTTTACCATGTTTATGGGTCGAGTTATGCACATTGCCAGCCGAACCCCATGGACGTAGGTGGTCCAAAGAGGGCTTTTTATTATTCCATAACTCATATGGAGTAAGGGGTACACTCTTACTTGGTACGCGATTAAGGATGTAGGTTGCCGTAAGCAATGCATCTCCCCAATGGCTAATAGGTAAGTTGGCTTGAGCCATCATAGACCTAACCATGTCAAGTAAGGTACGATTCCTCCTTTTCGCAACACCATTTTGTTGTGGAGTATAAGGAATAGTAAGTTGTCTAATTATTGTAGAGCCTTAGTCTTTGGAGCCTGTTTTGGCCTTAACCGCCCTCCGCGGGTTTAGGGAGCCGCCCCTGGGGGCTCGAGTAGTGATCCCGCCCCTGCGGCCAGGAAATTCCGCCCCTGCGGTTTCCTGCGGCTGCAACCGGCTTTGTTGACTCTTTGACTGTACTTTACCTTCTCTCCTTTTCCTTCCTCCTTTAAGCTTCTTCTTTGGATGGATCAAGGGTTTCATCCTCACTCTATTCCAGCCTTCTCACGTCCTTCTTGCTTCCCTTTCCTCTCCTTGATCTTGTTTGTGAGTTTTCTTGAGTTTGCAAGAGAGTTTGTGGTGTGGCCTTGCTGAGGTGATGTTGTGCATGGTTTCTGAGCTTGAGAGCCAGCTAAGAGTGTGTGGTTGATCATTCCCTGCTGCCTAGGACCACAATTGTGGTAAGTCATCTTCTTCTCCTCTTCTTTCTTCCTTGATTCCATCTTCCTTACCTTAGGATTAGATGAATTGAATGTAGATTGATGTTGGAATGTGTATGTATATGTATGTGTGTGACTTTGGCATGAAGAAGACGTGATTTGATCACGTGAAGAGCCGAAGAGGAATCGCGGGATCACATTCTGCACTGTCGCCGCCCCCGCCCTTGCGGAAGCCTTGTCACAGCGCCTGCGCCGTGCCTGCGCTTGCCTGCGGCCACTGTCACCGCGTCTGCGGCCGAGCGTCGCCGCGCCTGCGGTTTGCCTTGTTCCACCCCTGCGTCTTTCCGTTCCGCAGGTGCGTCTTGTACAAGATCTACTTAGAGTAGTATGATCCTTTCCTTTCCTAGTATGAGCGGGTTAGTAGCATGCTAGGTATATGTTTGAGGATAGAATGATGATGAGTATGATATCATTTATGCCGGTTATGACTTTGAGGTTTATGAGTCAAGATATGATCCTTATGGATCCCTTGGGTCTAGGTGTCACCCCTTTGATGGATAGGAGTTTGATATCTTGTTATGCCTTGTTATTAGGCAGTGTTGTCCTCCAGATTGGAGTGGACCGTGTTTGAGAGTTGATCGTTGTTGAGACGACTTCTGAGGTTGAGGTAAGTCCATAGGACTTACTTAGCTACCATCCTTATATTAGATGTATGCATGAGTTGTGTGTGTTATATGCTTGATAGCATGCGGGGAGTTTGGGAAGTTCTCTGCGGATCGTCCAGATCTGGTAAACGGGACGGGCACTGTCTCCACTCCCATAGGGTATACGGGGAAGTGATCCCAGATTACCACTCCAGCTGCCATTAGCACCGAGAGGCGACGGTTACATTCCTCGTGTCACATATATTCATATTCAGAATATATATATTATATATATATAAATGTGTGAAATCATGATGATGTGTTATGATTCCTAATGTGTGTTTGTGCTCTTGCATCTCTATATATATGTGTATGGTTAGCTAACGGTTTTATACCGTGTTGTAGATCTTTTGCAGGTTAGGAGAGTTGCAGAGTGATCCGCTGAGGGCTCCGTACACTGGGTCGTTATCGGAGGATATGAGATCTTTTGTTGTACAGTTATTTTATTTGTACTCAACGGTACTTCTGTATTACCTTTTGATACATATATATATATATATATATTATATATATATATATATATATATATATATATATATATATATATATATATATATATATATATATATATATCAGTTTCATGTTTTGTATTTAATCTATCTGTGCCTTGTTGTAAGATCCAGTGAACTTGTTGTCAGGCTAGGGTCAGGATCCATGTGAGATCCTAGCCTAGTAGCGCCTCGAGTCCTACGGATTCGGGGTGTTACAAAGTTGGTATCAGAGCCTTAGGTTGACAACAATGACACTTGCAATCTGCGATAAAGGTCGAATAGATAAATAAACAGAACCAGAAAGGGGTCTGACTTTTCAAAAGCTTTTGGTTTTGAAATGAGTACAAAATGTTTTGGGATATCGTGTACGTGAGCCATCGTCCCTCTGAAGATCTCGACAGTATAGATATATATATATAGATATTCTGTTGTGATTGATTTGATATATATCTATACATATGACATATATATAGCCTTCTAAGTTAGGTTTGTGTCCTCTGCAGATTGTTCAGACTAGAGCCTTACCTGCAGCTGGACGGGGTAGGGGTAGACCTCCTCTAGGTAGAGGACGGGGTAGGATTCCTGTTGTTGATCCACGTGCAACAGAGGAGATTCTTGAGGACGTTGCTGAGAGTGTCGTTCCTGAGACTGAGAACGGGGCAGCTGAGAGACAGGGATTCCAGAGAGTCCAGTCAGATGAATCGGATCGTGTCTCTATGGAGGGACCAGCCTTCCGTGAGTATATTAGACGAGTTGAGGAGGCTGTCAGAGCAGGTAGACGTGCCCCTGATTTGCCAGCACATGAGGGATCATCTAGGAGATCCCACGAGGTTACTCAGGTGCCAGTTGCACCGGCACCTGTCGTTGAGACTGCTAGAGTTCAGGAGGAGTATCGAGGGCCTAAACCAGACACTTGGTTGAAGGCATTTCACCATATGGGTACCCCTTTCTCTGGGAAGGTGGGGTTAGAGGTGGAGCTATGGATAGGACATGTAGACTCAACTCTGGAGTCTATTAGATGTCCAGCAGACAGGCATATAGAGTTGGTGCAGACTCTATTCAGAGACTTAGCACATCACTGGTGGAGGTCTGTACGGGGACAGGTTAGCAGTTATGATCAGATGAGGAACATGATCAGAGAGCGTTTCTGCCCTGCCTCGCTGAGGAGGGAGAAACTGCGAGATTTTGTAGAGGCTGGATTCGAGGATGTACCAGTCTCAGAGGCTATCAGCAGATTCCAGGAGGAGATGACATTGTTGGGACCAGCTGCACCTTCTGCAGATCAGCATGTGTATCTTTTCTCCCGACGACTGAGGGATACTACCCGGACCTATATGGCGGGATTTCATTGTGAGTCTCTGATGGACTACCACGACAGAGCTTCTGATTATGAGAGGGAGCGGGCTAGTCAGAGGAGAGCTTCTCAGACCGGAGGGTCTAAGAAGAGACAGCGTACCGGGCAGACCAATGGTACCGGTGGAGTTGCTGGTTCAGGGCGAGGCCAGAGCCGCCAGAGTCATCCCTCAGCTACACCAGTTGCAGATAAGAGACCACAGTGTTACAACTATGATGGTTATGGACATATGCGGCCAGAGTGCCCGAGGCAGACAATGATGTGTTACACTTGTGGCCGACCAGGTCATGGGGTTGTTCACTACCGACAGGGCGGAGCTTCATCTCAGCAGGGTTCTTCCCCTGCCAGTGTAGCGGAAGGTGGGCAGAGACCACCTCAGCAGCAGCAGACACAAGGACAACAGAGAGTCCCAGATCGCCCTATTACTTAGGGATCTGCTCTTGGGCCGAGTAGAGGCAGAGGTCGTGGTGGGAGCACCACTGATACCAGAGGGGCTCTGGGCAGAGTTTTTGAGTTGAGGAGTGCAGAGGAGCCAACTGCACCGACTGCTACAAGTACCATTCTGATTCATGGTTTACCTGTGAGAGTCTTATTTGATACGGGTGCTACGCATTCTTTTATATCTGATACCTGTGTAGAGCGTTTGAGTCTAGATACGATTGAGGGGATGCCCTTTATTATAGGGTTACCCGATGGTGGTAGGGTTAGAGGTACCCGTGAGATTCATAGTTGTCCCATTTCTGTAGGGACTCATGTGTTACTAGTTGACTTCTTTGTTATGCCATTAGAGCATGAAGAAGTCATTCTAGGTATGGATTGGATGGATAGACATTCTGCAGTCTTAGATGTAGGTAGGAGAACTGTTACCCTCTCTACCGAGTTAGGCAAGATAGAGGTTTTCCGAGGTTGGGACCTTGGAAAGACAGGTATGGTTATTAGTGCGATACGGGCAGCTAGACTGATTGCACAGGGTTGTGAGGCCTTCTGGTGTTATGCCATGAAGGAGGGGGAGATTCCAGCATTAGAGGATATCCCAGTGGTATGTGAGTTTACAGATGTGTTTGCTGAGCCGTCCAATTTTCCACCTCAGAGGAGTGTGGACTTTAGCATTGATTTAGAGCCTTGTACGAGACCGATCTCGAAGGCCCCATACCGGATGGCGCCTGTCGAGATGTTAGAGCTGAAGAAGAAACTCGAGGAGTTGACTGAGAAGGGTTTTATACGCTCTATATGGGGAGCACCTGTCCTCTTTGAACGGAAGAAGGACGGATCGTTGAGATTGCGTATATATTACAAAGAGCTGAACAAGGTGACCATCAAGAACAAGTATCCATTGCCGCGCATTAATGACTTGTTAGATCAGCTTCAGGGAGCGACAATATTCTCCAAGATTGACCTGCGCTCAGGATATCATCAGCTGAGGGTGAGAGAGCAGGATGTGCACAGGACAACATTCCGGACCAGATATGGACACTACGAGTTTGTAGTGATGCCATTTGTTGGAGATTTGGGCTAAGTCTTCATTGTAACCATTGAGCTTGTCTCGAGACAAGGTGCAATGAGTTGTTCACATATGTGTCACTATGGTCTGGGTTGCGGGAGGCAAGCCAAGTGACCGGCACTAAGAGCAACTAGTATTGTAAAGGGAGTCGAATCGAAGCAAGGTGATCTACGAAAAGGTTAACCTGTGCCAGCTTTTACAAGGTCGATACTTGGGGCTTTTTAGCGACGGTTTCTCGGCACACCTTTGGTTCTTAGACCTTATATTGGCTAAAGAACATGTGGTTAAAAATTGGGAGCAATCCAAGCTCAAATGCTTAGTGAATGTCAATGAAGCACCTAGTGAGCTTCTTTATGAGCTACACTAGCTTGAGCTAAGATATTGAGTATTTGCGGATCTTGGAGCTAACCCTAGCTATGTGAAAGTGAATAAAGCTCATGGAAAGTGTTTGGACCAAGAAAAATAAGCTAGCTCCGGGGAGCGGTTTTGGGCTCCCTGTTTGGGCCTCGGGCCTCGGGCCTTTCTAGGGTTTCAAGGCCCATCATCCAAGCAACTTCCATGCAACTTCCCTAACAGCTTTTAACCGCTTTTAAACGCTTTTTGGTGGTTATAACTCCTCAAAAACGTTGGCACCTATGCCTATATAAGGGAGAGCCATTTGCACTTGATTCTTAATTCGTTTTTGCAACAAATAAGCTTTTAGTTCCATTGTATTGACATTGGATAGGCCTTCTTATAGCTTGTTTGCAAAAATCAAAAGAACAGTATAGTTCCTTTGTATTGACAAAGGATAGGCATCCATCTTAGATTGGTTTTGTATTGACGAAACCTAGGAATACCCTTTCTTTACAAAGTAAGACAAGCAAGTTACTTACTTAGTCTTTGTCACGTGTAACGTTTTATCCCACTAAGGTATTTGAATATTCCCGGTGTTGGGAAAAATACACTTAGAAGGAAAATTCTTTTATGAATGACTCATTAGATAATCCAAGTCAATGTTTTAAACATATAACAATCGGTTTATAAGACTTGCAATTGAACTTAATTTATATTAGAGTTTCGTCTACTCCTTTCAGAAATTACAAACTCTTGGTTGGGTTTTGTCTACTCCTTTGTGGAGATTACGAGCCCTTGTTAATAATTTGATTTCACTTCAAGATAATTATATATATATATATATATATATATATATATATATATATATATTAATTTGATTTGCAATTGGGAGAACCGTCTACTCACTTAAGTGAGACTACGACCCTTTGGTCTAAAACCGGACACCTAAATTCCAACAATCTTCAAAGTGTATTTATTGTGTTTTGTTTATTGTTTTGTAGAATTGGATTGGTCAATAATGAGTAAGACGTTAATGACGGAAATGACTTCTCTCTTTGGGAAGTTGGATAAGTTTGAGGGTGTGGACTTTAGGAGGTGGCAAAAGAAAATGCACTTCCTCTTGACTACACTGAAAGTTGCTTATTTTCTCACGACAACTAGACCGGCCGAGCCGGTTGATGATATGGTGGAGGAAATATCGGTTGTCCGACAAAGGAGCAAATGGGATAATGATGACTACATATGTCGTGGTCATATTCTCAATGGCATGAGTGATACATTGTTTGACGTCTACCAAAGTGTAGAGTCATCAACATTGTTGTGGGATCAACTTGAGTCTAAATATATGGCGGAGGATGCATCATCTCGCAAATTCTTAGTCTCGGATTTTAACTCGTATAAAATATTGGACTCAAGGCCGGTAATGGAACAATATAATGAATTGCTCCGGATTCTTGGGAGGTTCACTCAACATGCCATGCATATGGATGAGGCCATTGCGGTTTCGTCTATAATGGATAAGCTCCCCCCTTCATGGAAGGACTTCCGCCATGTGCTAAAGCACAAGAAGGAAGAACTCACGTTGGTGGAACTTGGGTCTCACCTTCAAATTGAACAAGGCCTTAGGGCACAAGAGGATGGAATCAAGAAGGATGATAAAACTTCTACTTCCCACGAGGCCAACATGATGGATGGCAAGGGCAAAAGGAAGAGGTCCAAAGGAAAGGACATGGACAAGGGAAAGAAGTCCAAGAAGTCCAAGAAGTCCAAGAAGGATAATATTGACAAGAAACCGAAAGGTGCTTGTTGGAAGTGTGGCAAGACTGGCCACTTCAAGCAGGATTGTAAGGCTAAGGTCGATGGATCCAAGGGTGGAGGTCAAAGTGACCAATATCCCCAAAACCAAGGTAACTCTCTTATGAGTCTTGATTCTAACTTTGATATAAATTCTGATTTGAATTATGTGTCATTGACTATTGAATGTTTGTCCATGCAGGATGATGACCTTGGATGGTGGGTGGACTCGGGTGCAACAACTCACATTTGCAAAGAACGGCGTTGGTTCAAGACGTACGCCGTCACTAACGATGTTGCACTCATACATATGGGAAACGAGTCTACCACCCCCGTTGTAGGAAGAGGGCGGGTTGATCTATACTTCACAAGTGGCAAGACACTAGTCTTGTCAAATGTACTACATGCACTGGAACAAGTCATAGAAGCCGACCGCTATGTATTATCTAGGAGAGACACATTTGTAGGCTTTGGCCATTGGAACAACAATATGTTTCTTCTCTCTTTATGTAATAAACTTTCTAATATTAATATTAATAAGAATAGTTTGTTTACATTGTCATCTTCTTCCAATTGTGATTCTGTTAAATGGCATGCACGACTTGGACATGTTCACTTTAAACGTATAAATGACATGACTAAGGATGATATTTTACCTAAACTTGACTTACCAAAAGATAAGTGTAAAACGTGCATGTTGACCAAAATAACAAGACTTCCTTTTCCTAGAATTGAAAAAGAACAATCTATGCTCGGCTTAGTCCGCTCGGATCTAGGTGACTTGCACTCTACTCCTTCATTAGGAAAGAAGAAGTATTACGTAACATTCATAGATGATTACTATAGGTATTGTTACGTATATCTACTCTTTGCAAAGAGTGATATATGCCTTAGACAAATTCTATGTATTTAAGAATGAAACTGAGTTACAACAAGGTACCTTAATAAAAAGACTACGCACGGATCGTGGTGGTGAATTTATGGATAAGGAATACTTTGATAGTGTCGGGATCATACATGAGACCACGACACCTTACACACCACAATCAAATGGTGTGGCCGAACGAAAGAATCGAGTGCTTAAAGAGATGGTCAATGCGATGCTCTCTTACTCGGGTCTTAAGAACTCGTTTTGGGGTGAAGCTATGCTCACGGAAAACTACTTGCTTAATCGTGTTCCAAACAAAAGAAGCAAGAAGACTCCTTATGAATTATGGTTCAAAAGGAAGCCAAACCTACACTACTTGCGAGAGTGGGGATGTCGAGCCATAGTTAGGCTAAATGACAATAAACGTAAGACTTTAGGTGAAAGAGGTGTTGAGTGTGTGTTCATTGGCTATGCCGAACACTCCAAAGCTTATAGGTTCTATGTGATAGAACCGAATGACTTCATCTCGGTCAATACCATTATAGAGTCTAGGGATGCCATCTTTGATGAAAGTTTCACCTCGGCTCCTAGGCCTAGGGAAGTGATCAACATGACCTTAGATGATGAACACACAAACAAACGTCGGATTCAAGTTGAATCATGGCAAGCCTCACATGGGCTTGACTCGGCTGAGATTGCTCCTATGAGCACTATTTTGTCCCAAAAATCAAATTTCCAAGTGTTCTTGGTTGAAGGATCAAGGGATAATGAAATGGATCGTCACTCTTACTTTCATATAGATGAGGATCCAAAGACATTTGAGGAGGCCATGAAGTCTCAAGATGTTGCCTTTTGGAAGGAAGCAATCCAAGAGGAGATGGACTCCATTGTGGGCAATCACACATGGGAGTTGGTCAACCTTCCTTCCGGTTGCAAACCTTTGGGGTGCAAATGGATCTTCAAGAGGAAGATGAAAGTTGACGGTTCCATTGACAAGTTTAAAGCACGCTTGATCATCCAAGGCTTTAGACAAAGGGAAGGTGTCGATTACTTTGACACATACGCTCCGGTGGCTAGGATTACAACCATTAGGTTATTAATAGCTATGACGGCTATACACAATCTTGTGGTTCGCCAAATGGATGTCAAGACGGCATTCCTTAATGGTGATCTAGATGAGGAAGTGTATATGAGACAACCCGAAGGATTTGTCTTGAAAGGACAAGAACACAAAGTGTGTTGCTTGATCAAATCCTTGTATGGACTAAAGCAAGCTCCAAAACAATGGCATCAAAAGTTTGATGATGTCGTATTGTCAAATAGATTTAAGATAAATCAAGCTGACAAGTGTGTCTATAGTAAGTTTGATCATACCGGTCAAGGTGTGATCATATGCTTATACGTTGATGACATGTTAATCTTTGGAACAAACCAAAGACAAGTAGACCTCACCAAGGATTTCTTGTCTACTAAGTTTTCAATGAAAGACCTAGGTGAGGCGGATGTGATTCTTGGCATAAGAATCAAACGTGATGCTAAAGGCTTAAACCTCACGCAATCACACTACATAACGTTGTCAAACGCTTCCAATGTGATACGAGCACAATTGTTAGTACTCCTATGGACTCAAGTGAGAAGTTGATGCCTAACCAAGGATCGGCCGTTTCTTAACTTGAGTATGCACAAGTAATAGGATGTTGTATGTATGCTATGACTAGCACTAGGCCAGATATTGCTTTTGTTATTGGTAAATTGAGTATGTACACGAGTTGTCCTAGCTCACAACATTGGAAGGCACTAAGGCGTGTGCTTAGGTACCTCAAGGGAACCATGGGTTTGGCATCTTGTATACTAAGTATCCTTCGGTGATAGAAGGTTACTCAAATGCGTCATGGATCACTAATTTAGAGGATCACTCGTCCACAACTGGATGGGTTTTCTTGCTAGGTGGTGGTGCCATTTCGTGGGCTTCAAAGAAGCAAACGTGCATCACAACCTCGACCATGGAGTCCGAGTTTGTGGCACTTGCCACTGCCGGCAAGGAAGCTGAATGGCTAAGGAATTTGGTTATAGAAATTCCTCTATGGCAAAACCGGTTTCTTTTATCTCAATTCATTGTGATAGTGCAGCTACGTTGGTTAAAGCTTATAGCCAAACGTACAATGGGAAATCAAGACATCTTGGTGTGAGACATAGCTCAGTTAGAGAGCTCATAACTCACGGTATAATATTGGTCGATTTTGTGAGAACACACAATAATCTAGCCGATCATTTAACCAAGAGCTTGGCTAGGGACTTAGTTCAAAAGTCAGCCAAGGGGATGGGGTTAACGACCTAAACTAAAAACGACTTGTCGTGGGACACCCAATTCGCATATGGCTTGATGCCTTATTCGAATTCAATGAGGCAAGCCCATTCCAAGAAGTTGTGAGCATAAAATGTGATAACATGAATTATCGACCTAGTTTAGTAGAGCATATAGTTAGTTTTTCCTTTCCCACATGCATGTTTTAGCCTTAAGTTGTGTTCTTTATACTTGTTTAATGCAACTTTGCGAGTATAGATGTCTACACACACTTTTGGTGTCTTTGTAGGTATTTTGGCGTGTTTCGGAGCTAAAACGATGCATTTGAGGATCAGGCCTCGGGATAGACGCTTAGGAGCGATCACGCAGGCACGGGAAAGGAGGAAAAGACGAGCCAAGACGAAACGCACGAGATTGGAGCAATCTCGGTCGAGATCCACATGATCTCGGCCGGGATCCGAGAAATCTCAGCCGAGATCCGAGATATCTCGGCCGAGATCCGAGCCAGCTTAACCGAGATCCCATATCAGAAGTTTCTGTCGAAGAATCTCGGTCCCCATCTCGGTCCCGATCTCGGCCGAGATTTCTGACCGAGATTTCGTCAACGCTGGATCACGAAGCAAATCTCGGCCCCGACTTTCAAAAATCTCGGTCACTGACCGAGATTTCCGACCAAGATTCCTGTTCGCCATTTTATTTCGTTAATTTTCGGATTCGTTTTAGGGCAACCCGTTGCGGGATATAAAAGCAAAGCCCTAAATGATTTCCGGGGGTTCCCGTTTCATTCAAATTTCGAGTTCCTTTGGAGAGAGCTTCTTCCCCTTTCTTCTCCCTTTGCCCTAGGACATTGTTGGCCGTTGTTGAAGCTTGGAGAAACTTCGCGAATATTGGGGAATTTGACGTTTTGCTAATTCTATCAATAAAGCTAAGTTTCTTCTTTAATCTCTTTTTTAGTTCTTGTTTATGCATAATCTCTTGAATCTCTTGAATCTCTTGAATCTCTTGAATTGATTGACTTGATTTGATTGATAATTGCTTCTTCCATTGAATTGCTTGGATTGATGATTGATTCTTCCATTGAATTGAGTGGATTGATGATTGCATTTGAAATGTCGCTTGTTGGCTAAACTCGTGTGGATCCGAGGTGAATTGGGATTCATTATTACTCGGACTATGATGAATTGTTCTTATTGCTTGGTTTTAGTAGCTTTGAAATCCTTTGGTTAACTTGTTATTAAACCTAGTTAGAATTCTCTAGCTAGTAACCTAAACCGGAATTGAGACCTACCCGGTAATGTTCCGTTTGGATACTTGAGTGTTCGACCATAGGTAATAGAGGTGGAAACCTTTATTGGGTTGAGTGTGCCTAGATTCTGTCCTAAGTAGGGTAATACCTGAGACTTACCCGGTAATGGTTTACCTTTCCCTTAGTTCGGAATTTGGTTTGTTTAGAATTTCCTACCTCTCTACCTTGAGACTTACCCGGTAATAGGTAGTTAGTTTGGAACTAGATAGTCTTGAGACTTACCCGGTAATAGACTATCAGCTTAGAAACGTTCTTCCCTGAAGTTTGTAACCATAGATCTTTTGAGAAATTTCCTGAGTCCGTGCGTAATAACGACGACCTTGAATCCTTGGAATCCGCATTTTCTTTATTGATATACTTTCGTTTATCTGTTTTACTTGGTTTTCGATCAAATCTGTTATTTGATTGCGAACTTTACAGAATCCCTCCAAATCTCATTTGATCTTTCTTCCCTTCTTTTCCAACCTCGTTCTTTTATTTTGATTTACGCTATCTGTTATCACATCTGCATTCCAAACATTTAGTCCATGAGTTCGACCTTGGAATACTTACCCTAACTGTAATTGACCCATACACTGTGGGTTCGCTACAGATTCGGTGTTTATTTCTTGTTTATAAATTTAAAACATACCGTGTTTTTACTAACCTGTGAGCTTTTATCATTCTTGATAAAAGTTTACAGGGGCGTGAAAATAGCGAACAAAGTTTTGGCGCCGTTGCCGGGGACTAAGTCATTTGTTTTGTTTTGTGATTTCTTTTAGTGTAAGCTCTTTCTTTTACTTTTGATCTCGTTTCTGGTTTTGTTTTTGGAATTTCAGGACTTTAGGGTATCCTTCACAGTGTATGCAAAGAACTCGGGGTTTGAAAGAACTAGTTCCGTACGATCCCGAACCTGAAAGGACACTGCGAGAGAGACTAAGAGCCCGGAAAGCTTCTAAAATGGCTGAAATCAGATATTATGAAGCTGAACTCAGAGATGCTTTAGAGAAACTAGAAGCTGAGAGACAGATTGCAAGAGAAAGAGAGCAAACTACAAAAAGGGAAATGGCTGCAATGAGAGCTCAAATGGAAGAGATAGCCAGAGCCCATGAACCAGAGGCCAACTACAGCTCCAGCTCCAGTGCAACAAGGTAATTCCAGCACCACAATTAGCTCCAATTCCTCCTCGAGTTGAAGCTCCTCCACAAGCTCCACCTCCCGCTCTTCTCAGACCTGTTATTCACCCAGCCTTTTGTGGAAGTTCCACAAACACTTGGACAGACGATGGATCCTACCCAAAGAGTTAACTGTCCTGGAGTTAACTTGGGAGATCCCGCAAATCATGAGCATGAGCTGCGACG
>CM008285.1:20918805-20977428 GCA_002319775.1 Fagopyrum tataricum
ATTTCCTCGCCTTAAGCTCGTTCTGAGTGCTCTTCCCGTATCTTTTTTACCACGACACCTAGGTCCTGCAAAGACCCAACAAGAACGCGCAAAAACGCAAAAGCAAAAAGCAAAAAATAAAAAGACGAAAAGACTCTTACCTCGGGTTGCCTCCCGAGAAGCGCTTGGTTTAAGGTCTCTAGCCGGACCTAACTCCTTTAAAGCATCAAGTGAGATGGATAGGTGAAAGTTTTTCCACCGGAAGTTCCGGTGTATACCTCTTCAACCTATGTCCATTCACTTTAAAAATACCGGAGTTTTCACCCCATACTTCGACAGCTCCGTGGGGGAAAATCTTCTTCACAACATAAGGTCCCGTCCATCGTGACCTTAACTTTCCTGGAAAAAGTCGGAGCCTAGAATTAAAGAGAAGAACAAGATCACCTTCTTTGAAGTTCTTTGGCAATATGTGCTTGTCATGCCACTTCTTTGTTCTTTCCTTGTAGATCCGTGCATTCTCATATGCATTCATCCGGATCTCCTCCAGCTCGTTGATGTCCAACAACCTCTTTTCTCCGGCTTCTTTTATATCAAAGTTTAGCCATTTCACGGCCCAATATGCTCTATGCTCCAACTCTACAGGCAAATGACATGATTTCCCATAAACAAGTTGATAAGGAGTAGTACCTATGGGAGTCTTGTATGCTGTCCTATAAGCCCAGAGTGCATCATCAAGCTTCATTGCCCAATCTTTCCTTGAGCGAGACACTGTCTTCTCTAGGATCCCCTTGATTTCTCTATTCGAGATTTCCACTTGGCCACTAGGTTTGGGGATGATATGGGGTTGCAACCTTGTGAGTTACCCCATACTTGGACAAAAGTGACTCAAAGTTTCTGGCTGTGAAATGCTTCCCTCCATCACTAATAATGACACGTGGTGTGCCAAATCTAGGGAAGATAGTTCGGTTGAAAATTTTAATCACAACTTTAGCGTCATTTGTGGGTGAGGCTATAGCTTCAACCCATCTAGATACATAATCAACCGCTAAAAGAATGTAAAGGTTCCCGCATGAGGATGGGAAAGGTCCCATGAAGTCAACACCCCATACATCAAAAATCTCAACTTCTTGGATGTTGTTCAAAGGCATCTCATTCCTCCTAGATATGTTGCCCGTCCTTTGGCATGAATCACAAGCAGTGACGAATATCTGCACATCTCTGAAAAGATTAGGCCAAAAGAATCCAGATTGCAATACCTTGGCACTAGTCTTGTGAGCACTAGCATGTCCTCCACAGGGCAATGAATGACAATGTCGGATGACACTCTCAATCTCGTCGTCTGGGACGCATCTCCTAAGGATTCCCTCGGGTCCTCTCTTGAATAGTAGTGGTTCATTCCAATAGTAATGTCTCACATCCTTGTAGAATTTCTTCCGTTGGGAATGAGATAAACCTGGAGGAATTTCACCACAAACTAAATAATTAACAATGTCAGCAAACCAAGGTTCCTTTTCACCTGAAATTTGGAGGATATATTTCTCCATCATGTGGAGATGCTCATCCGGAAATGCATCGTCAATAGGGATGTCATCCCCTTCCATAAGTTCTGGAGGTAATCTGCTAAGATGATCAGCTACAGAGTTTTCGGACCCCTTCTTATCTCTAATCTCTAGATCAAATTCTTGAAGGAGAAGAATCCACCGGATAAGACGTGGCTTTGCATCCTTCTTGGTGAGAAGGTACCGAATCGCAGCATGATCCGTGTACACAATCACCTTAGCTCCTACAAGATAGGAACGGAACTTCTCAAATGCGTAGACGACGGCTAGGAGCTCCTTTTCAGTAGTTGCATAATTCAGCTGAGCTCCATCAAGCGTCTTGCTAGCATAGTAAATAGCATGAGTAAGTCCTTCCTTCTTCTGTCCTAGCACCGCTCCCACTGC
Organism: Fagopyrum tataricum; assembly: GCA_002319775.1. Classification (NCBI taxonomy): domain Eukaryota; kingdom Viridiplantae; phylum Streptophyta; class Magnoliopsida; order Caryophyllales; family Polygonaceae; genus Fagopyrum; species Fagopyrum tataricum. Next base: position 20,920,728 of record CM008285.1, read on the forward strand.
GAAGTTGCTTGCATCACACATCACCTCGAATGGAAGAGACCAATCGGGAGGTTGCATGATTGGAGCAGTGATGAGAGCTTCCTTCAACCTGTAAAAAGCATCAAGGCATTCCTTCGAGAAAACAAACTGAACATCCTTGATTAGTAGGTTAGTCAAAGGTTTAGCAATTTTAGAGAAATCTTTTATAAATCTCCGGTAAAAACCGGCATGTCCTAGAAAACTTCTTACCCCTTTGACTGATGATGGTGGAGGTAGCTTCTCAATAGTCTCAATCTTGGCCTTATCAACCTCAATTCCACGGTTAGATATCAAGTGACCTAACACAATACCTTCCCTAACCATGAAATGGCATTTCTCCCAATTGAGAACAAGATTACAATCCTCACATCTTTGTAAGACCAAAGACAGGTTAGCCAAACATTCATCAAAAGAGGATCCATAAACAGAAAAATCATCCATAAAGACTTCCATGATGTTTTCAATATATTCAGAAAAAATAGACATCATGCATCTTTGGAAAGTAGCAGGAGCATTACATAAACCGAAAGGCATTCTCCTATAAGCAAAGGTACCCCAAGGACAAGTAAAAAGTGGTTTTCTCTTGGTCATCCGGATGGATGGGGATCTGGAAAAAAACCACTATACCCATCTAGGTAGCAAAAGTAAGAGTGTTGGGCTAGCCTTTCTAACATTTGGTCAATGAAGGGTAAAGGAAAGTGATCTTTCCTAGTAGCATGATTCAACTTCCTATAATCAATGCACATCCTCCATCCTGTCACAGTCCTAGTCGGGATCAACTCATTCTTTTCATTAGTTATGACAGTCATCCCACCTTTCTTAGGTACAACATGTACCGGACTAACCCACTTACTATCCGAGATGGGGAATATAATTCCCGCATCAAGCAACTTAAGGATCTCCTTCTTAACTACCTCTTTCATGTTAGGATTCAATCTCCTTTGAGGTTCTCTAGAAGGCCTATGTCCATCATCTAACAAGATCCTATGCATGCACATAGAAGGATTAATCCCTATGAGGTCATCTATAGTGTAGCCCAAAGCTTTTCTATGCATCTTAAGCTCTTTCAATAACTTCTCGAGTTCAAGTTCATTCAAGCTAGCACTAACAATGACGGGATAAGATGAGTTAGAACCAAGAAAGGCGTACCTTAGGTGTGTCGGAAGAGGCTTCATCTCGACCTTAGGAGGCTCCGGTTCTTCTTCAGAAATCTCGGCCAACTCTTCCCGGTGGAGATGAAGGATCTCGGCCCGAGCTGAGGTGAATCTCGGCCGAGATTTTTCGGTTCTCGGCCGAGATGCGCTGATCTTCTGAAACTGAAACTTTCTGTTGCAAGATCTCGGCCGAGATTTCTTGGATCTCGGCCGAGATGCCATCTGCTTCTGTCAGTTCTTCGAATCTTGATTCCTCGTTGATGGGGAGAAGACTCAAAGATCGGACTTCTTCAACAGTTCATCTTTTGGCTCGTTGTCATGATGCTCATGGTCAAAACCTGCTCAAGAGGGTCAGACATAGAATTGAATTTATAATCTCCAATCATCTTCATCATCCTCTAGGATGTTGTACATATCCTCTTCAAACAAGGGTCCCTTAATCAAAGGAGGGAGTTAAATTCACAACTTCCTCATCAATTCTAAATGTAAGGGTAGCATCCCTACAATCAACTAAACATCCAGAGGTACAAAAAAGGTCTCCTAAAATGATAGGAACAGGACAGTCAGCAGAATATCCAAAACAACAAAGTCAATAGGATAAAGAACTTCTCTAATTGGATGGAACATCCTCAATGATTCCACAGGACGTGTGGTGATTGAGCCACTCATCTCGGTGGAGATGAGTGATCTCGGCCCGAGATGGTGTGAATCTGAGGGATGATAAATCTTTTGTCTCGCCGAGATAGTCTGATCTTCGCGAAATCAAAAGTTTATGTTGCAGGATCTCGGTCACCCATCTCGGTATCTCGGCCGAGATTGTTCGGTCTCGGCCGAGATTTCTGGGTCTCGGCGAGATTTTCCAAGCTTCGGAGGTCAAACGTTCTGTTGTCAAATCTCGGCCGAGATGGCCATGATCTCGGCGAGATGTCTTCTGCCTCCGTCAGTTCTTCGAATCATGATTCCTCGTTGATGGGGAGTAGACTCAAAGATCATACTTCTTCAAACAGTTCATCTTTGGTTCTGTTGTCATGATGCTCATGGTCAAACCTGCTCGAGAGGGTCAGAACATAGAATTGAATTTATAATCTCACAATCATCTTCATCATCCTCTAGGATGTTGTACATATCTCTTCAAACATGGTCCCTTAATCAAAGGAGGGAGCTTAAATTGTACAACTTCCTCATCAATTCTAAATGTAAGGTAGCACCCCTACAATCAACTAAACATCCGGAGGTAGCAAGAAAAGGTCTCCCTAAAATAATAGGAACAGGACAATCTGCAGGAATATCAAGAACAACAAAGTCAATAGGGATAAAGAACTTCTCTAATTGGATTGGAACATCCTCAATGATCCCACAGGATGTTGGTAGTCCTGTCTGCCATGCAAAGAGTCATCTTCACCGGCTTTGGTTCTCCAAGTCCAACCTTCCTGCATAAAACGAGTGGGATAATACTTACACTAGCTCCAAGATCGCAAATGCTTTGTACGTTCCATCTCCAACTTTGATTGGGACACAAAAAGATCCGGGATCACTCAATTTTGGTGGCATCTTTCCATGTTCCTCTGGATGAGGTCAGTAGATCTCCGGTCATTCTGACTTCTCCATATTCCTCTAGCTTCCTCTTGTTGGAGAGGATTTCCTTCAAGAACTTTCCATAGGCAGCATCCCTAAATAGCATCAACAAAAGGGATGTTAATATGCAATTTATTTAAAAGGTCAAGGAACTTACCAAAGTGCTTGTCCAATTGAGCTCTAGCACGGGATTTAGGAAAAGGAAGTGGTGGCTTGTATGGAGGAGGAGGGATGTAGACATTCTCTTTTTCCTTAGGCTCCTCTTCCATTGGTTGCTTTCCTTTATCCAAAACCTTTGGTTGTGGATCATTTGTTTCTAATCCACTTCTTGTAGTGATTGCCATGACTTGCCCTTTGGGATTATTTTCAGTTTTCAGGAAGTCTTCCTGGATCTCTTGAGCGTCTTCGGCCTTCTTGAAACACTTGAGTTTCCAAAACCTTTTGGGCTTTGGTTACACTAGTGACCGTACTCTCTAGATTTCCCATCCTAGCCATCAATTGCTCAAACATTGCTTCAACTCTATCCTTTGGTTGAGCGGGTTCAGCTGGCTTGGACGGCTGGCCTGCATTGCTAGAAGAAGCTTGAGGTTCAAAGCACCCTCAGGATTAGAATAAGAAAAACCAGGATGATTATTTAGGCTTGTAGTTATTTCCCTGATTATTCCTATTATAATTGTTGTTATGACCTCTTTGGTTTTGATAACCTCCTTGGTAGTTACCTTTACCCATGTAATTCGCATCCTCTTCCTTGGATGCTACCTGCACTTCGGCTTGCTGAGCTTTCAAGTTAGATGCAATTAATTCTTTCAAAGATTTAAGTTCAACTTGCAAAGCATCTAACCTTGAATCATTAAAGAGTGCTTTGGTTTACCTCATAGACTCCGGGTCTAGTCTTTCTCTCTTCAACTTTCCTGTGAGAATACTTTTCAATAGTCTTGGCTTGCTTCGTAATGAATTCCCAAGCTTCATCCACAATTTTTTCCATAAAAGTACCTCCAGAAAGTGATTGCAATTTAAATTGAGTATCTTCATCAAGTCCCTTGTAATAAATCTCTAGCAATTCAATCTTAGAGATCCCATGATGAGGACATTCCAACGTAAGGTCAATGAACCTCTCCCAAGACTTATACAAACTCTCCTTATCTTTCATCACAAAAGCATTTATCTTCCCTCTAAGTTCAGTAGTCTTGTAGGTGGGAAAAACTTAGTGAGGAATTCAGACACCATCTCCTCCCATGTGTTAATCCCCATATGGAATAGTTTGATACCAAGCTAAAGCTTTATCCTTAAGAGAAAAAAGAAAAACCTCTTATCTTATGATTGTTACCTTCCATACGAGCTGGACTTACCGCATCCATAAGAGTCTCGTAGTTGTTCATGTGTTGGTGAGGAGATTCTGTCTCTGTCCCACCAAACTGATTCTGGCGAATCATCTGTATCACCTGCGGTCGCAGCTCATGCTCATGATTTGCGGGATCTCCAAAGTTAACTCCAGGACGGTTAACTCTTTTGGTAGGATCCATCCTCTGTCCAAGTGTTTGTGGAACTTCCACAAAAGGCTGGTGAATGACAGGTCTGAGAGGAGCGGGAGGTGGAGCTTGTGGAGGAGCTTCAACTCGAGGAGGAATTGGAGCTAATTGTGGTGCTGGAATTACTTGCTGCACTGGAGCTGGAGCTGCAGCTGCCTCTGGTTCATGGCTCTGGCTATCTCTTCCATTTGAGCTCTCATTGCAGCCATTTCCCTTTCTGTAGTTTGCTCTCTTTCTCTAGCAATCCGTCTCTCAGCTTCTAGTTGCTCTAAAGCATCTCTGAGTTCAGCTTCATAATCTCTGATTTCAGCCATTTTAGAAGCTTTCGGGCTCTTAGTCTCTCTCGCAGTGTCCTTTCAGGTTCGGGATCGTACGGAACTAGTTCTTTCAAACCCCGAGTTCTTGCATACACTGTGAAGGATACCTAAAGTCCTGAAAATTCCAAAAAACAAAACCAGAAACGAGATCAAAAGTAAAAAGAAAGACTTACACTAAAAGAAATCACAAAACAAAACAAATGACTTAGTCCCCGCAACGGCCAAAAACTTTGTTCGCTATTTTCACGCCCCTATAAACTTTTATCAATAATGATAAAAGCTCACAGTTAGTAAAAACACGGTATGTTTTAAATTTATAAACAAGAAATAAACACCAATTTGTAGCGAACCCACAGTGTATGGGTCAATTACAGTTAGGGTAAGTATTCCAAGGTCGAATCAGGACTAAATGTTTGGAATGCAAATGTGATCACAATAGGTAAATCAAAATAAAAGAACGAGGTTGGAAAAGAAGGGAAGAAAGATCAAATGAGATTTGGAGGGTTTCTGTAAAGTTCGCAATCAAATAACAGATTTGATCGAAAACCAAGTAAAACAGATAAACGAAAGTATATCAATAAAGAAAATGCGGATTCCAAGGATTCAAGGTCATCGTTATTACGCACGGACTCAGGAAATTTCTCAAAAAGATCTATGGTTACAAACTTCAGGGAAGAACGTTTCTAAGCTGATAGTCTATTACCGGGTAAGTCTCAAGACTATCTAGTTCCAAACTAACTACCTATTACCGGGTAAGTCTCAAGGTAGAGAGGTAGGAAATTCTAAAAAACCAAATTCCGAACTAAGGGAAAGGTAAACCATTACCGGGTAAGTCTCAGGTATTACCCTACTTAGGACAGAATCTAGGCACACTCAACCCAATAGAGGTTTCCACCTCTATTACCTATGGTCGAACACTCAAGTATCCAAACGGAACATTACCGGGTAGGTCTCAATTCCGGTTTAGGTTACTAGCTAGAGAATTCTAACTAGGTTTAATAACAAGTTAACCAAAGGATTTCAAAGCTACTAAAAACCAAGCAATAAGCACAATTCATCATAGTCCGAGTAATAATGAATCCCAATTCACCTCGGATCCACACGAGTTTAGCCAACAAGCGACATTTCAAATGCAATCATCAATCCACTCAATTCAATGGAAGAATCAATCATCAATCCAAGCAATTCAATGGAAGAAGCAATTATCAATCCAATCAAGTCAATCAATTCAATTCAAGAGATTCAAGAGATTCAAGAGATTATGCATAAACAAGAACTAAAAAGAGATTAAAGAAGAAACTTAGCTTTATTGATAGAATTAGCAAAACGTCAAATTCCCCAATATTCGCGAAGTTTCTCCAAGCTTCAACAACGGCCAACAATGTCCTAGGGCAAAGGGAGAAGAAAGGGGAAGAAGCTCTCTCCAAAGGAACTCGAAATTTGAATGAAACGGGAACCCCCGGAAATCATTTAGGGCTTTGCTTTTATATCCCGCAACGGGTTGCCCTAAAACGAATCCGAAAATTAACGAAATAAAATGGCGAACAGGAATCTTGGTCGGAAATCTCGGTCAGTGACCGAGATTTTAAAGTCGGGCCGAGATTTGCTTCGTGATCCAGCGTTGACGAAATTCTCGGTCAGAAATCTCGGCCGAGATCGGGACCGAGATGGGGACCGAGATTCTTCGACAGAAACTTCTGATATGGGATCTCGTTAAGCTGGCTCGGATCTCGGCCGAGATATCTCGGATCTCGGCTGAGATTTCTCGGATCCCGCCGAGATCATGTGGATTCGACCGAGATTGCTCAATCTCGTGCGTTTCGTCTTGGCTCGTCTTTTCCTCCTTTCCCGTGCCTGCGTGATCGCTCCTAAGCGTCTATCCGAGGCCTGATCCTCAATGCATCGTTTTAGCTCCGAAACACGCCAAAAATACCTACAAAGACACCAAAAGTGTGTGTAGACATCTATACTCGCAAAGTTGCATTAAACAAGTATAAAGAACACAACTTAAGGCTAAAACATGCATGTGGGAAAGGAAAAACTAACTATATGCTCTACTAAACTAGGTCGATAATTCATGTTATCACATTTTATATGCTCACAACTTCTTGGAATGGGCTTGCCTCATTGAATTCGAATAAGGCATCAAGCCATATGCGAATTGGGTGTCCCACGACAAGTCGTTTTTAGTTTAGGTCGTTAACCCCATCCCTTGGCTGACTTTTGAACTAAGTCCCTAGCCAAGCTCTTGGTTAAATGATCGGCTAGATTATTGTGTGTTCTCACAAATCGACCAATATTATACCGTGAGTTATGAGCTCTCTAACTGAGCTATGTCTCACACCAAGATGTCTTGATTTCCCATTGTACGTTTGGCTATAAGCTTTAACCAACGTAGCTGCACTATCACAATGAATTGAGATAGAAAAACCGGTTTTGCCATAGAGGAATTTCTATAACCAAATTCCTTAGCCATTCAGCTTCCTTGCCGGCAGTGGCAAGTGCCACAAACTCGGACTCCATGGTCGAGGTTGTGATGCACGTTTGCTTCTTTGAAGCCCACGAAATGGCACCACCACCTAGCAAGAAAACCCATCCAGTTGTGGACGAGTGATCCTCTAAATTAGTGATCCATGACGCATCTGAGTAACCTTCTATCACCGAAGGATACTTAGTATACAGATGCCAAACCCATGGTTCCCTTGAGGTACCTAAGCACACGCCTTAGTGCCTTCCAATGTTGTGAGCTAGGACAACTCGTGTACCTACTCAATTTACCAATAACAAAAGCAATATCTGGCCTAGTGCTAGTCATTGCATACATACAACATCCTATTACTTGTGCATACTCAAGTTGAGAAACGGCCGATCCTTGGTTAGGCATCAACTTCTCACTTGAGTCCATAGGAGTACTAACAATTGTACTCGTATCACATTGGAAGCGTTTGACAACCTTATGTAGTGTGATTGCGTGAGGCTTAAGCCTTTAGCATCACGTTTGATTCTTATGCCAAGAATCACATCCGCCTCACCTAGGTCTTTCATTGAAAACTTAGTAGACAAGAAATCCTTGGTGAGGTCTACTTGTCTTTGGTTTGTTCCAAAGATTAACATGTCATCAACGTATAAGCATATGATCACACCTTGACCGGTATGATCAAACTTACTATAGACACACTTGTCAGCTTGATTTATCTTAAATCTATTTGACAATACGACATCATCAAACTTTTGATGCCATTGTTTTGGAGCTTGCTTTAGTCCATACAAGGATTTGATCAAGCGACACACTTTGTGTTCTTGTCCTTTCAAGACAAATCCTTCGGGTTGTCTCATATACACTTCCTCATCTAGATCACCATTAAGGAATGCCGTCTTGACATCCATTTGGTGAACCACTAGATTGTGTATAGCCGTCATAGCTATTAATAACCTAATGGTTGTAATCCTAGCCACCGGAGCGTATGTGTCAAAGTAATCGACACCTTCCCTTTGTCTAAAGCCTTGGATGACAAGCGTGCTTTAAACTTGTCAATGAACCGTCAACTTTCATCTTCCTCTTGAAGATCCATTTGCACCCCAAAGGTTTGCAACCGGAAGGAAGGTTGACCAACTCCCATGTGTGGTTGCCCACAATGGAGTCCATCTCCTCTTGGATTGCTTCCTTCCAAAGGCAACATCTTGAGACTTCATGGCCTCCTCAAATGTCTTTGGATCCTCATCTATATGAAAGTAAGAGTGACGATCCATTTCATTATCCTTGATCCTTCAACCAAGAACACTTGGAAATTTGATTTTTGGGACAAAATAGTGCTCATAGGAGCAATCTCCGCCGAGTCAAGCCCATGTGAGGCTTGCCATGATTCAACTTGAATCCGACGTTTGTTTGGGTGTTCCTCATCTAAGGTCATGTTGATCACTTCCCTAGGCCTAGGAGCCGAGGTGAAACTCTTCATCAAAGATGGCATCCCTAGACTCTATAACGGTATTGACCGAGATGAAGTCATTCGGTTCTATCACATAGAACCTATAAGCTTTGAGTGTTCGGCATAGCCAATGAACACACACTCAACACCTCTTTCACCTAAAGTCTTACGTTTATTGTCATTTAGCCTAACTATGGCTCGACATCCCCACACTCGCAAGTAGTGTAGGTTTGGCTTCCTTTTGAACCATAATTCATAAGGAGTCTTCTTGCTTCTTTTGTTTGGAACACGATTAAGCAAGTAGTTTTCCGTGAGCATAGCTTCACCCCAAAACGAGTTCTTAAGACCCGAGTAAGAGAGCATCGCATTGACCATCTCTTTAAGCACTCGATTCTTTCGTTCGGCCACACCATTTGATTGTGGTGTGTAAGGTGCCGTGGTCTCATGTATGATCCCGACACTCTCAAAGTATTCCTTATCCATAAATTCACCACCACGATCCGTGCGTAGTCTTTTTATTAAGGTACCTTGTTGTAACTCAGATTCATTCTTAAATACATAGAATTTGTCTAAGGCATCACTCTTTGCAAAGAGTAGATATACGTAACAATACCTAGAGTAATCATCTATGAATGTTACGTAATACTTCTTCTTTCCTAATGAAGGAGTAGAGTGCAAGTCACCTAGATCCGAGTGGACTAAGCCGAGCATAGATTGTTCTCTTTCAATTCTAGGAAATGGAAGTCTTGTTATTTTGGTCAACATGCACGTTTTACACTTATCTTTTGGTAAGTCAAGTTTAGGTAAAATCCATCCTTAGTCATGTCATTTATACGTTTAAAGTGAACATGTCCAAGTCGTGCATGCCATTTAACAAATCACAATTGGAAGAAGATGACAATGTAAACAAACTATTCTTATTATTATTAATATTAGAAAGTTTATTACATAAAGAGAGAAAAACATATTGTTGTTCCAATGGCCAAAGCCTACAAATGTGCCTCTCCTAGATAATACATAGCGTCGGCTTCTATGACTTGTTCCAGTGCATGTAGTACATTTGACAAGACTAGTGTCTTGCCACTTGTGAAGTATAGATCAACCCGCCCTCTTCCTAGAACGGGGGTGGTAGACTCGTTTCCCATATGTATGAGTGTCCATCGTTAGACGGCGTACGTCTTGAACCAACGCCGATCTTTGCAAACGTGAGTTGTTGCACCCGAGTCCACCCACCATCCAAGGTCATCATCCTGCATGGACAAACATTCAATAGTCAATGACACATAATTCAAATCAGAATTTATATCAAAGTTAGAATCAAGACTCATAAGAGAGTTACCTTGGTTTTGGGGGTTTGGTCACTTTGACCTCCACCCTTGGATCCATCGACCTTAGCCTTACAATCCCGCTTGAAGTGGCCAGTCTTGCCACACTTCCAACAAGCACCTTTCGGTTTCTTGTCAATATTATCCTTCTTGGACTTCTTGGACTTCTTCTTCTTTCTTGTCCATGTCCTTTCCTTTGGACCTCTTCCTTTTGCCCTTGCCATCCATCATGTTGGCCTCGTGGGAAGTAGAAGTTTTATCATCCTTCTTGATTCCACCTCTTGTGCCCTAAGGCCTTGTTCAATTTGAAGGTGAGACCCAAGTTCCACCAACGTGAGTTCTTCCTTCTTGTGCTTTAGCACATGGCGGAAGTCCTTCCATGAAGGGGGGAGCTTATCCATTATAGACGAAACAATGGCCTCATCCATATGCATGGCATGTTGAGTGAACCTCCCAAGAATCCGGAGCAATTCATTATATTGTTCCATTACCGGCCTTGAGTCCACCATTTTATACGAGTTAAAATCCGAGACTAAGAATTTGCGAGATGATGCATCCTCCGCCATATATTTAGACTCAAGTTGATCCCACAACAATGTTGATGACTCTACACTTTGGTAGACGTCAAACAATGCATCACTCATGCCATTGAGAATATGACCACGACATATGTAGTCATCATTATCCCATTTGCTCCTTTGTCGGACAACCGATATTTCCTCCACCATATCATCAACCGGCTCGGCCGGTCTAGGTGTCGTGAGGACATAAGCAACTTTCAGTGTAGTCAAGAGGAAGTGCATTTTCTTTTGCCACCTCCTAAAGTCCACACCTCAAACTTATCCAACTTCCAAAGCGAGAAGTCATTTCCGTCATTAACGTCTTACTCATTATTGACCAATCCAATTCTACAAAACAATAAACAAAACACAATAAATACACTTAGAAGATTGTTGGATTTAGGTGTCCGGTTTTAGACCAAAGGGCCGTAGTCTCACTTAAGTGAGTAGACGGTTCTCCCAATTGCCAATCAAATTAATATATATATATATATATATATATATATATCTTGAAGTGAAATCAAATTATTAACAAGGGTCGTAATCTCCACAAAGGAGTAGACAAAACCCAACCAAGAGTTTGTAATCTCCGAAGGAGTAGACGAAACTCTAATAAATTAAGTTCAATTGCAAGTCTTATAAACCGATTGTTATATGTTTAAAACATTGACTTGGATTATGTAATGAGTCATTCATAAAAGAATTTTCCTTCTAAGTGTATTTTCCCTACACCGGGAATATCCAAATACCTTAGTGGGATAAAACGTTACACGTTACAAAGACTAAGTAAGTGACTTACTTGTCTTACTTTGTAAAGAAAGGGTATTCCTAGGTTTCGTCAATACAAAACCAATCTAAGATGGATGCCTATCCTTTGTCAATACAAAGGAACTATACTGGTCTTTCGAGTTTTGCAAACAAGCTATAAGAAGGCCTATCCAATGTCAATACAATGGAACTAAAAGCTTATTTGTTGCAAAAACGAATTAAGAATCAAGTGCAAATGGCTCTCCCTTATATAGGCATAGGGGCCAACGTTTTTGGGAGTTATAACCACCAAAAAGCGTTTAAAAGCGGTTAAAGCGTTAGGAAGTTACATGGAAGTTGCTTGGATGATGGGCCTTGAAACCCTAGAAAGGCCCGAGGCCGAGGCCCAAACAGGGAGCCCAAAAACCGCTCCCGGAGCTAGCTTATTTTTTCTTGGTCCAAACACTTCCAATGAGCTTTATTCACTTTCACATAGCTAGGGTAAGCTCCAAGATCCGCAAATACTCAATATCTTAGCTCAAGCTAGTGTAGCTCATAAAGAAGCTCACTAGCTGCTTCATTGACATTCACTAAGCATTTGAGCTTGGATTGCTCCCAATTTTTAACCACATGTTCTTTAGCCAATATAAGGCTAAGAACCAAAGGTGTGCCGAGAAACCGTGGCTAAAAAAGCCCCAAGTATCGCCTTGTAAAATCTGGCACAGGTTAACCTTGTCGTAGATCACCTTGCTTCGATTCGACTCCCTTACAATACTAGTTGCTCTTAGTGCCGGTCACTTGGCTTGCCTCCCGCAACCCAGACCATAGTGACACATATGTGAACAACTCATTGCACCTTGTCTCGAGACAAGCTCAATGGTTACAATGAAGACTTAGCCCAAATCTCCAACAAATGGCATCACTACAAACTCGTAGTGTCCATATCTGGTCCGGAATGTTGTCCTGTGCACATCCTGCCTCTCTCACCTCAGCTGATGATATCCTGAGCGCAGGTCAATCTTGGAGAATATTGTCGGCTCCTGGAAGCTGATCTAACAAGTCATTAATGCGCGGCAATGGATACTTGTTCTTGATGGTCACCTTTGTTCAGCTCTTTGTAATATATACGCAATCTCAACGATCCGTCTTCTTCCGTTCAAAGAGGACAGGTGCTCCCCATATAGAGCGTATAAAACCCTTCTCAGTCAACTCCTCGAGTTTTCTTCTTCAGCTCTAACATCTCGATAGGCGCCATCCGGTATGGGGCCTTCGAGATCGGTCTCGTACAAGGCTCTAAAATCAATGCTAAAGTCCACACTCCTCTGAGGTGGAAAATTGGACGGCTCAGCAAACACATCTGTAAACTCACATACCACTGGGATATCCTCTAATGCTGGAATCTCCCCCTCCTTCATGGCATAACACTAGAAGGCCTCACAACCCTGTGCAATCAAGTCTAGCTGCCCGTATCGCACTAATAACCATACCTGTCTTCCAAGGTCCCAACTTCGGAAAACCTCTATCTTGCCTAACTCGGTAGAGAGGGGTAACAGTTCTCCTACCTACATCTAAGACTGCAGAATGTCTATCCATCCAATCCATACCTAGAATGACTTCTTCATGCTCTAATGGCATAACAAAGAAGTCAACTAGTAACACATGAGTCCCTACAGAAATGGGACAACTATGAATCTCACGGGTACCTCTAACCCTCCCCATCGGTAACCCTATAATAAAGGGCATCCCCTCAATCGTATCTAGACTCAAACGCTCTACACAGGTATCAGATATAAAAGAATGCGTAGCACCCGTATCAAATAAGACTCTCACAGGTAACCCATGAATCAGAATGGTACTTGTAGCAGTCGGTGCAGTTGGCTCCTCTGCACTCCTCAACTCAAAAACTCTGCCCAGAGCCCCTCTGGTATCAGTGGTGCTCCCACCACGACCTCTGCCTCTACTCGGCCCAAGAGCAGATCCCTAAGTAATAGGGCGATCTGGGACTCTCTGTTGTCCCTGTGTCTGCTGCTGCTGAGGTGGTCTCTGCCCACCTTCCGCTACACTGGCAGGGGAAGAACCCTGCTGAGATGAAGCTCCGCCCTGTCGGTAGTGAACAACCCCATGACCTGGTCGGCCACAAGTGTAACACATCATTGTCTGCCTCGGGCACTCTGGCCGCATATGTCCATAACCATCATAGTTGTAACACCTGTGGTCTCTTATCTGCAACTGGTGTAGCTGAGGGATGACTCTGGCGGCTCTGGCCTCGCCCTGAACCAGCAACTCCACCGGTACCATTGGTCTGCCCGGTACGCTGTCTCTTCTTAGACCCTCCGGTCTGAGAAGCTCTCCTCTGACTAGCCCGCTCCTCTCATAATCAGAAGCTCTGTCGTGGTAGTCCATCAGAGACTCACAATGAAATCCCGCCATATAGGGTCCGGGTAGTATCCCTCAGTCGTCGGGAGAAAAGATACACATGCTGATCTGCAGAAGGTGCAGCTGGTCCAACAATGTCATCTCCTCCTGGAATCTGCTGATAGCCTCTGAGACTGGTACATCCTCGAATCCAGCCTCTACAAAATCTCGCAGTTTCTCCCTCCTCAGCGAGGCAGGGCAGAAACGCTCTCTGATCATGTTCCTCATCTGATCATAACTGCTAACCTGTCCCCGTACAGACCTCACCAGTGATGTGCTAAGTCTCTGAATAGAGTCTGCACCAACTCTATATGCCTGTCTGCTGGACATCTAATAGACTCCAGAGTTGAGTCTACATGTCCTATCCATAGCTCCACCTCTAACCCCACCTTCCCAGAGAAAGGGGTACCCATATGGTGAAATGCCTTCAACCAAGTGTCTGGTTTAGGCCCTCGATACTCCTCCTGAACTCTAGCAGTCTCAACGACAGGTGCCGGTGCAACTGGCACCTGAGTAACCTCGTGGGATCTCCTAGATGATCCCTCATGTGCTGGCAAATCAGGGGCACGTCTACCTGCTCTGACAGCCTCCTCAACTCGTCTAATATACTCACGGAAGGCTGGTCCCTCCATAGAGACACGATCCGATTCATCTGACTGGACTCTCTGGAATCCCTGTCTCTCAGCTGCCCCGTTCTCAGTCTCAGGAACGACACTCTCAGCAACGTCCTCAAGAATCTCCTCTGTTGCACGTGGATCAACAACAGGAATCCTACCCCTCTACCTAGAGGAGGTCTACCCCTACCCCGTCCAGCTGCAGGTAAGGCTCTAGTCTGAACAATCTGCAGAGGACACAAACCTAACTTAGAAGGCTATATATATGTCATATGTATAGATATATATCAAATCAATCACAACAGAATATCTATATATATATATCTATACTGTCGAGATCTTCAGAGGGACGATGGCTCACGTACACGATATCCCAAAACATTTTGTACTCATTTCAAAACCAAAAGCTTTTGAAAAGTCAGACCCCTTTCTGGTTCTGTTTATTTATCTATTCGACCTTTATCGCAGATTGCAAGTGTCATTGTTGTCAACCTAAGGCTCTGATACCAACTTTGTAACACCCCGAATCCGTAGGACTCGAGGCGCTACTAGGCTAGGATCTCACATGGATCCTGACCCTAGCCTGACAACAAGTTCACTGGATCTTACAACAAGGCACAGATAGATTAAATACAAAACATGAAACTGATATATATATATATATATATATATATATATATATATATATATATATATATATATATATATATATATCAAAAGTAATACAGAAGTACCGTTGAGTACAAATAAAATAACTGTACAACAAAAGATCTCATATCCTCCGATAACGACCCAGTGTACGGAGGCCCTCAGCGGATCACTCTGCAACTCTCCTAACCTGCAAAAGATCTACAACACGGTATAAACCGTTAGCTAACCATACACATATATATAGAGATGCAAGAGCACAAACACACATTAGGAATCATAACACATCATCATGATTTCACACATTTATATATATATATATATATATATCTGAATATGAATATATGTGACACGAGGAATGTAACCGTCGCCTCTCGGTGCTAATGGCAGCTGGAGTGGTAATCTGGGATCACTTCCCCGTATACCCTATGGGAGTGGAGACAGTGCCCGTCCCGTTTACCAGATCTGGACGATCCGCAAGAGATTCCCAAACTCCCCGCATGCTATCAAGCATATAACACACACAACTCATGCATACATCTAATATAAGGATGGTAGCTAAGTAAGTCCTATGGACTTACCTCAACCTCAGAAGTCGTCTCAACAACGATCAACTCTCAAACACCGGTCCACTCCAATCTGGAGGACAACACTGCCTAATAACAAGGCATAACAAGATATCAAACTCCTATCCATCAAAGGGGTGACACCTAGACCAAGGGATCCATAAGGATCATATCTTGACTCATAAACCTCAAAGTCATAACCGCATAAATGATATCATACTCATCATCATTCTATCCTCAAACATATACCTAGCATGCTACTAACGCTCATACTAGGAAAGGAAAGGATCATACTACTCTAAGTAGATCTTGTACAAGACGCACCTGCGGAACGGAAAGACGCAGGGGTGGAACAAGGCAAACCGCAGGCGCGGCGACGCTCGGCCGCAGACGCGGTGACAGTGGCCGCAGGCAAGCGCAGGCACGGCGCAGGCGCTGTGACAAGGCTTCCGCAAGGGCGGGGGCGGCGACAGTGCAGAATGTGATCCCGCGATTCCTCTTCGGCTCTTCACGTGATCAAATCACGTCTTCTTCATGCCAAAGTCACACACATACATATACATACACATTCCAACATCAATCTACATTCAATTCATCTAATCCTAAGGTAAGGAAGATGGAATCAAGGAAGAAAAGAAGAGGAGAAGAAGATGACTTACCACAATTGTGGTCCTAGGCAGCAGGAATGATCAACCACACACTCTCAGCTGGCTCTCAAGCTCAGAAACCATGCACGACATCAACCTCCAGCAAGGCCACACCACAAACTCTCTTGCAAACTCAAGAAAACTCACAGACAAGATCAAGGAGAGGAAAGGAAGCAAGAAGGACGTGAGAAGGCTGGAATAGAGTGAGGATGAAAACCCTTGATCCATCCAAAGAAGAAGCTTAAGGAGGAAGGAAAGGAGAAGGTAAAGTACAGTCAAAGAGTCAACAAAGGCCGGTTGCCAGCCGCAGGAAACCGCAGGGGCGGAATTTCCTGGCCGCAGGGGGATCACTACTCGAGCCCCAGGGGCGGCTCCCTAAAACCCGCGAGGGCGTTAAGGCCAAAACAGGCTCCAAAGACTAAGGCTCTTACAATAATTAGACAACTTACTATTCCTTATACTCCACAACAAAATGGTGTTGCGAAAAGGAGGAATCGTACCTTACTTGACATGGTTAGGTCTATGATGGCTCAAGCCAACTTACCTATTAGCCATTGGGGAGATGCATTGCTTACGGCAACCTACATCCTTAATCGCGTACCAAGTAAGAGTGTACCCCTTACTCCATATGAGTTATGGAATAATAAAAAGCCCTCTTTGGACCACCTACGTCCCATGGGGTTCGGCTGGCAATGTGCATAACTCGACCCATGAAACATGGTAAACTAGGTCCAAGAGCTACCAAAATGGTGTTCATAAGATATCCGGATCACTTCAAAGGATATGTGATGTATGGTGAACACCCAAATGGTGGCATGAATGAAGTTGATTCTCATAATGTCAATTTCCTTGAGGATGAGTTCCCAATTATTGGTGAAATAAAGAAAGATCTCGAGTTGTATGAGTTACAACAACCATCTCTAGGTGAGGGGAGGATTTTGATACTCTTAATGTCACTAGAGATAGTTCAATCTCGCCCAATGGAATAAAATATGAGATTAGTCTTATAACTCCAAGGGATGAGAGCTTGCCTACTAATGAAGATCGACTTGAAAACGAGGATGGTCCTCAACCTTCAAGTATGGAACAAGAGGTTAATCCTCAAGTTTCAAACCTCACGCCTACAGAGGATAGTGGGAGAGATTCTTCAACTAGTAATGGAAACGGTGCTGTTGAACGAAGGAGTACACGAGGGAGAGTTCCTCGTCGCTTCTTTGATATTGAAGAGCGGAGCACTTCTTTGCACCGTTTCCGAGATCGATGAGCCTACTTCTTTTAAAGAAGCTATGAGTTCACCACACAGTGTGGAATGGATGGAGGCTATGAAGGATGAGATGGACTCTATGTCGACGAATAAGGTTTGGGAACTCGTTGACCTTCCGCCTAAACGTCGATCAATTGGAAACAAATGGGTTTTCAAGGTGAAACATAAAGCGGATGGGTCCACTGATAAGTTCAAGGCCCGATTAGTGGCGAAAGGTTTTACCCAAATTGAGGGTGTAGACTACGATGAGACATTTTCTCCTGTAGTGAGATTTTCCTCTATTCGCCTCTTGCTAGCCCTAGTCGCCCATTTGGACTTAAAGTTGTTCCAAATGGATGTCAAGACTGCTTTCCTCAATGGAACACTTGAGGAGGAGATATATATGGATCAACCTATTGGGTTTGTTTCAAAAGGTGGTGAAAAGAAAGTGTGTCGTCTTAAGCGATCCATATATGGTCTTAAGCAATCTTCTAGGCGATGGTACTTTAGATTCCATGAAGCCATTACTGCTTTTGGCTTTTACATGGCTGATGAAGACCATTGTGTGTATGTTATGAAATCTAAAGAAGGGATTATGTTTCTCTCCTTATATGTTGATGACATACTCCTAGCTAGTAACAACATGGAGATGATCAACGCTGCCAAAGGGTGGCTATCCTCTATTTTTAAGATGAAGGATATGGGTGAAGCTAGGTTTGTCCTAGGTGTGGAGATTATGAGAAATCGCCCTTAAAAACTTATTGGTTTATGTCAAGAGACATATATTAAGAAGGTATTGGAGCGTTTTCAAATGAATAAGTTCAAACCCGTTGATACTCCAGTTGATAAAGGTCAATTCTTAAGCCTTGATCAATGTCCTAAAATAGATTTAGAGAAGAAACAGATGAGCGATGTTCCTTACGCTAGTGCAATAGGGAGTTTGATGTATGACATCTTATGTACTAGGCCTGACATCTCCTATGCGGTTGGTTTGGTGAGTCGTTACCAAAGTAACCCGGGTCCTGCACACTAGCAAGGAGTCAAGAGAATCTTGCGTTACCTTTGTGGTACAAGTGACCTAGTCCTATATTTTCAAGGAGGGAACTTGAGTTTGAAAGGATATTCGGATGCCGATTGGGGAGGTGATTTAGACGAGTCTAAATCGACCTCGGGATACGCTTTTGTCCTTGTTGGAGGTGCAATATCCTGGTGCAGTAAGAAGCAAGACTGCATTGCTTTATTGACTATGGAAGCAGAGTATGTCGTTGTTAGCCTCGTCGTCCAAGAGGCGATGTGGCTAAGGAGTTTTTTTACAAGATCTTGATCTTACTCCTAAAGTTGATGAGCCTGTGGAGATGCATTGTGACAATACCGTTGCTATCGAATTTGCCCAGGAAAACCAAGCATATTAAGAGGCGTTATCATTTTGTTCGAAACGCCATAAAAAATAAGGAAGTTGCCATTAAGTATATATCGACTAATGAGATGATTGTTGATCCTTTAAGTAAACCTATTGCTAGAGATGTGTTCTGAGCCCATGTTAAACGTTTGGGCTTACGAAGGTTTTAGTTTTTTATTGTATCTTCTTTTGCTTTGATCGTAGACATGTTTTTGTGTTATGGACATGTTTTGAGCATTATGGAATAAAAAAAAAAATTCTTCTTTTATTGATCATGAGCATTTGTTGCATTTTTCTGGCACGTAAGAATGCTACCAAGCTCCTTGATTGACCTAGTCACACAGGTAATCGCCTTGATTGCAAGATGAGACTGAGTCTTGATTAACACTTTGTGTGTACGAGAATGTATTATTACACTTGTGATGTGTAGATAATAAGTTGACTCATTACATAGTCGCCTTATTATGTATAATATGAAACTCTCAAAGAGTCAAGTATGAAATACATGTCTTTCGTACTAGAGCTTAAAACCGAATAACGAGTGTGGGATTGGGCATTGAGTATGTCAAATCAAGTGGCTCGGGTTAGATACTTAGGTAGTATCTAGACTATTATTCGCACGATATAGAAGAGTGGCATGCCCTTAGTGGGAACTATGTCGTGACACATATATCATACTATGTGTATTTTCCGACCATTATAGGAGTGACGGACCTTTTCCCACTCTGTCACTGTGTGAGCCCTATGGACCGTAGTGTCTATTGTTGTACAAAGCCCCTTTTTTTTACTTAGAGTTGTGTTAAAAAGTCTAAACACGATGTTGCTACTTTCGTATGATTACATAAAGCCGTAAAGTTGAGGCGTAATGGGTCATATTAAGAAAGCAGTTGAGTCGAGATGTTTTTTCATTAGTGTTTAAGGAAGGTCAATTCAACTGCACCGTGTTAAGCCTGGCCGGAAGTTATATAAGTGTATAACTTTGTAACATGTTAATAGCATAAAGGGACAGTGTATGTTGCGGTGTTGTTTGAATGACATAGGGAATCGCTGTTACGGTGAAAGTGTTATGTTAGTTTCATGGTAGCCTAATATAACATTACTTGTTACTTTTTGGTCGCACACCCCATTTCCTGTATGAACTGTGTTAGTTTGTTTATTGTAGTAAACTTGGTTGTGTGACCAAGTGGGAGGCTTGATTGGTTGTCTAGCCGAGTGAGAGTATTGTAATTTGAACGGCTCTTAGTTGTTACATATTTCTTTGCTAAATTAAGGGGGTTTTAATTGTTTTTTAAGACAGAAAATAATTAGTCATTATTCTCCTTAATCACAGTTGTCTATCCCTTAATCTCCTCAATGTAACTGACATATTGGAGCAATATATATAGGGGTTTATTCTATGTGAATATACGACTTACTACAATACACTTCTAGGAAAACACACCAGAGCTTACCATTAATCAGTGGCTTTGGGATTTGGGGTGTGGATACTTCTAGTCTGTTATCGGTTTATCGTGGTGGATTGAGGATAACACTACCAGTACGAGTACCGTTAAGGTTAGTACATTATCCAACAGTTGGAAGTATCCATCGTCGTTGCATAAGCATGGAAACCACTTTGCTTCCACTCAACTAGAAAACTCTTTCCCTTCATCTTCACCTCAAATACTTGGGCTTCATTTGAATAATAAATAATGTAGGAGATATCTTTGAACTGAATCATATAACTCTTCACCAGCATTTTCCCAACAATGAGCAAATTCTAGTTCAATTAAGGAACAAACTACACATCATGTATGTGTTTAACACCCGATGATGTGTCGGCTGCGACGACTCTTCTTCCCTTCACTTCTAGGTAGTCCTCATTCCCGACCTTCACCATAGAATGATATGTTTCATCTAGCTTCACAAAGATGTATGCATCATGTGTCATGTGGCTTGTACAACCAATGTCAACAAGCCATGACACCTTCTTGTTTATTGGAACGTTGCAACAAACATCTTCTCTTCCATCCTATCTTCATCTTTAGCAACTCGAGCTTGTTGATTATTGTTGTTTTTCAATTTCGTTCTACATGATCGACTTCATTGCATTTTCAACATCTTATTGTTGGTTTCGACCAACAATCCTTTTTCATGCGCCCTTGTTTCTTACACCGAAAACAAGTCAAATCCTTCAAGTCTCTCTTTCTGCTACTTCCTTCACCTTTCGTTTTCTCAGTCGTCTTCTTTTTTTCCCATTTCTTTTGACTTCCTTGTTGAACATTCACCTTTTGTTTTGCATAGAGTGAAACCTCCGTACTCTCTTCACGTCTTTGGGTCATTCGTTGCTCAACCGCTTGCAAGTTCGGTTACTTCCATCTTCGAGATAGGACGAGTATCTTCCAAGGAATAAATTTTTGCCTCAAAATTCTCAGATAAGGTCACATTCACCTTCTCTACTACCCCTTTTTCAAGAAATTCTTCCCCCACCAATCAAATCTGATTTACCGCTTTCATACATCGTCCTATCACTATATTCTTTGACAGATTCAGATTTCTTCATCCTCAACAATTCAAACTATTTTTAGAGATTGAATAGTTTCATTTTCTTGGTCCTCTCATTTCCTTCAAGTTCCTCCTTTAACTTATCATAAATCTCCCTCATCGTATCACAAGCCATTTTTCTTGTGAAAATGAACTTAGTAAAGAGTGCAAGAGACTCATAGCTCTAAATTTTCGAGACACTTGATTTTCATGCCTCCTTATCTGAGTCATCGTGAGATTTTCACCTAATGGGGAAATCTTGACATCCGCTTCAATCGTATCCCAAAGTAACTGACATTTGAGATAAGTCCTCATTTTCACATCCCAAACATGGTAGTTTATTCCGGAAAATGATGGAGCAAAACTAACATTTGTGTGGTTGTTGGAATTCATAAAAAAGTAGGTTTTTCTTTTGTGGTGCTTCTACTTGTTTTCTCTCACGCTTACAAATCTGGACTGATCAAAAGAGCTTTAATTTGATACCATGTAAATAATTTGAGGAGGAAACAAAAGGAGAACAAAGTAGCTTAAACATTTTCTCTTTATTATATATTGTGTATGAAAAACTTGATATTGCATCATTTTTACAACAATGTATATATGTGCTATCACAAAACATAACACCATAAACAAATTATTTGTTTTTAAACCTCAAAATTTTCAACATTTAAAACCTTATTAGCAATAAATTAAACAAAAGAAAACTTAAAAAATATATATTACTTTTAATAACAAAGTAGAAACGGATGAACTTGATTTGTATTTTTAATCTCAGTTCAACAAAAACTTGATTCATGCAGTCATTATATCAACTTGAGTTGACATAATACAATAGTATGTAGTTTCCTTGACTATAATAAATTAAAGTAAAAAATTTCTGACTATAAATTTATGAATATGTAACATTGCTTCATCTATGTATGCTTCACTAAGATTTTTTTTATTCATATTTACACAAGTTTCATCAATAATAAATAAAACGTATCATTTGACTATAAATTTTTGGCTAAAACTTTTGAAGATACCTTTTTATTGGTGGCAATTTGTGATGATTTCTTTTACTTCTTCTTTGTAGTCATTAAAGAACATAATGCTTAATGTTCCAAAGTTCATTCACCATCACAGGTATCATTAATCTCTCTCCTTTTAAGGACATTATAATACATTCCTTTTCTTTTCTTTTGGTTACAAAGTTGATGAATAAGTAGCTTTGGTATAGTCCATATACTAAGTATGTATACATGATATCATACTTGATATCAATGTTAGTGTCGTGGGTAAATTGTTTTCATTTATCACTTTTCATATTGTTCTCCATTGATTCCGAGCATGTTGGTCTTCCTTCAGTATTTGTAATAATGATTTGGTGGCAATCAATTTCAGGCAATTGCACAAAGACCCTAATGTTCTTTCCCATCCCTTGTAGTTCGTGTCTGTGTTAGTGGTCTATTTCCATGTCCGTGTACATATAAGTAACTCAAAACAAAAAAATTTAAAGTTGCACATTTAACTTGGCTAACTATTGTTTTAAATGATTGGTTTGTTCATATAGGTACATATCTCATCATTTGACTGATTAATGAAGGAGATTATTAATTATTGCTATCACCTTTTGATTCGAGTCCAACATTTCCCTTATGGTTGAAGTGTAGAGGATACCAATATGTTAGTCTTCATGTAGATATTTGTAATGTTCATATCCACATTGAGCAAAAAAGCCTTGATATTACCCAAGGTGGCCATGGTAACTTCACCAAGTGCCCCGAGGAGATTGGTGTTACTGGCCAAGGTTACATGTTTGGCTATGTAACTGATGAGACTCCGTCATTCATTCCTCTTAGTAGGAGGGGATTGTCTTGTTGAAATTCGAAAGAACAATACATGTCCTTGATTGAGGTTGATACTGGATGGAAAGCCACAAGTGACAATTGATGTCACAATGATAATTGTGGCATGGTTCCCGTTAGGGTTCACACTCTCCTTATGCATTCTACTCAACATACTTATCAGGTGGCCTATGTATTGAATTTTATGGAGTTTTAATGCATAATCGTTTTTTTTTACTCTCATTTCCTCTTACTTTGAGAAGGCTTTAATTGAATTGAACATATAATGAAATTTGAATGAGGGATTGGATTGCTGTCTCTGTTTCTTTTAAAATTATCGATATTATTGGTTGAAGCGCTGATGCTTACTCTGTTTTTTTACCTGAATGCTTTATCTCTAATTTATTTTAGAGAATGACGGACTACTAAGACCTTTTTATTTTTCTAATAACTTTTTAATTCTAAAAATAATTAATAAAGAGGTAAAAACGGATATTGAGAGGGAGGTTAAAATAAACCTCTATAAATTTTGAATTTACGATTCAGATCTGGTTACACAAAACTCTAGCCGATTTCGAAACCCTAGCTGCCCATATCTGTCAAACTTGAGAGCTTCTCCGCTTGCTGCCGTCATAACCGCCTACAATTAAACAAAATGCCCTAAACATTAGATTGTATAAACGACGAATTTTTTGGGCTTGTGTAACTCGATTGGGCTTGAGCTTGTGTAAACGACGGACTTTTGGGCTTGTGTAACTCTATTAGACTTGTGTAAAAAACGAACCATTTGGGCTTGTGTAATTGAAAAATAACCGATATTGTTAATTATAGAATTTATCATTGTAATTTTAGTGTATAGTTTCATTGTGTAAAATTGTGTATTAACCTTCGGTTTTAAGTATAACTTTACTAAAAAAAACAACAATATAATACATAAGTTCAATTAATCCAATACAGACTGGTAAAATAACAGTAGCTACATGTACTATTCTCAATCAACGGGGGCAAAATGTAATATGTGTTTATGTAGCTATTGGTCAAAAAGCATATTCGGTGGCGCAGTTAGTCACTAGTTTCCAAGAAAGGGGAGCAATGGGGTGGGAGATATGGTCTGTCATCCAGAGTTCGAAACCTACTAAATAGCTCTTGCTCTAGTTTGTCACCTAATAAAAAACCTAGAAATTGTGACTGTCACGGTTTTGGAAATCGTAACCGTGATAGAATATTCACGGTCACAGTTTTCGAAACCGTGACGGACACGGATTCCAAACCGTTACAATTTTTCTTTGTAAATTTTACCAATATAAAGGGGAAAAAAAAAGTTCTGACGGTAAAGGATCCCGTGACCGTGTCAGGATTTGTTTTCTTTACCTTAATCTTCTCACGTTTCGAAATTCATAACTGTGAAGGTCACGAATTTCAGATCCTCTAACATCGCTCTAAACAAATGAGTTTACTTTGACGCTACATTAGTAAAAAAAAAACCTACTTAACTAAAATAACCTTTATTTTATTCGCCTCTGTAATTTCATCGTAACAATATACCGAGTTATCAAACGTTTTATTTACCCGTACTCGATTTAGATAGTGCGTGCGTAGCAATTAAGATTCTACGTTGATAAGATTTTGTAAAGGTATGGTTCATAGCTGTAGTATATTAATGTCTAATGTTCTTTACAATCTTTCGAATGTGCAATCAAAACTCTTTTTTTTTTTCCTTACTTTTTCATGTCTAATGTTCTATACAATCTTTCGAATGTGCTATCAAAACTCATTTTTTTACTTTTCCATGTAAACTATAATTCAGACGTGGCTAGCTCGACCAAATTACATTTATTTAATTATATTCATCAATTGGATATGTAATCCGCAATCACAATGGTGATATTGTTAGCCTTGACGCAAATTTTCTTTTGTTAATTCGATTATAAAAGCTGAAGCCTTTACCCTCAAAATTGGGTTATAAGAGTCGTTAGACTACAAATTAAAAAGATCGAAATCGAAGGTGATAACTTGTGTGTAATCAAGGCACTCCAAAGTTTGTAGAGTTGTCCGTAGGAGGTCGAGATGAATATATATCTGACTCCAGACTGAATCTTCGTTTCTTTGACGAGGTCCGTATTATATATATTTTCAGAGAAATAAACTGTATTGCTGATCGATTGACCCATATGAGAAACTCGGTCCCGGACACCAAAAGTCGGATAGTTCCAAAATTTGTTCTTTTCATTTTTATGCAAAAAACATACACCCATAAACCGAAAATTTTACTTGAAGTATTTTTGAGATTTTCAAACATATAAAGCATTCATATTAGGCGTTGTTTTAAGACAAACATTCATAATTAATGTTATTTTTGAGATTTTCATTAATATTAATATGATATCAAATTATCAATATAATATCAAAATTGATATTTCTATATTCAATAACAGATATTAATCTGAAATGAATGTTAAATGCGATGTAAGTAAGCATATTAGGCGTTGTTTCAAGACAAACATTCATAATTTATGGAGGACGAAAGCTTAGAGAAGTGAAATCTGAGCTTCTAAGGTTGTGTATGCAGCACCAAGTAAATGATCCAATGCACTCTGCTTAGACGTAAATTTATATATTTCACAGTTGGTTAAGAAACAGCCCTCTGACCCACAAAAAAGAGGTCAACAAACACCCGTTAAACCCGCTAAAACTAATGTCTTGTGACTTGTGATGATTATCATTTCACGTTAAAGCTCACTTGCGGTAACGTTTTCAAAACAATTGGTAGATCTGTTTTACAAAGTAACATTACCATTAGATACAACTCAATTCAACCCCAAATCGATTAATTTGTGTATCACAGAAATCGACGTTATTTTTGGATGATGAATTTATTTAATTAAACTAAAGTTTCACTAGTTAGTTCCAATTTACTTTGTTTTTTTGCATGACTAACCAAAAAATTGTAATAAAATAAAGCTTATAATACATGTGAACTTGAAGTTAACCAAACCGAAAATAAACTAGATAGAATTCCAACCGAAACCAGTTTATATATAATAGGATACAAATGGTAAGCTTATATGCCGGTGATTAACGATATTAGCAAACACGCCTGAACATAAGCCAACGATATCACTTTCCAAGCCATGGATATCAAGTCCCTTACTTTTGCCTTCATCATCCTCTTCTTCCTCCTCTTCGCTCTTTTCCTCTACCTTCGATTTCTCAGTCGAACCCAATCCCCCGGATTCCGACACTACCCTTTAGTGGGGACCCTACCGGACTTCTTAGCCAACCGCCACCGCTTCTTGGACTGGACCACCACCGTGCTCTCCACCACCCCAACTAACACGGCCGTTTTCATGCGCCCCGGAAATGTCCACAGCATCATGACTGCATTTCCGGCCAATGTCGAGCACATCCTCAAGACCAATTTCCCGAACTATCCTAAAGGTGATCGCTTTATTTTCCTGCTTCGTGATTTCCTTGGACGTGGAATCTTTAACTCCGACGACGATCTCTGGCGCCACCAGCGCAAGACTTCGAGTTACGAGTTCAATCGACGCTCGCTTCGGAATTTTGTTTTGGATTGTGCTAGGTCCGAGCTCCAGACCCGTTTATTACCCCTTTTTAAGAACTCGGCTAAAACGGGTCGGGTCCTGGATTTGCAGGTAATTTTTATCAAATTTACCCGTAACTGAATGTTTTTAGCAGTAGGTAAGAGTCTGAACTAAATGAAGTGGCAGATGGCAATTGAAGTTCGTTACATAATTTTTGTGTGTTGTGTACATGCAGGATGTGTTAGAGCGATTCGCGTTCGACAACGTGTGCAAGCTGGCTTTCAACGTGGATCCGTTTTGCTTGACCTTACACGGGTCGGGGCAACCCGATTTCATGCAGGCCTTTGAGGAGGCCACCACTCTCAGCTCCGGCCGGTTCATGACAGCTCTTCCCGTCATCTGGAAAATCCAGAGGTTTTTCAACATCGGAACCGAAAACCGGCTCCGGAAATCAATCAGGACCGTCCATCAATTCGCCGATGAAATCATCAAGGATCGATTACATAAGAAGCAACAGAAACAGAAGAATAATAACTTCGACTCCGAGGAAGATCTCCTCTCCCGATTTATCGCAACAGATGAGAATTCCCCCGAGTTTTTGCGAGATATTGTCATAAGCTTTATCCTGGCGGGCCGTGATACAACGTCGTCTGCACTTACTTGGTTCTTCTGGCTTCTTTCATTCCACCCGGAGGTCACCGCAAAAATCAGGTCCGAGATAGACCGGGTCCGGACCCGGTTCGGGAAAGGGATGAGCGAGGGTTTCGAGTATGACGAAATCCGTGAGATGCAATACCTACACGCGGCGTTATCTGAAGCAATGAGGCTATACCCGCCGGTTCCGATCGACACGAAAGTATGCAGAAACGACGACGTTTTGCCCGACGGGACAGCTGTGAAGAAGGGCTGGTTCGTGACGTACGATGCATTTGCAATGGGTCGGATGGTTGGCGTTTGGGGAAAAGATTGCGAGGAGTTTAGACCCGAGAGATGGATTGTGGATGAAGACGGGTCAGGAAACGGGATGTGTAAAGTGGAGAGTCCGTTTAGGTATCCGGTTTTCAACGGGGGTCCTCGGGTTTGTCTTGGCAGAGAGTTGGCTTATATTCAGATGAAGTCGATAGCGGCGTGTGTGTTAGAAGGGTTTGATGTGGTGGTGGAGAAGGTGGAGATGCCTGAGTATGTGTTGGCTTTGACGTTGAGGATGAAGGGTGGTTTGCCCGTCAGATTGAAGCTTAGAGATGTGGTTTGACATGGTGTGCTTATTTCAACTTCTTTCATAATCAATTATGATTTTAATTGCAATAATTAATTATCTTAATATTATTAATTACTTGTTGCGATGGTATGTATATATCATAGTTTTTTTTATGAATCTTAATATCATATATCAATATTAATTTTGATAACTAAACCGTCTAGAGTTCCTAGGTTAATTGTTTGGGTTTTTTAGTCACTTCAACTGGGATTTTTACATATGACATTTTGTAAGGTGACGAGGCTAAAAGCTTATGGTCATTGTCTTTTAGTTTTTAGTCAAAGTAGAATACTTAACGTTACACTTAACCGATTTGTATAGTGTAAGTAAGGGTCGAACCCAAGAGAGTTTGATCAAATTTTAATTAGATTTAATTATTGATTTGGTAACCAAGGGGTTGGATTGTAGCAAAACAAGACAAAAACCATTAGAAAGTAAGCAAAGTTGATGACAATAATATTGATTAAAGAACTACACTAGGTTGGATCTTAGCATGCATACTACTTGGTTGATTCTTTTTATAAGCAATTCACCGATGTTCTTATCTTGATCATAGATATGTGTTAAGCCGACCGGCATTAACACAACTTAACTAGTTTATTAATCCGTAAACCTACAAGATCAAAGCACAAGTTAACATTCTAGTAAAGGTAAAGAGATATAAAGAAGAATAAACAAACCGTTAAATCTTTCTTTATAGTTATGTTCCTTTCCCTTAGATAATCACAACCAACTTTTACCTATGGGTTTACTACTAGATTAAGGACCCGAACCCAGAATCGATTAATCCTAGCATTTTGCATGCATTAGTACACTTAAGGTGATCAATCTAAGTGATAAAAGACATGCAAACATAAGTGAGAGATCAAGGAAACATAACACAAAGGATACTGAATTTAAACTTATATTAAAAGAACTTACAACCAAATAGTAATGCAGCTTCAATCAACCCAATGTAGCAAAGGAAGCTTAGAAACTCATTACAAAATGACACTAAAAATATAGAGGTTTTGTGGAAAATGAGGATGATTCCGGCAATAGCCAAGGGCTCTATTTATACTACAAAATGCATTAAAATGGAGTAAAGAGGTTGTGCAAACATCCACCATAAACAAGGGAGTAAAGAGGTTGTGTAAACAACCACAATTAAGATCATAAAGGCGACGAAAACAGCCGGAGTAAAGTCCTCTGACGCTAAACCGCAGCCGCGGCCAAGGGTGGTGCAGAGGCGGTTTAGGCCAAAACGTTCCATCTTCAACGTGGCCGCAAGGGCGGCCTGACATTCCTGCAGGGGCGGGTCTTTTAATGCCTCTTGAACGTCTGACTATTCAACTTTGTGGCATTTCTGATGATGATCCGCAGGCGCGGTTTAGGGTTGTAACACCCCAAATCTGTAGGACTCGGGGCGCTACTGGGCTAGGATCTCACAATGGATCCTGACCCTAGCTTGACAAATAGCTAGGGTCAGGATCCATTGTAATATATACATATCAAAAGGTATACAAAGTACAGCTCAGTACAACCAAAACATGTATCTGTACATACAAAATATCCCATATCCCACGCATAACCTAGTGTACGGAGCCCTCAGGGGATCACCCCATCTGAATCACTCTGCAGCTCTCCTAACCTGCAAAGTATCTACAACACGGTATAAAACCGTTAGCTAACCATTCATATATAAGATAATGCATAAGCACAAACACAACTCAGAAAATCATAACCACATAATCATGTTGTCACACATTTACCCGGTTTATTATCTTTATAAAGTCCAACACTCAAATCGTATATATATATATATATATGTGTGTGTGTGTGTGTGTGACACGAGGAATATATAATCCTCGCCTCTGAGTGTTATAACCAGCTGGAGTGGATCCGGAACACCCTCCCGTATATCATAAAGGAGTGGGGAGTGTCCATCCCGTATACCAGATCTGGCCTGACTACAAAGAACCTCCCAGACTCCTCAGCGGGATGAAAGGGAAGGTTGTCACAGCCACTACAATGGGCGGTCACTAAATCATAGGTCGGTAATAAATAACATCGCATGCTATCAAGCATATAACACACACCGCTCATGCATACATCCAATATAAGGATGATAGCTAAGTAAGCCCTATGGACTTACTCAACCTCAAGGTACTCTCAAACACGATCCACTCCAATCTTGAGGACAACACTGCCTAATAACAAGGCATAAAGAGATATCGAATCTCCTATCAATCAAAGGGGTCACACCTAGACCCAAGGGATCCATAAGGATCATATCCAACCTATAAACCTCAAAGCCATAACCGGAACCTATCGATACCATAATCATCCTCATCCTATCCTCATACATATACCTAACATGATACTAGCCTGCTCATACTAGGAAGGAAAGGATCTACACTACTCTAGGTAGATCCTGTAGAAGACACACCTGCGTGACAAGAGGGACGTAGGGGCGAAGCAACGGCAGGAGCAGGCGCGGAGACACTCCCATGCAGGGGCGGTGACCGTGGTCGCAGGGGCGGCGGCTCTCTGGCACGGGTGAGGTGACAAGGTCACGCAAGGGCGGCGACTCATTGGCGCGGGGACGGCGATAGTGCTGAACGTAATCCCCGACTTCTCTTCCACTCTCCACACGATGATTTCAAGTCTTCAACGTCCAACAATCCAACACATACATATAAATACATGTAAACATCAACATATATGACTAGAACATCTAATCCTAAGCTAAGGGAAAGGGGAAGGAAGAAGAAAGAAAGAAGGAAGAAGAGAAGAGAGCTCACCTACAGTTGTGATCCTAAGCAAAGGAATTGATCAACACCACACTCTCAGCTGGCTCCCAAGCTCAGCAACACATCCACACATCCTCATCCACCAAAAATCCACACAAACTTCTCTTCCAAACCAAGAAGAATTCAAGACAAGTTCAAGAAGAAGAAAGGAGGCAAGAAGAACGTTGTGAGGTAGGCTACAGAAGTAAAGAACCCTTGATCATAAAGCAAAGGAATAGGTATAAGGAAAGAAGAGTAAAGCATAGTCCACGATTAACAAAGCCGGCTGCAGTCGTAGGAAACCGCAAGGGCGTCTCCCTTAGCCGCACGGGCGGATTACAACACAAGCCGCAGGGGTGGCCTGATAGATGATGGAATCACTATCAATTTAGGTAGATTTTAGAGTCGTTTTTATGTTTTCGAGTCATATTATGTTGCTAATACTTTGATCTAGATAAAAGAGTCTAAATGAAGCAAAAGAAGGTATTAGCAACACTTAGGAGTTGAAGCAAAGCGTCGAAGACAGGTTTCTGGTGCCACACCGCCCCCGCGGAATAGTGTCACCGCCCCTGCGGTGGCACTCATGTCCAGTGCTGCAGCCAACGATTTCACCTGCGCCGAAAGAAGATTGTCACCGCCCCCGCGGCCGCCTCTCGCCGCCCCTGCGGTGACAACCTTGAAGACCCACGCCGAGAGCCGCAGCTAGCGCCTTCGCCCGCGCCCAAGAAGAGACATGTCACCGCCCCTGCGGCCGATTCTGGCCGCCCCCGCGGAGACCCAGCATGAAGAAGCGAAGACAGCGCCCCAGCGCTCCTTCCTGCGCCCTTTCCAGCGGCCCTGTGAAGCCGAAGATCCAGTGTCACCGCCCCTGCGGTGACTCTGGGCCGCGCCTGCGGATCTTCACCAGAAACGTTACGAAGCTGAAGAGTCGGACGTTCAAAGAGCATTGAAGAACCCGCCCCCGCGGGAACGACGAGCCGCCCCTGCGGCCAAGAAGAAGATGGAACGTTTTTGCCTAAACCGCCCCTGCGGCGCCTTGGCCGCGGGTGCGGGTTAGCGTCAGAGGACTTTACTCCGGCTGTTTTCGTCGACTTTATGGTCTTAATTGTGGCTGTTTGCACAGCCTCTTTACTCCATTCTTTATGGTGGTTGTTTGCACAACCTCTTTACTCCTTTTTAATGCATTTTGTAGTATAAATAGAGCCCTTGGCTTAGGCTAGAATTATCTCATTTTTCCTACAAAAACCTCTATATTTCTAGTGTCTTTTGTAATGAGTTTCTAAGCTTCCTTTGCTACATTGGGCAGATTGAAGCTACATTATTATTTGGTTGTAAGTTCTTCTAATATAAGTTTAAATTCATTATCCTTTGTGTTATTTTCCTTGATCTCTCACTTATGTTTGCATGTTTTTATCCACTTAGATTGATCACCTTAAGTGTACTAATGCTTGCAAAATGCTAGGATTAATCGATTCCGGGTTCGGGTCCTTAATCTAGTAGTAAACCCATAGGTAAAAGCTGGTTGTGATTATCTAAGGGAAGGGAAAATAACTATAAAGAAAGATTTAACGGTTTGTTTTATACTTCTTTATATCTCTTTATCTTTATTAGAATGTTAACTTGTGTTTTAATCTTGTAGGTTTACGGATTAAATAACTAGTTAAGTTGTGTTAATGCCGGTTGGCTTAACACATATCTACGATCAAGATGAGAACATCGGTGAATTACTTATAAAAAAGAATCAACCAAGTAGTATGTATGCTAAGATCCAACCTAGTGTAGTTCTTTAATCAACTTTGTTATCACCAATTTTATAATTGTCTTTGTCTTGTTTTGTTACAATCCAAATCCCCCCCCATTTGTTACCAAATCAATATTTAAATCTAATAGAAACTCGATAAAACTCCCTTGGGTTCGACCCTTGCTTAATCACTATACATTGGTTAGTATTAAGTTCGGATTTAACTTGATAAGTTTATAATAACGACCTTAGGAAATACGTTTGTCAAATTTGGCGCGGTTGCCGAGGAGTTTAATTTTTGATTTTATTATTTTTGATTATTGATTATTGGTTTGGACCATTTTCATGGTTCAAACCCGTGCTACTAACTTAGAATTTGCTCTTTTTGATCCAGAAATCGAGAGGACATACAATCGGCAAAGAAGACAACGTCAGAACGAAGAAGCAATGGTGAACCGCACACTCCGACAACTCACGCAGCCGGATTTGACTCAACACCCTCTTGCGGTAACCATACCGGCAATTGGAGAAGGGGTCAACTTCGAGCTCAAGCCGGGCTTGATCCACTTACTCCCGTCCTTCCATGGATTAAGGGGGGAAGATCCCATCAAGCACTTGGGGAAGTTTCACACCGTTTTCATGAGCATGAAGCCGGCAAACGTGACCGAAGAGCAAATCAAGATGAGAGCCTTCGGATTCACCCTAAAAGATGGGGCGGATGATTGGTACTACCATCTTCCGTCCGGGAGCATTGATGCGTGGGACAACCTCCATAAGGCCTTTTTGGAGAAGTACTTCCCCGCAAAGAAGGCCAATAGCTTGAAGAAGGCGATAAGCAACATCGAGCAAGAGACGGACGAAACTCTTTATGAGTATTTCGAACGCTTCGCAAGATTGAGATCCAGTTGTCCTTTCCATGGGTACTCTACCCAAGATCTAGTCTTGTACTTGTACAATGGCTTACTAGACAATGAAAGGAGGATCGTAGACGCCGCTTGTGGAGGCAACATTCTAAACTCCACTCCCGAACTTTCTTTGGATAAAATTCAGGAATTGGCGGAAGGAACAAGGAACTTTGGTAGAACTTCTACCAAAAGACGGGTACATGATGTACACCCCAGCCAACCTGAGATGTCCACGGAGATTGCCAAACTGAAGGAGATGGTAAAGAGGCTCACCTTGATGGGAACTCCACAACAACTCAAGGCTTGTGGAGTATGTGCTGATCCTTTCCACCCCACGGACTTGTGCCCACAAGTCCAAGATGACTCCGCTGCTGAGGTGAACGCCATGGGATATGGACAACAGTAGCAACGCCAACGGGACAACCCATATGCTCAAAATTACATGCCGGGTTGGCGTGATCAACAAAACTACCGGTGGAGGGATCAACAAAACCAACAACAACAACAACCCCGCCAAGGTAAGTCCCAATCCACTAATGATATGCTACATGTTTTGACTAAACACTTTGCTACTCATGTCCAAACCACATAATCTAGCATCAAAAAGCTCGAGAAACAGGTTGGACAAATGGCGGAAGCCATCACAAGGATCGAAGCTCGATCCTCGGGGAAGCTACCCTCCCAGACCGTCGTGAACCCCAAGGAGAATGTTAATGCTCTAACATTAAGAAGCGGAAGGCAAGTGCAGCCAAATCCAGCTTTGGTTTCAAAGGAAACATCCTTTGACGGTTTTGCCGCCCCCAAAGCCGCCCTTGCGGGTCTCCCAGCGTCTCCTTCTGCACCGAAACCGCCCCCGCGGATGGATGACCTTGCCCCTGCGGCTAGTTCCCCTGAGCCGCCCCTGCGGCTGGATGAACCCGCCCCTGTGGAAAAGACGTCAGAGAGTTCTATGGAGGAGGATTCTTACGTCCGTCCAAATTTCCCACCACTATATGCTGAGAAACCTCCGGCCCCCTTTCCAGAAGCACTCAGGGAGTGAAGGGTTATAGAGGATAAGGATCTCTTTGAGACCTTTTCCAAATTTGAGGTAAACATTCCTCTTTTAAAACTTGTGAAGAGTATTCCTAAATATGCTCGGTTTTTGAAGGAACTTTGCACGGTCAAGAGGAACCAGAAGCTGAAGGGGAAACAAAAAGTCCAAGTGAGTGAGCATGTCTCTGCGGTTTTCCAACAAAGGATGCCCAAGAAATGTAGTGATCCCAGCATGGTAAGTATTCCTTGTGTCATAGGAGAAACTCATTTCGATAAAGCCATGCTAGACTTAGGTGCATCAATAAACGTACTTCCATATTCTGTCTATCAATCACTTGGTCTTGGACCACTGCATGAAACTCGAATTGTTGTCCAACTAGCCGATAGGTCTAATGTGTATCCTAAAGGAATAATTGAAGATGTTCTAGTAATGGTTAATAACTTGATTTTTCCAGCAGATTTCTTTGTTTTAGACATGGAACATGACACGCATGTTGCACCCATCTTGTTAGGAAGACCTTTCTTGAAAACGGCTAGAACAGAAATAGATTATGTAAGTGGAAAATTGAGCATGGAATTTGATGGTGAAGTTATTGAATTTAACATATATGATGCCATGAAACACCCCATTGTTGACCATTCTCTATGCTCTATTGACATAATTGAACCAATTGTGCAATATGTGTTTAACATTTCCGATTTTGATGAACTAAAAAGTATAATTGAAAATGACATTGATGCTCATAAATCGGAATATGCTTTGACCTCTAATATGCAGGACGTTCTAGCCCAAGTGGATAGCCACACAAGGCTCCCCATCACATCTTTGGCCATTGGGCCCACTCTACTAACCCCAAACGAGAAGCTTGTTCCATCTATTGTACAGGCCCCGGAGATAGAACTAAAGGAACTCCCCCAACATCTCAAATATGTATTCCTTGGCGACAATGACACATTGCCCATGATTGTTTCTAGCAAGTTGTCGCCACAACAAGAAGAGAAGTTGGTGGAAATGCTAAAAGAGCACAAGACGGCCCTTGGGTGGACTATAGTGGACATAAAAGGGATTAGTGCCTCCACTTGCATGCACCGGATCCTCCTTGAGGAGGATGCAAAACCCTCAAGGCAACCTCAAAGGCGGCTCAACCCGCCTATGATGGATGTAGTGAAAAAGGAGGTTTTGAAGCTCCTTCAAGCGGACATGATCTTCCCAATCTCGGATACCAAATGGGTTAGTCCAACCCAAGTTGTTCCGAAAAAGGGAGGAATCACCATGGTGGAAAACCAACATGGAGAAATGGTGCCAAGTAAGACTCAAACCGGATGGAGGGTTTGCATCGACTACCGTAAGCTGAACACGGTAACTAGAAAGGACCACTTCCCTCTACCATTTATTGATCAAATGCTCGAACGTCTTGCGGGACACCCTTACTACTGTTTCTTAGATGGATATTCAGGTTATTTTCAAATAGCCATAGCCCCGGAGGATCAAGAGAAAACAACCTTTACATGTCATTTTGGCACTTTTGCGTACCGTAGAATGCCATTTGGACTATGTAATGCTCCCGGCACCTTCCAACGGTGCATGATAAGTATTTTTTCCGAATACATTGAAAATTTTATTGAAGTTTTCATGGATGATTTCACCGTTCATGGAAATAGTTTTGATGCATGTTTAGAACACCTAAAACTTGTTCCTAAAAGATGTGTAGAAACTAACTTAGTTTTAAACTCGGAAAAATGTCACTTTATGGTGGAGCAAGGAATTGTACTAAGCCACATAATCTCCTCTAAAGGAATAGAAGTAGACAAAGCTAAAATTGATGTTATCCAAACTTTACCTTATCCTACTAATGTGTGTGAAACCCGTTCCTTTTTAGGTCATGCAGGGTTTTACCGGCGGTTCATCAAGGATTTCTCAAAGATCTCCGCACCGTTGTGTGAACTATTGAAGAAGGATGCCACTTTCATAGTAGATGAGGAATGCAAGAAGGCTTTTGACACATTGAAAGAATGCCTCACAAGTGTACCGATCATCCAATCACCAAACTGGGAGAAGCCGTTTGAAATTATGTGTGACGCTAGTGATTACGTTGTAGGAGCGGTCTTGGGACAAAAGGACGGAAGAGCCTCACATGTAATCCACTACGCATCAATGACCTTGAACGGAGCTCAAAGGAACTACTCTACCACAGAAAAGGAGATATTGGCAGTGGTCTTTGCCCTGGAAAAGTTCAGGCAGTACTTGCTAGGTGTCAAGGTAATAGTGTACACTGACCATGCAGCGTTAAACTATCTTATGACTAAGAAGGAGACCAAGCCAAGGTTGATTCGTTGGGTCCTACTTCTAAGTGAGTTCAACTTAGAAATCCGGGACAAGAAAGGAGCAGAGAACCTTGTGGCCGATCACCTGAGTCGGTTGGTACAAGAAGAAGAAGATCCAGCAGAAGGAAAGGCCATCCTAGGGAGTTTCCCGGATGACACCTTTTACACAACTCTCTGTTGTGTAACCGCACCCGCGGCCTCTGAGGACCGTCCCTGCGGCAACCCGCCCCCGCGGCTAGATATGGTCGCCCCTGCGGCGAACCCTGCAGAAGTGTTGTACAAGCTCCATTCCTTTAAGCCGTGGTTTGCGGACCTTGTGAACTTCCTTATCAGAGGCGAGTACCCACCACATTTCACCAAGGCTCAGAGGGAAAAGGTGAAAGCCGAGGCTAGGCACTATGTTTGGGACGATCCCTACTTCTAGAAACATTGTAGTGATCAAGTAATTCGACGTTGCATCCCGGACAACGAGGTACAATCTGTCCTATCATTTTATCATTCTGAAGCATGTGGAGGACATTTTGGGGCTAATAAAACAGCGAGGAAGGTACTAGATGCTGTTTTCTTTTGGCCACACATTTTTCGAGACGCTTATGTGTTTTGTAAAGTGTGTGATAGGTGTCAAAGAATAGGTAATATCTCTAGGAGAAATGAAATGCCTCAATCATCACTTATTTTTTGTGAAATTTTTTATGTTTGGGGGATAGATTTTATGGGCCCTTTTCCTAACTCCTTTGGAAATACTTATAATTTACTTGCGGTGGACTATGTTTCCAAGTGGGTGGAAGCAAAGGCCACCAAAACTGATGATTCTAAAGTTGTGGCAGCTTTTCTTAAGGATAACATTTTTGCAAGGTTCGGAATCCCTAAGGCTTTGATAAGCGATAGGGGAACGCACTTTTGCAACAAGACGATCACCGCCTCCTCAAGAAGTATCATGTCCATCAACGAGTTTCCACGGCATACCACCCACAAACCAATGGGCAAGCGGAAGTGTCAAATCGAGAGATCAAGACGATCCTCGAAAAGACGGTTACCCCCGGAAGGAAGGATTGGAGCTTAAGGCTCAACGATGCTTTGTGGGCGTACCGCACGGCGTACAAGACCCCCATTGGGATGTCACCATTCCGGCTTGTGTTTGGAAAGGCGTGTCACCTACCGGTGGAGCTAGAACACAAGGCTTGGTGGGAGTGAAAAAGTGCAACATGAACATGAATGAAGTTGGTGAATTTCGGAAACTCCAATTGTAAGAGCTTGAAAAACCGAGGCTCGACGCATATGACCATGCCACAACATACAAGGAAAAAACCAAGGCATGGCATGACCGGAATATCCTCTGAAAGGACTTCCAAGCGG
Source organism: Fagopyrum tataricum (assembly GCA_002319775.1). NCBI lineage: Eukaryota > Viridiplantae > Streptophyta > Magnoliopsida > Caryophyllales > Polygonaceae > Fagopyrum > Fagopyrum tataricum. The sequence continues at coordinate 20,958,693 of CM008285.1, forward strand.
GTAACAAAGTCCTTTTATTTCAATCACGTTTGAAGCTTTTTGCAGGAAAACTTCGCTCAAGATGGACAGGTCCGTACGTCATAGCCGAAGTCCATCCACATGGTGTTGTGGATCTTTACGATCCACAAACACACAAGATCTTCAAAGTCAATGGACAAAGGCTCAAGCTATACCATGAGGGAGTGAAGAATGATCCAATCGATGAGATGGTCTTGGAGGAAACCCAAACATAGAAGTGAAGGCCTTACGTCGAGCCAACGACGTAAAACAAAGGCGTTTCTCGGGAGGCAACCCGAGAAAAGAAGAAGAGGAGGTTCTGAAGTTCTGTCAAGAAAACCGCACTTGCGGCCATGTGACACCGCCCCCGCGGTGACACAGCGCTCCCAACGCCGCCCCCGGCACTGAGCCAGCGCAAGCACAAGGCTGCCACCGCCCCCGCGGTGACAGACAACCGCACCCGCGGCTTTTCCCTTGACGAACGTTTCCAGCGCCGCACCCAGCGCTGGGTCTGCGTCTCCGCTTCCCTTGTCACCGCCACCGCGGTGAGAAGCCCCCGCCCCTACGGGTTCACCCAGAAAAGAAAAAAATTGGATCGGGATTAAAACCTAGCCCACTATCCTCCCTCACTCCTCCTCACATATCTGCCTCGAAAAAACACTCTCCCTCACCAGCCCTCACCACGCCCCCAACGCCGATTCGCCCGTTCCCTGCGCCACCCCGCCCCTGCCCCACCATCACGATGCCCCTGCGCCACCTCGGCTTACTCTTTCCTCCACCCGGCTACACCTCTCCCCTAACCCACATTCTCACAAACCCTAAACCTAATCTATCACCACCACTCACCACCCTTCTAATCCACCGTCAACCACCGTCGGAAACACCAACGGACGCCGGAAACGCACCACAGGAGCAGCCACGAGCAAACTGTCACGAATTTACCTTCCAGTCTTCGCCCGCCCCCACGCCTTCGTTGTCGCCGCGACCGCGCCTCACCGCCCCGCGGGTATACAAACCACGCCTTCGTCGCACCGCCCCCACGGGTCTTCAAACCGCGCCTGCGGAAAACACAATAGAAGGTCGTCTACTTCCTTTTCCTTTTTGAAATTCTAATTCTTTTGCTTAGAATTGTAATTAGAATGGAGTCAACAAGAAAGTTTAAGATGAATGAGAGGGAAAAGGCTCGGTATGAGATCGTGTAGGACCAACAAATCTTTGCAACTCGGTTCTTGCACGTTCCGACCTTAGAGAGGTTGGGCATGTTGGAAAGCATGCAGTCTTTCCTGAGCAATGCTGGGCTCGGGGAATTCCTGGGAAAGAATGCCAAAACGTATCCCGATCTGACCAGACAGTTCGTGGCTACGTTTAACATGGAGAAGGAGGACCAAATCTGCACCGGCCTTACCTTCAAATTCAACAAAAGAAAATACACAGTGAATTTTACTCAGCTGCAGGAGGCTTTCGGGGTTTCTAAATACCCCTCTGAAAAATGGTGGGAGTCGGCCCCTGCACCCGACTCGTTTGCATTTTGACGAGCTGCTACCGGCTCTGACTTTCAAGCGGGGGGTGAGTACAAAAACAAACTCACTCACCCCTGCTCGAGGCTCATATCCAAGATTATTATGTGTGTCTTCTGTGGACACAAGGAGGAGAACAAGGTCGCCTTCAAGGACCTCCCCTTATACCTGTGCTTCGGCATGTGACACCGTGCCTGATTGGATTACCCTCTTCCTTACCGCTTTGAAGTGGATTAGGAAGAATGAGCCGCGTGACATTGTTGGAGGTGGGATCATCTCCTTGATTGCAGAGTAGGTCATGGACTTGACCGAGCTGGAGGATGGGTTAGCAATCCCATTTTACGACGAGGTTCTTCTACGGCGCTGCAAGCTCCTGAGGGGGATGGTGAGAACCTCTTCTGGTTGTCTTTTGCAGATGGGAGTCACATCACCTACCTGCCCCGCCCGCTACCTTTAGGAGATGAGCTCTCCGACCTGTACATCGCCGCCGACCCCTACGTCCCGAGGCAATCAAAGGTTGCCATTATTGAGCGGCATGCGGCGAGCTCTAGTAGGGTCCCCCATGACCATATGCCCGATGATGAGGAGATGCCCACCGCGGCGGCGGAGGATGACACCACACACGCCAGTCTACTAGCTCAGATGGCGGCTCTGACCACGTAGCATCAGTAGTGGCAGACCGGCTACCAAACATTTATGTTCGAGCAGCAGCAGGCGTGGCAGGCGGATTTTGAGGGGAGGATGACCGAGCATTTTGACCGGCGTCCGGATGCTTGGCAGGAGGCTCAGCAGAGGAGGTTGGAGGCTCAGCAGCTGGCTTGGCAGGCCGGTTTTGAGACCTCTTTCGGAGCTCGGATGGACGTGCAGCAGACCCGCCTTGACGGCTTGTACCAGCGCCAGGAGCACTTTTCAGCCACTTCCCCTATCCGTTGGAGCACGGTCCGGATGGTCCAGCTGGACCATCCCACTAGTGAGCCACTCTTTTTTCCTTCTCCACGTTATTATCTTTGCTTTCGTTTTCACACTTTGAGGGCAAAGCGTTCTTCCAGTATGGGGGAGGGTACTTATCATGCATTTTATTTGAGTTATTTTGAGATTTCTAGTTATTTGAGTTTGTTTTTAAATTCTAATTGTAATTCATATCGGTCAAAAAAAAAGAAAAAGAGAAAAAGCCAAAGAATTGAGAAAAAGGCAAGAAATCCTTGGATAAACCGAAAACCCGAAAGGGCGGTTTAGGCAAAAAAAAAAGTTAGTCCGACCAACTCTAGGTTGGTGAAAAATTGGATTTGAGGGATGTGAGATTTCTGGTGAGATCATCATGAAAAGAAGAAGAGTGGCAAGGTGAAAACCCGAAAGGGCTCCTTGGCAAAATCAGCGATACCGAGTGTAGGTTCTCCTTCCGAAGTTGGCGACATAAGAAGAGGAGTCATAAGGAGGATGTCCGGGTAGGTCACTCTTGGAGCAATAAGGATGGTAGATTTTCTCACATTTTCTCACATTTTCTTCTTTCTCTCTTTTCTCACTTTCTTCGGTAATTTTTTCTCTTTTGTTCCTCATCTTTCCTACTACTGTACTACACCATATTCCCTGAGGCTTGTGTGCTGATTTGTTTGATGTATTGTTTACTCGGGACGAGTAAAGAGTCTAAGTATGGGGAGTTTGATAAGTGATGGAATCACTATCAATTTAGGTAGCTTTTAGAGTCGTTTTTATGTTTTCGAGTCATATTATGTTGCTAATACTTTGATCCAGATAAAAGAGTTTAAATGAAGCAAAAGAAGGTATTAGCAACACTTAGGAGTTGAAGAAAAGCGTCGAAGACAGGTTTCTGGTGCCACACCACCCCCGCGGAGTAGTGTCACCGCCCCTGCGGTGGCACTCATGTCCAGTGCCGCAGCCAGCGATTTCACCTGCGCCGAAAGAAGATTGTCACCGCCCCGCGGCCGCCTCTGGCCGCCCCTGAAATGAAAACCCTGAAGACCCACGCCGAGAGCCGCAGCCAACGCCTTCGCCCGCGTCCAAGAAGAGACATGTCACCGTCCCTGCGGCCGACTCTGGCCGCCCCCGCGGAGACCCAGCATGAAGAAGCGAAGACAGCGTTCCAGTGCTCCCTCCTGCGCCCTTGCCAGCGGCCCTGTGAAGCCGAAGATCCAGTGGTGACTCTGGGCCGCGCCTGCGGATCTTCACCAGAAACGTTACGAAGCTGAAGAGTCGGACGTTCAAAGAGCATTGAAGAACCCGCCCCCGCGGGAACGACGAGCCGCCCCTTGCGGCCAAGAAGAAGATGAAACGTTTTTGCCTAAACCGCCCCTGCGGCGCCCTTGGCCGCGGGTGCAGGCTAGCGTCAGAGGACTTTACTCCGGATGTTTTCGTCGACTTTATAGTCTTAATTGTGGTTGTTTGCACATCCTCTTTACTCCATTCTTTATGGTGGCTGTTTGCACAGCTTCTTTACTCCTTTTTAATGCATTTTGTAGTATAAATAGAGCCCTTGACTTAGGCTAGAATCATCTCATTTTTCCCACAAAAACCTCTATATTTCTAGTGTCTTTTGTAATGAGTTTCTAAGCTTCCTTTGCTACATTGGGCTGATTGAAGCTACATTACTATTTGGTTGTAAGTTCTTCTAATATAAGTTTAAATTCATTATCCTTTGTGTTATTTTCCTTGATCTCTCACTTATGTTTGCATGTTTTTATCCACTTAGATTGATCACCTTAAGTGTACTAATGCTTGCAAAATGCTAGGATTAATCGATTCCGGGTTCGGGTCCTTAATCTAGTAGTAAACTCATAGGTAAAAGCTGGTTGTGATTATCTAAGGGAAGGGAAAATAACTATAAAGAAAGATTTAATGGTTTGTTTTATACTTCTTTATATCTCTTTATCTTTATTAGAATGCTAACTTGTGTTTTAATCTTGTAGGTTTACGGATTAAATAACTAGTTAAGTTTTGTTAATGCCGGTTGGCTTAACACATATCTACGATCAAGATGAGAACATCGGTGAATTACTTATAAAAAAGAATCAACCAAGTAGTATGTATGCTAAGATCCAAACTAGTGTAGTTCTTTAATCAACTTTGTTATCACCAATTTTATAATTTTCTTTGTCTTGTTTTGTTACAATCCAAATCCCCCCCACTTGTTACCAAATCAATATTTAAATCTAATAGAAACTCGATAAAACTCCCTTGGGTTCGACCCTTGCTTAATCACTATACATTGGTTAGTATTAAGTTCGGATTTAACTTGATAAGTTTATAATAACGACCTTAGGAAATACGCTGATTTCGCTTCTTCAGGCTGAGTCACCGTAGAGCCGGCCAGAGGCGGCCGCAGGGGCGGTGACAGGGTTCTTCTGGCGCGGGCGAAGGCGCTAACTGTGGCACTAGGCATGGGTCTTCAGGGGTGCCACCGCAGGGGCGGTGGCACTACTCCGCAGGGGCGGTGACAAGCTTCTTCAGGCGCAGGCGAAGGCGCTGACTGCGGCACTGGGAATGGGTCTTCAGGGGTGCCACCGCAGGGGCGGTTTGGCACCAAAAACTTGTCTTCGTTGCTTTATTTCAACTCTCAAGTGTTGATCATACCTTCTTTTGTTTCATTTGGACTTCTTCATCTGGATCAAGGTATTAGTAACACAATATGACTCAAAAACATAAAAAAAAAAGACTCTAAAAACTACCTAAATTGATAGTGATTCCATCATCTATCAAACTCCCCCATACTTAGACTCTTTACTTGTCCCGAGTAAACAACACATCAAACAAATCAGCACAACAAGCGTCAGGAAGTATGGTGCAGTAGAAAAGATGAGGAACAAAAGAAAAGAGTTACCAAAGAAAATGAGAAGAGAGAAAAAAGAAAAGATGAGAAAAAAGTGATAAACTACCATCCTTATTGCTCCAAGAGTGACCTACCCGGACATCCTCCTTATGACTCCCCTTCTTATGTTGCCAACGCCGGAAGGAGAACCTACACTCGGTATCGCTCATTTTGCCAATGAGCCCTTTCGGGTTTTCACCTTGCCACTCTTCTTCTTTTCATGATAATCTCACCAAAAATTTCACATCCCTCAAGTCCAATTTTGCACCAACCTAGAGTTGGTCGGACTACCTTCTTTTTGCCTAAACCGCCCTTTCGGGTTTTCGGTTTATCCAAGGATTTCTTGCCTTTTTCTCAATTTTTTTGGCTTTTTTTTTTACTGAAATAAACATGAAATACACTAGAATTCTCAAAACAAACTCAAATAAAAATGCATGATAAGTTTCCTCCCCCATACTTGAAGAACGCTTTGCCCTCAAGTGTGAAAATGAAAGCAAAGATAACAATGTGGAGAAGGGAAAGAGGAGTAGATCACTAGTGGGATGGTCCGGCTGGACCATCCGGACCGTGCTCCTGTGGGTAGGGGAAGTGGCCGAAAAAGTGCTCCTAACGCTAGTATAAGTCGTCAAGGGCGGGCCTGCTGAGCATCCATCCTAGCTCCGAAGGAGGTCTCAAAGTTGGCTTGACAAGCCAACTACTGAGCCTCCATCCTCTGCTGTTGAGATGTCTGCCAAGCATCTTGACGCTGGTCAATGTGCTCGGTCATCCTCTCCTCAAAACCCGTCTGCCAAGTCTGCTGCTGCCCAAGCATCGTCGTTTGGTAGCCGGTCTACCACTGCTGGTGCTGAGTGGTCAGAGCCACCATCTGAGCTAGTAGGCTGGCGTAGGCGGTGTCATCCTTCGCTGCGGTGGGCATCTCCTCATCAGCGGGCATGTGGTCCTTATATGGGACTCTGCTGGAGCTCACCGCGTGCCGCTCAACAATGGCAACCTGTGATCGTCTCGGCACGTAGGGATCGGCGGCAATGCTCCGAAAGGCAACGGTCGGGGCAGGTAGGTGATTTGACTCCCGTCTGCAAAAGAGAACCAAAAGAGGTTCTCACCATCCCTCCTCAGGAGCTTGCAACGCCGGAGAAGACCTTCGTTGTAGAACGGAATTGCCATCCCATCCTCTAACTCGGTCAAGTCCATGACCTGCTCCGCTACCAAGGAGATGACCCCGCCTCCAACAATATCACGCGGCTCGTTCTTCCTAATCCGCTTCAAAGCGGTGAGGAAGAGGGTGATCCAATCCGGCACATTGTCACATGCCGGAACATAAGCATACAATAATGGGAGGTCCTTGAGAGCGACCTTGTTCTCCTCCTTGTGTCCACAGAAGACACACATTATGATCTTTGAGAGGAGCCTCAAGCAGGGGTGAGTGAGCTTGTTGTTGTACTCACCCCCCGCATGAAACTCGGAGCCGGTAGTAGCTCGCCAAAATTCCACCAAGTCTGGTGTAGGAGCTGACTCCCACCACTTTTCAGAAGGGTTCTTAGAAACCCCAAAAGCCTCCTGCAGCTGAGAGAAGTTCACCGTGTACTTCCTTTTGTTGAATTTGAAAGTGAGGCCGACACAGATGTGGTCCTCCATCTCCATACTGAACGTAGCCACGAATTGTCTGGTCAGCTCGGGATACGTTGGGGCACTCTTATTAAGGAAGTCCCCGAGCCCAGCATCATCGAGGAACGACTGCATGCTTTCCAACATGCCCAAATTTTCCAAGGTCGGAACATGCAAGAACCTAGTCGCAAAGATCTCACGGTCTTGCACAATCTCATACCTTGTCTTCTCCCTCTCATTCATCTTAAATTTCCTTGTAGAATCCATTCTAACCACAATTTCAAGCAGAAGAATTAGAATTTCACAAAGAAAGGAAAGAAGACGACATTCTATTGTGATTTCCGCAGGGGCGGTTGAGGACCGCAGGAGCGGTTTTGCGCAGGTGCGGTTTGAGGACCCGCAGGGGCATTGAGGCGCAGGTGCGGTGACAAGGGAGGCGCAGAGACGGGCGAAAACGGGAAGCGATCTTGTGACAGATCGTTGTTGGCCGCTCCTGTGGCACTTTTCCGGTGTCCGTTGGTGATGCCAATGGTGGTTGATGGTGGATTAGGAGGTGTGGTGAGTGGTGGTGAAAGATTAGGGTTAGGGTTTGTGAGAAAGTGGGTTAGGGGAGGGTGCAGTAGGGTGGATGAAGAGACAGTGGAGGTATGGCGCAAGGGCGTCGGCAGGGTGGCGTTGGGGCGTGGTGTCGGCGGTTTGAGGGGGGTTGTTTGAGGCGCCGGGGCGTTTTGGAGGCTGGAGTGTGAGAGTGTAGTCGAGAGAGAGACATAGGTGAGGGGGAGAGAGAGAGGTGGGTGGGGTAGGTTTTAACGTTAATTCCTATTTTTTTCTTTTCTGGGTAAACCTGCAGGGGCGGGGGCTTGTTACCGCGGGGGCGGTGACAAGGAAAGGGGAGACGCAGGCCGAGCGTCGGGGGCGGCGTCGGGAGCGTTCGTCAAGGAACAACCGCGGGGGCGGGGGTCTGTTACTGCGGGGCGGTGACACAGGGCCGCAGGGGCGGTTTTCTTGACAAAGCCTCATCTTCTTATTTTCTCGGGTTGCCTCCCAAGCAACGCCTTTGTTTTACGTCGTTGGCTCGACGTAAGGCACCTGATCATGCCTCTATGACCTCTCCCGGATCATTTGCTAGATGTAGAGAGCTTGTTCCTTCATTTCCGTTCATGATGAGCGTTTCTTTTCTCTTTTTCTCCTAGATCTTCCTTGCTCGTTTCTGTTTGAGAACTTCGCATTCCGTGCTGAGTATCCTGCAAGATGGGGACAACAAGCTCTTGGCTTGAGTTTAGTAGAATGGGCCCAATGGCCAATTTATCATGTTTGTTTGTTTTGTTGTGGTCATCTTGCAAATCCACTTTCAAGGCCAACTTCACATGCTTTTTCATACCAAAATTAGTGTTGTCATCATATGAAGGGTTTTCCATAGGCATATCATTATTAATGGAACACAAAGAAGGAGTATTAATGGGTTTATTAAGGGATTTAAACAAATCGAATTCAACATCCTCATCATTAACTCCATAGTAAGCTTTCCATCAACATAGTCAATTTTTGTTCTAGCCGTTATTAGAAAAGGTCTACCTAACATGATGGTGTGCATGTTGTTTTTCATATCAATGAAAAAGAAATCAGCACGGAAGATTAGCTTATCAATTTTTATAAGAACATCTTCAATTATGCCCTTGGGGTGCATATTAGATCCGTCAGCTAGTTGTACTATAGTCCGTGTTTCATGCAAAGGTCCTAAGCCTAGAGATTGATAGATGGAATAAGGTAGGACATTAATAGAAGCACCCAAATCAAGCATAGCTTTGTCAAAGTGAGTATCGCCTATGACACAAGGAACACTTACCATACCCGGATCGCTACGTTTTTCCTGCATTTGGGTTTGGAAAACGGCGGACACGTGCTCCTTCTCACTTTCCTTCTGTTTTTCCTTCATCTTCTGCTTCCTCTTAATGGTACAAAGTTCCTTCAAGAATCGAGCATACTTAGGCACACTTTTCACGAGTTTAAGGAGAGGAATGTTTACCTCACACTTTGAGAAGGTCTCAAAGAGTTCTTTGTCCTCTATCCCTCTTCTCTCCTTGAGTGCCTCGGGGAAGGGTGCTGGTGGTTTTTCATCATAGAGTGGTGGAAAGTTAGGACGAACGTAAGGATCTTCCTCCAGAGCACTTTATGTGTTGTTGGCCGCAGGGGCGGAAGTGCAAGGCCGCGGGGGCGGTGTGACTTCAGCCGCAGGGGCGGAATCCTTCATGCGCAGGGGCGGTTGACCAACAGAAGGTTGGTTAATCGTCCCTGTTTCTTCATTCTTCTTGATGAGCCTTCCACTCTTGAGAGTAATGGAACATAAGCTCTCCTTGGGGTTCACCACAGTCTGGGAAGGCAGATTCCCCGAGGTTCGGGCTTCGATCCTCGTAATTGCATCCGCCATTTGCCCCACTTGCTTCTCAAGATTCTTGATGCTTGATTCCGTACTCTGCACATGAGAAGCAAAATGCTTAGTTAAAACCTGTAGCATATCTTCAGTGGATTGGGACATACCTTGGCCGGGCTGCTGTTGTTGGTTGTTTTGTTGATCCCTCCATCGGTAGTTTTGTTGATCACGCCAACCCGGCATATAATTCTGAGCATATGGGTAGAGGTGTCAAACGGGGCCAACGGGTCGGGTTTGGGTCGGGTCCTAACAAGCTCGGGTTGAAACAGGTCGGGTCAAAAAAAGGCTTGGTTATTAATCGGGTTGTTTCGGGTCGGGTCGGTTTGAGCCGGGTATCACTTATTCGGGTTGAAATGGGTTATCGGGTAGTCTCGGTTCCTGGGTCGTAACGGAACGGGTCGGAATCGGGTCGGTTATAACAGACACGGGTTGAAACGGGTCGGGTTAAAACAAGCTCACATTTTTATCGGTTTGTTTGGGGTCGGGCCGGTTTGGGTCGGGTATTAATTATCGGGTTAATGCGGGTCAATAAGGTTGGAATCGGGTCATTTTTATGTTTGGGTTAGGTCAAAACCTGATCGGTTTGCGTAATATCTTGATTCGGGTCAATTTATGTTCGGGTTCGGTCGAAAGCGGATCGGGTTGCCTAACATCTTGATTCAAGTCAATTTATGTTCGGGTTTGTGTAATTTATTCTAAAATTTATACGACGATATTAATTTGATAAAAGATGAAATAAAAGTTGTGTTGTTTACCTGTTTTAGACTTTTGATGGTGTATTAGTGTTCATTTTATTTATAAAAATGTAATAGTAAATCAAAGACATGCATAATAAATAATAATAACAATAATGATTTGCCGAATCGGATAATAATCCGTGGAATTCAGTCGATCTATTTTATCCATATTCGAAAATATGGTATCTAAAAACGACTTTAGTCGGATCGGATAATTATCCACGTATATGTTTGATCGGAATGATTTTAACCCGATTTGTTTGATTGAATATGAATTTAACCGGATATGGATATCCGACTGATCCGTTTGATCAAAATATCTAATCTGACCGACTAATTAATCCATTTGATCCATATATGTTTTTCCTATTTTGTTTGTTATAAAATGTAAAATAAAATCTATCATCTTTTGCTGAATCGGATAATAATCCGTGGAATTCAATCGATCTATTTGATCCATATTCGAAAATTTGGTATCTAAAAACAATATTAGTCGGATCGGGTAATTATCCACATAGATGTTTAATCAATTGATCGGAATGGTTTTAGCCCGATTTGTTTGATTGCATATGAATTTAATCGGATATAGATATCCGACTAATCTGTCTTATCAAAATATCTAATCTGACTGACTAATCAATCGATTTGATCCATATATGCTTTTCCTATTTTGTTTGTTATAAAATGTAAAATAAAATCTATCATCTTTTGCCGAAACGGATAATAATCCGTGGAAGTCGTTCGATCTATTTGATCCATATTCGAAAATATGGTATCTAAAATTCTAAAAACGACTTTAGTCGGATCGGGTAATTATCCACATAGATATTTAATCAATTGATCGGAATGGTTTTAGCCCGATCTGTTTGATTGCATATGAATTTAACCGGATATGGATATCCGACTGATCCATCTGATCAAAATATCTAATGATCCACATATACGCTTGATCAGAATGGTTTTAGCCCGATCTATTGATTACTTGATTGTATGAATTTAACCGGATATGGATATCCGACTGATCCGTTTGATCGAAATATCTAATGAATAGATATTTCGTTTGATTAGATTAACCGACTTTCGTTTGATTGAAATGACTTTAACCGGATCTGGATATCCGACTTATATTATGGATTATGTAATATGTACGTATTATGTAATATGTAACTATATGCTTATATTATAAATTTATATTATGGTTTAATTAATGAGTTATTAGTAAATCATAAGTTAAAATCAAAAGTTAAAATCAAAAGTTATTTTATTGAGTTAAAATCTTCGTTACATTACATTTATCGTGTGGGAGTTGAAGAATGACATCATATACTTATAGTTATTGTATGGATATTGATTATTTAATATATATTATTTATTTATGTATATATAGACAATATAGTAAAAAAAAAATCTTTAAAATGTCTATTCCTAAAAATTATAGTTATTACACGACACTGACTCGTAGTGAAATTTTCAGAATAGTCAGTGTATTATTAACTTATTTTTTAAATTATTATATTTATAGGTAAAATTTTATCAATTTATTCTCTTAATAAATCATGTCAATAATTATCAATTTAACTCAAAAGTATCAATGTAATCTAAAATACCCTATTTGTATAAATTTACGGGGTTATCGAGTCATTTAAGGTCGGGTTACTTTGGACTACCGGGTCATTCGGGTCGGGTTACTTTGGGCCGGGTTACTTCGGGTCGGGTTACTTCGGGCTATCGGGTTACATCGTGCTATCGGGTTACTTCGGGTCGGGTTATTTCGGGCTATCGGGTTGTTCGGGTCGGGTTATTCGGGCTATTGGGTCATTCGGGTCGGGTTACTTCGGGTCATAAATTCCTTCGGGTTAAATCGGTTTCAAGCGGGTCGGTTCCGGGAATTCTCTTTTTCAAATTTTTCAAGCCCAGGTCGGGTTCGGGTACGGGTTCATCGGGTCGGGTTCACGGGTCGGGTCAACTTTTGAAAGCTCTACATATGGGTTGTCCCGTTGGCGTTGCTGCTGTTGTTGACCATACCCCATGGCATTCACCTCGGCACCTTCATCTTGAACTTGTGGACACAAGTCCGTGGGGTGAAAAGGGTCGGCACAAACTCCACAAGCCTTGAGTTGTTGTGGAGTTCCCATCAAAGTTAACCTCTTAACCACTTCCTTTAATTCGGTAATCTCCGTGGATATCTCAGGACGGCTGGGGTGTACAGCATGGACCCCTCTTTTGGTAGAAGTCCTACCAAAGTTCCTTGTACCTTCCGCCATTTCCTGCATTTTCTCCATAGCAATTTCAGGAGTAGAGTGAAGAATATTACCTCCACAAGCGGCGTCCACGATTGTTGTCCAAAAGCCCGTTGTACAAGTACAACACAAGGTCTTGGGTGGAGTATCCGTGGAAGGGACAGCTTGACCTCAACTTAACAAATCTTTCAAAATACTCATAAAGAGTTTCGTCCGCTTCTTGCTCGATATTGCTTATAGCTTTCTTCAAGTTGTTGGCATTCTTGGCTGGAAAGTATTTCTCCAAAAAGGCTTTGTGGAGATTCTCTCAAGTATCGATACTACCGGATGGAAGGTGGTAGTACCAATCATCCGCCGCATCCTTGAGAGTGAAACCAAAGACTCTCATCTTCATTTGCTCTTCGGTCACGTTTCCCGGCTTCATGCTCATGCAAACGGTATGAAACTTCCCCAAGTGCTTGATGGGATCTTCTCCGCTCAGCCCATGAAAGGAAGGTAGCAAATGAATCAAGCCCGGCTTGAGCTCGAAGTTAACCCCTTCTCCAATTGCTGGTATGGTTACCGCAAGGGGGTGTAGGGTCAAATCCGGTTGCGTGAGTTGTAAGAGTGTGCGGTTCGCCATTGTTTCTTCGTTCCGACGTTGTCTTCTTTGCTGATTGTATGTCCTCTCGATTTCTGGATCAAAAGGAGCAAATTCTGAGTTAGTAGCACGGAATTGAACCATGAAAATGGTCCAAACCAATAATCAATAATCAAAAAAAAAACAAAACTGAAACTAAACTCCCCGGCAACGGCGCCAAATTTGACGAGGCTAAAGACCTATGGTCGTTGTCTTTTAGCTTTTAGTCAAAGTAGAATACCTAACGTTACACTTAACCGATTTGTATAGTGTAAGTAAGGGTCGAACCCAAGAGAGTTTCATCAAGTTTTGATTAGATTTAATTATTGATTTGGTAACCAAAGGGGGGGGGGTTTGGATTGTAGCAAAACAAGAAAAAAAACGATTAGAAAGTAAGCAAAGTTGATGACAATAATATTGATTTAAGAACTACACTAGGTTGGATCTTAGCATGCATACTACTTGGTTGATTCTTTTTATAAGCAATTCACTGATGTTCTCATCTTGATCATAGAAATGTGTTAACCCGACCGAAATTAACACAACTTAACTAGTTTATTAATCCGTAAACCTACAAGATCAAAGCACAAGTTAGCATTCTAGTAAAGATAAAGAGATATAAAGAAGAATAAACAAACCGTTAAATCTTTCTTTATAGTTATGTTCCTTTCCCTTAGATAATTACAACCAGCTTTTACCTATGGGTTTACTACTAGATTAAGGACCCGAAAACGGAATCGATTAATCCTAGCATTTTGCATGCAGTAGTACACTTAAGGTGATCAATCTAAGTGATAAAAGACATGCAAACATAAGTGAGAGATCAAGGAAACATAACACAAAGGATACTGAATTTAAACTTATATTAAAAGAACTTACAACCAAATAGTAATGCAGCTTCAATCAACCCAATGTAGCAAAGGAAGCTTAGAAACTCATTACAAAATGACACTAGAAATATAGAGGTTTTTGTGGAAAATGAGGATGATTCTGGCAATTGCCAAGGGCTCTATTTATACTACAAAATGCATTACAATGGAGTAAAGAGGTTGTGCAAACAACCACCATAAACAAGGGAGTAAAGAGACTGTACAAACAGCCACAATTAAGATCATAAAGGCGACGAAAACAGCCGGAGTAAAGTCCTCTGACGCTAAACCGCAGCCGCGGCCAAGGGTGGCGCAGGGGCGGTTTAGGCCAAAACGTTCCATCTTCAACGTGGCCGCAAGGGCGGCATGACATTCCCGCAGGGGCGGGTCTGTTAATGCCTCTTGAACGTCTGACTCTTCAACTTCGTGGTGTTTCTGATGATGATCCGCAGGCGCGGCTCAGGGTCACCGTAGGGTCGGAGACATTGGCCCTTTGGCTTCACAGGTCCGCTGGCAAGGGCGCGGGCAGGAGCCCTAGGGCACTGGCTTCGCTTCTTCAGGCTGAGTCACCACAAGGGCAGCTAGAGGCGGCCGCAGGGGTTGTGACAAGCTTCTTCTGGCGCAGGCGAAGGCGCTGACTGCGGCACTGGGGATGGGTCTTCAGGGGTGTCACCGCAGGGGCGGTGACACTACTCCGCGGGGGCGGTGTGGCACCAGAAACTTGTCTTCGTTGCTTTATTTCAACTCCCAAGTGTTGCTCATACCTTCTTTTGTTTCATTTGGACTTCTTCATCTGGATCAAGGTATTTGTAACACAATATGACTCAAAAACATAAAAAAGACTCTAAAAATTACCTAAATTGATAGTGATTCCATCACCTATCATAAGGTCTTAAAAAAATCAATTTAAATTAATGAAGTAAAGCAAAGTACTTTACATCGCATCAATTTTTTTGAAAATAATTACAAGAGTTTCATTATTATATAATTATTAAAAGTTTTAATTAATCATTTTAAGTGATATTTTTAATTAAGTTAAATATGTAGTTTCATTTTATTGTTTATTTAATTAACATTATTTTTTTATAATATTTTTTTATTTTTTTAAAACTTTTTATTTATAAGTATTTTTAAAATAATTTGTTATCCACGATTTTTTTTAATTTGGTTATAGTTTCTCAGATTTTCCTAGAGTATGTAGCACGGGTTATTAAATAAGATTGAAAATTTAAAAAACTGTATAAATAGAAGGTTGAAAGATTAAACAAGGGGATTGGTTCTAGTACATGGGGCTGCTACAGTGCGGCCTTACAGAGTAATTTGGGTCGTTGTTTCACTTGATCTAGTGGCCTAAATTAGTCCACGTCATTTAATGAATTATGAGAACACAATGACGATTTTGTAATTATAGAAATTTTAAGCGGCATTTTGTCCTTTTGGAAAAAAAAAATTTAAAAAGTGGGTGACACGGTGACAATTTCATAATTTTCATGAAAAACTTTAACAGTTATTATCTTAATTCATAGTTTTAGTTCAATTCTTTCAAAAGTATACCCTATTAGTTTGCATATTTTCTGTTGTTAGTTCACTTATTATTTGTTAATTTGATAGTTATGTTTTTATGCATTTTGTTACTTAGCTTGTACATGTTTGAATTAATAAAACACAATGTATGAACTAACATTACACAATATTCAAATTAATAATACCCAAATTTGAACTAATTTGTAATAACCGGAATTTTTTTTAAAAAAAAATATTGGTTATTTTATTTTTGTACTTGTTATTTTATCTATTTTATTTAAACCGTGAACCCGGATCGAAAATGAAGAGATAATCCAAAAGGATCCAAACACGTTCTTATGGTTTAATCTAGACCAAAGCTCTTACATTAAATTCCTAAACCGGCTGAACCGGCCTAGTATCAAGGCCAAAGCCCACCTCCTACTCGCCCTTACGTTTGGCCTGCAATTGAACAACCCAACTTTCCCTCCTCTGTTACCTCGGCCCGTTTTATTGCCAACGGATCACCCAAGCGCAAGACCCCACCTCTTTTTCCTTCTTCCATTTCGGCTCATCCTCGTACCTAACTAGTCCTTGGGCCCAAGGAACATTATCTTTCCCAACGCCAACGTTCTCTTGAGCCTCCTCCCATTGCCGGTCCCTCAGAAGTGGGAGGACATATCCACGGACCTTGTCACATGGTTGAAACCTAGCAGAAGTTTTGACACTATTTTGGTCGTGGTGGATAGACTCACCAAGACCTCCCATTTCATTCCCATCAAGGAAATGTGGCCGGTGAGTCGGCTAGCGGAGGATTTCACGAAACAGATCGTGAGGTTGCATGAAGTGCCTTGGACCATCGTCTCCGATAGAGATGGACGGTTCACTTCGAGATTTTAGGAGCAGTACGTAGAATTAGTGTCGATCCTAAGTTCGACGAGTTAGCCTTGAGACCACGTGTTGTATTATATGTTTATTATATAATCCGTAGTTTAAATTTTGAGTGATACTTATATATTGATGAATTTCTTCGGGATGCGTGTGATATCGGTTCGACTTGAATGAGAGAAAACGGAAAGAAAACCTCGTTATTTGGACAGACCGTACGTCACCCTTAGTTTGGACAGACCGTACGTCACCCTTAGTTTCGGGAGTACGTGATTTGGACAGACCGTACGTCACCCTTAGTTTCGGAACAAAACTTATTGTAAGGGGGACTGATGTAATAACCGGCAAATTTTTTAAAAAAAAACCTCGTTATTTATTTATTATTTATTATTTTTATCTATTTTATTTAAATCGTGACCTGGATCGAAAACGAAGAGATAATCCAAACGGATCCAAACCCGTTCTTATGGTTTAATCTAGACCAAAGGTCTTACATTAAATTCCTGGACCGGATGAACCGGCCCAAGCCCTACACTTATTTCGGCCTAATGGCTTTTGTGTTGAGTTGTTAGCTAACCGGCCTAGTATCAAGGCCAAAGCCGACCTCCTACTCGCCCTTACATTTGGCCTGCAATTGAACGACCCAACTTTCCCTCCTTTGTTACCTCGGCCCGCTTTATTGCCGACAGATCACCCCAAACCCAAGACCCACCTCTTTTTCCTTCTTCCGTCTCGGCCTATCCTCGTACCTGACAAGTCCTTGGGCCCAAGGAACGTTATCTACCCCAACGCCAACATTCTCCTCCCTCATCAACGGCCGACAAAGACTTCAACTTCTGACATTGAAGACGAGCGTTAGACACTGAGAATTATGGCGGGTTGAATGGTCATGGATGCCCTCTCTCTTCCCCGACACCGAGCCTAGAGTAGTGCCACTACTCCCACCTCGATGAACATACCCACCGGTGAAGCCTCTCCTCACCTTTAATCATGCCACTCGCCCCACACTCTTCTACCTCTCCCGACATGCCACCCTTCACCCCTCTACTCCCTGATCTGCAATTGGATCACTGACTACAGATCGCGAGTAACGTTGGAGACTAGTATATATAAGGTGAGTTCGCATGACTCACTTAGCTACCATGATAATACTGAGTGTGTACTAGGGTAGTGTGTGTTATGCGTGTTAAATAAAATGAACGAACTAGACCACTGTCTTTTTATTTCTAAAGAGAGGCTCAAATGTATTATAATGGGTCGTAGCACTATGTCCGGGCCGATGGTGCCGGAAGATTCCCCGCGACCAATCCAATAGTGTATATGAAGGGGTTACATCAAAACCAGTCCTATTGGTTTACAGGGACGAGGGCGAGGGTTGGGCGACCCTCGTGCTACCATGAAAAGTTGAATAATAGGATGACACATTTCACCAAAGGAAAAGATAAGAACCGGGACATTGTCTGATGCATGCTGAATGATTTACTGTATTCCCTTGATTTTGTTTGTGCCCTAGTATCCTTAGTATTAGAATTGTAGCTAACGGTTTTACCGTGTTGTTAGACTTTGTAGGTTAGATCTCAACCTCGAAATCGGAAGTGAAGTGGTCAGCCGGGAGTTCCGTACTAGGAGTTGTGGGTGGTTTTATTCAGTTTATTATCTTGCATGAGACGTTATTTCCTTTTAGTTATTGGTTGTCGTACGCGTCTAGATTTTGTCTTAGTGAACTTGTTCGTCTTTTAAAGGGATTTTGGCTTTTAATATTTGTGCCTTGTTGCAACGTCTGTTGCTATTGATGCCAAACTAAGGTCGGGACTCACTGTGAGGTCCTAGCTAGTAACACTCCGAGTTCCTAGAATTCGGGGTGTTACATTTTTTCCACCTAGAAAAATTGTTAAGTTGAGATCCAAAATTACAAGCTTTAAAATGACTACAGGGGAAACTATTTGTGAGGCTTGAGAAAGATGAAAGGACCTTATGCGTCAATGTTCCGATCTTGGGCAATCTATAATTGTTTTAGTCTAGTTTTTAACGAAGGAGTGAATAACTCCATGCGCCATATGAATGATAATTATACACGTGGAAGGCTTGTGGATATGTCCATTGACGAGGCATGAGATTTACCTGATAAGTTGAGTGACCAGGCTAACAAACTTTGTGATCCAAAAAATGCTATGACAAAAGCCGTAGAAGTTGTCACTCTAATTGAATCTCATACCAAGATAGATGACGTCACCTTATTTCATATGTGCGCTCTCCCTGTCCATGTAATCCAAATTTGCTCCATCTTGATGGGTGTGTTCATCCCAGGACAAACGGAGGAGGAAGTGAACTTCATGAGGGAGCAATACATGGATATAAGTCGTAGTGAGAAACAAAAGTACGAACCCTGCTACAACTTTTATGATCCGGATGGAATGACCATCGAAAAATATTTGAATTTAACTTCATGGAATAATAGTAATCATGAAGAACGATAAATACTCATAAATAAAAAAAACTTAACACAA
>CM008285.1:20991842-21079149 GCA_002319775.1 Fagopyrum tataricum
AGTGTTTTCCTCAGTTGACCGGTGAGTGGTCGGGCAATGATTGAGAACCCTTCCACAAACCGTCTATAATACCCAGCTAGCCCTATAAAATTGCGCACCTCATTGACGTTCCTAGGAGGCTGTCATGACGAAACGGACTCAATCTTGGTCGGATCTATCTTGATCCTCTCGGCCGTGACCACATGTCCAGAAAGGCTACCTCTAACATCTGGAACTCGCACTTGGACAACTCGCACTTATCCAGTAGTACATGTCACGCTGTCCTTAAGTGTCCTGCATGCTCATCACAGTTCCGGGGATACACCAAGATATCGTCAATAAAGACTACTACAAACTGATCCAAGTAGTCGATGGATATTCCATTCATCAACTTCATGAACACGACCGGTGCGCTGGTGAGCCCGAATGGCATCACTACAAACTCATAGTGACCGTATCTGGTCCGGAAAGCTGTCTTAGGGGTATCATGATCCCTCACCCTCAGCTGGTGATATCTTGATATCAAGTCGATCTTGGAGAAGATTGAGGCCCCCTGCTACCGGTCTAACAGGTCGTCCATACGGGGTAACGGATACTTGGTCGTTACCCGGTTCAACTCTCTGTAATCTATGCAAAGTCTCATGACTCCATACTTCTTCTTCACAAACAATACCGGAGCACCCCAAAGAGAGACACTAGTTCGGATGAATCCTTTCTCTGCCACTCTTCTAACTACTTCTTCAACAATGCCATCTCAATAGGTGTCATCCTGTAGGGAGCCTTCGAGATAGATCTCGTGCCAGGCTCCAACTCAATACTGAAGTCTATGCTCCGCTGTGAAGGTAGGCCGGAGAAGTCATCCCGGAAATCCTCCATGCACTCACTACTTGTACGTCCTCTAGCCTTGGACCCTTTTCTTTAGCTCTTCAAGCTCTCTTGATCTATTCCAGAATACACAAGGTAGTTAGTCTTACTCCACGGACAATAGGGCGGTCAATTTTCTTTCCTTCTCTAGCTGGTCTTCTTGAGTTCCGGATTGATTCCTTTATACTTCCATGTCGCTTTTAACTCACTCGTGATGTTGTCGCTCAAATATTCATTTTTCCTTTCACCGATTGGTGTCTCTCCACCCTCTCATTTATTGGGTTAACATTAACTTTGTCCGTCCAACCTTGTCCCAAGTCTCATTACACCTTCTCATTGTGTGTGATATCTCACCTTATCACTTAATTAACTAGTAGTTTAATTGCTTCCGGGTAAACTCCAAACATATTAATTAACGGTTTGTCTTATCAGTCTCATCCTTGCTACTTCTCGGTGGTACTGCGTCTCAGGTCTTTTGTATTCTTAACTCATCATTTTCATACAAGTATTGGCTATCGAGCGTCAATGCTACTATTGGGACGTCTTTACTCTTTCACTGTTCATTTTCCGTTATTTGGGTATTCTCTTCTCTTGTCCACCTATCTCCGTGGGATTGTCCACTTGATCTCAAAGAATCCATTTGAGGTGGATGTGTAGGCGTGACCAGGTCATTCTATACTCTTAGCAGGTTCTATACTAAGAAATGCTTCTTTATTCTTGTGATTCTCTTTCTCTCCCTTATCTCGGGCCTTTATTAGATAAATTGTATTCTTCAATATTATTCTCTGCCTAATCAGTCGTCGCTTAGCAATGGTGACCTCTTGCCCGCTTCACATGTACTGATGTTCTTTCCTTGTGGCTTGTATATCATCATTCATTCTTGTCAATTCCTTTACTGTATTTGGTTATGATACTCTACCGTTCCTCGGAAAGTACGTCACTGCTCTTACTTCCTTTCCCTTAACCCGGTGTATCGGTCCAGGTACCCTTTTCTTCGATTTCTTAGATTTTGTTGCATGCTTCCTTCTTCACACTCTTACCGGTGTTGTTCGCTTAATCGTACCTTCTTGACTTCCTACGCAAGCGATCCCTAATTCTCAACTTATTTTCGTCGTCCAACCGACATGATCGTACTTCATGACACCGTAAGATGACTTATTATCGCAATCCTCGAAGCATATGACGCTCTCTTTTTCTATTATCCATTACTTGGGAATATCCCCTACTATTGGCGTCTTGAGTCCTAGTCGAGAGGGCGCCTTTGTTGGTTCTCGTTCTTTCTCACATCATTTTCATTTACTCTTCCTCTTTGTGATGTAACTTGATGTAACCGCGGTTCTATCCGTTAGTTTTATATTCTTGGAAAGTCAATAACACTCTTATTTCTAGAGTTCCGGATCATTCCTTGAACCCTGGGGCTCCCTTCAAAGTGGGACTTGGTTCGGTTGGTCGTGTCTTCAGATTTCTAACACCGTCAGGTCATACTTTCAGCAATCTCACGCTCCGTACTCTAGTCTATGGGAAACTTTTATTTTTCCCTCCGTGTGCTTGATCTATAACGCCTTATCAATTCTACTCCGTGCGGAAAGGGTGGGAAGGTAATTACCTTTACCCCAATCCGACATGGTTACTATCCTGTTGTGCCGAGACAGGCGACTATAATTAGCATTAAAACTTTAAGTAAAAGTTACACTAACTTACTACTACCGAGATCTGTAGAGTGGAGCGGTGATTTCCGTACTACTACCCAACCCGACTAAACAAACATTAAACTTGAAACTCATTTTGGAAAACCATATCCCTTTTCGGGTTCTGTTTATACTTGGCCTTTTTAGAAGATTGCGAGTGTTATTGTTGCCAACCTAGAGCTCTGATACCATGTCGTAACCCCCTGAATTTTGGGAATCCGGAGCTTTACTGGCTAGGACCTCACAGTGGGTCCCGACCTTAGTTTGACAACAATTTTACGGACCTTGCAACAAGGCACAAATATTAAATCATTAAATCTTAAATAAAAGTACTCCAAGTAAGAAGGACACGACTAAGCAACAACCAATCTCTAGGACGAGTAAGTCTAACAATATAAAAGTAAACAACAGAATTAAAAAAACCGAGATAAATAACCACAACACCTGATCCTAGTACGGAAACCCGGCTGGCCACTACACTCTCGATCTCTCGGTAGAGATCTAACCTACATCATCTAACAACACGGTAAAACCCGTTAGCTACAATTATAATACTAAAGTGTCACTAGAGCACAAACACACACAAGGAATATACAATAAATCACTCAACATGTACACACAGATCCCGGTTTATTATCTTTTCATTATGTGACTTGATCCATTCTATTTTCCATCTTATCTTGTAACACAAGAGTCTCCCGACTCTTGCCCCCGTCCCCGTAAACCAGTAGGGCTGGTGTTTGTACCTCTTCCCGTATACCTACTGGACTGGTCGCGGGGCAATCCTCCGGCACCATCGGCCCGGACCGACGGTTACAGCACGTTATCATACACTTGTGCCTTACTTAACAAAATACAGTACAATGATCTAATCCGTTCGTTTTATTTCACAAGAATATAACACACACCACTCAAATGCACACTCAGTATTAAACGGTAATTAAGTGAGTCCTAAGAACTTACCTTATCGATACTGGTCTCAACATCTCGCGATCTTGTCAGTCAGAGATCCGATTATCCTATTCCACATTTATCATTCCTTAGAACGGGTTCAACCCTTAATACAATTCGACTTATCATTCTAAAAACTCAGGGTATAATATATATATAATCAATACCCTGACATTCTTTAACAACCTTGGTTTCGGGACCTATACGTTCATTCACATTTTCTTATCTATAGCATAGTCATTCCCTTAAAGTATCACTATCCTAGAAGTGCATACTTGGTCTCCGTTATCAACTTCCCGGCCAAATCCGCACTCTCATTCTGGTTTCATTACTACCCACTCATTTCGGTTCCTTTGACAAATTCCGTAATTTTCCATTATTTCACTAATATCTCACTAACTCGGAAATCTCAGTTTATACTTAAAAGATCGCACCACTTAACTGTGCAACATGATTATTCCGGTTCTAAACATACTTCTATAATCTGTTGAACCGACATTCCGGTTTTCCTACTTAGTTCCGCAATATCAACTATGTCAACATACTTATCTATCAATTAAAACTATATTATCATCCAATTTAATTAAATAATTTATATACCAAGATTAAAATTATACCGAGCGAATTAAATTAACGGAAAAAGGAAACGGGTTCGGAATTTACCAAAAATAGGATTAATTGCAAGGTTCCACGCCAAGTGGCACCAGTTGGCTAGGCGGGTCAAAAGGTCCGGTGTTCGATTCCCTCCAAAGCAACACATCTGCATTTTACCCTTCAACAGGTCATGAGTTCGAGTCTGGTCCGTAACACTGGACAGATTTAATCAACTCTTATCAATTGTTTCCCTACGTTATGGGTTCAAGATCCATAGTAACGTTTAGCCCAAAATGGCTTCTTCTTCCTAGGCTATTGTTCGATCCTATGGAGGGGGAAGATGGAGTGAGTCCGAACTTTAGAATCTGCAACATTGCACTTCAAATTTAACAGCACGATACCCACTTCACTTCAGATAATCGCCTATTCTAACGGTCCCTGTTAGCTCCAAGGGTGCGGCAGTTCGCCCAATTTGAGTCCAGTGTCGAGGTCTCATCGGTCTGAAGGTAGGTCTAGTTTCTATGACGATCGGAAAAACACTGCAGAGGAGATGAAGTATGGAACGACAGATGATCGCTGAGAGAGGGAGGGGTTGCAGAGGAAGGCTGGGCGAGAGAGATATCGAGGAGTGAAAGGGAGGCGCGAGGACAACTGGTGACGAAGAACTGAGAGGAGTAGGGGTCTGCAGGGTGTTCCGAGTCTAGGGACGACAGTGGCGGCCCGAATCTGGGCAGGGGAGGGGAGTTATCGGTTCCGCGGTCTTCAATTGCCCGGTCAAGGTCGTCTTCCAAGGCCGTCTCTAACTCCTTCAGCCTTTACTACCTTCATCAATGTCGTAACGGTTGGAATATGAACGAGGCGGAGAAGATGATGACATGGAGTGGTGGTCCCGTGTGCCCAATCTTGCGAGAAGCGGCCGAAGGTAGGGCTGCCGCAAATCCCGGGCCCGTCCCGATCCCGGTGGTTTTTCATCTAAAAATTTTAAATCGCGCAAATCCCGGGCCCGTCCTACCAAAAATATTGCGGGACGGGATATGGGCCTTATCTTCCTTGTCCCGCAAGGCCCGTCCCGTCCCGCATATATTAAAATTTAAATATAAATTAAATAATTAAATATATAAACCTAAGGAGTAGTGATCATTATGTAATTTTGTTATTATAAAGGGTAAATTACGGAAAATAACCTAACCTTTTGGGGGTGTTGCGGTCTATGGCCTAACCTTTTAAAAATGCAACCAAAAACCCAACGTATACAATTTGTTGTAAATTTTAGCCTATGTTTGCCGCAGGTAAATTTTCCGGTGAAAGTGATGAGTTGTCTGATGAGGTGTATGTGAGTCATCTTCTTTTTTAAGGACTGGATAAATAGCGAAAAATACAAACCTTTTGTGAGTGTTGTTGTACCTAGCTTAACCATTAAAAATGAAAATAAAAACCAACCTATACTATTTATAACAATACCCAACCAAAAACCTCTATAACAAATCATCCTCAAGCCAATTATCCGATTAGTGTGATGATAATTTCATATGTACGACATAATACATTCTCAAACTTTCATATGAATGCATGACATGCTTATCTACAAATGCGTATCGGATACAAAAATAAAAGAAACCCCAATAATGGTTTTATAACAAAAAGAAACAACTTCTTTCAAATAGGATAAAATAATCCGACAATAAAATACAGAAAATCATCACCTACACTGTCACACATCAGTAACAAGATACCATCCAAACATAAGATTAGTAAATGCAGAAAAACATCGTCTAAACAAGAAAAAAAATTAAACATCTTAATAGAGTGGTAGGAGGAGCGACAATAAATGATCATTGTTGTGATGACCCGTGAGCAGAGTTTACCTGAGAGAACAAAACATTACCGGGTAGTCCAGGCTATCAAACAAACACATGTTAGCTATAAATTTGTTCAAGTTTTTTTATTTATGTATAAATGTGTTAGAATACTCACATTTATGTGTGCACGATCGGTATCATGAGTAAAATATATGTCCATGCCTCTAGAGATCGTTTCATTGTGGTGTAGAACACTATTGGTACCTTTCTTCGGTCTACCTTTCCGGGTCTTTTGGTTGTCCATGGAAGATATATATTTTACTCATGGAAGATATATATTTTTCGCTATTTATCCAGTCATTAAAGAAAGAAGATGACTCACATATACCTCATTAGACAACTCATCACTTTCACCGAAAAATTTACCGGCGGCAAGCATAGGCTAAAATTTACAACATATTGTATACGTTGGATTTTTAGTTGCATTTTTAAAAGGTTGGCCATAGACCGCAACACCCCAAAAGGTTAGGTTATTTTCCGCAATTTACCCTATTATAAATTAACAATTGTATAAAGTCATTTACAAAGGGCGAAGAAAAATTGAACTCAAGTGCGACATTGTTTAAAGAGTAATGATAATTATGTAAATTTGTTCTTATATTTTATTTTGGATGTTTAGATTTGACAAGTTAATTATGTTTTGTAAACCTTGTTGCGACATTCTATTTTGATGTTTTTTATTTTAAGGATATCAATGAATATTTGCTTTCGTAAATTGTTAATTTTAAAACGAAAAGGCGAAAAGAAATTTTATATAGATTATGCGCGATAAGGCCCGTCCCATCCCGTCCCGTCCCGGTCCCAACCGGGATAAGGCCCAATGGTTTTTAGTAAAAAAACTCAAGGCCCGTCCCGATCCCGTCCCATATATAATGGTTGGGATGGGACGTTGGACGACCTTAATCTGTCCCGTCCCGTCCCATGCCCAGCCCTAGCCGAAGGTGTAAACAAGTAGTTTGGGCCGAGGTATGAAGGAAGTGGAGTGGGCTGGCTTTGTGGGTTCCTGGCATGTTGGCCCAACTACGTGCCTGAAGTAAGGAGTTACCACCTGGGCCGTGAAAACGGACTTGGCAGGCCCACGATGAAGAGTTTTAAAGCTTGGTCTGTTGGACCAAGGGGAAAAAAAAGGTTTGGTTCATTTGATTTATTTCTTTGGGATTCGATTCGAGTTCTTGGTTACATAAATTAAATTAAATTAAATATATTAAAAAAATAAAAAAGGAAAATTATTTAAATTTTCCGGTTATTACATTCTCTACCTTAAAAAGTGTTCCTACATGAACAACCCTTAGAGTAGGAAATAGGAACTCCTAAGATCTGTTGAATTAAAATTTGTAAGTTCATGATGAAAGATGCATAATAAGCTTCCCAATGTGAGAATCACATGATTGTTCATTTTTCATTATTTATTCATTAAATAAGATACAAATGAGCAAAACACATTTCTTATTTTGGGCTATCTCAAAAATAAACGTTGAAGCAATTGATCATTAATATGTTTTATAAGAAATTTGATCGTTAATATATTTGGTCGCTAATATAGTTTATAGAGAAATTTGATCTTTAAGAAATTTTATCGTTAAATTTGTTAGGATTGGTCGTTAAAATTTATTTTGGTAGTTAAATTATGATAAAAAAAACATATTAACTACCAAATTTTCTCTATAAAATTATAACGACCCACAAAATATTTAATGTCCAAAATTTAATGACCCACAAAATTTTAACGATGACTATATTAATTATATAAAAAATATTTTAACGACCAAATTTTATCTATAAAATATAATAACGACCCAATATGAAAATAATTTAACGATCAAATTTCTTATAAAATATTTAACGACCAAACTTAACCAGCATTCTTTCCATATTATAAATTTTAAGGACCAAATTTAACGAATAATTCTAAACAATTTCCTCTAATATATATTTTAACGATCCAAAATATAATTTTTTTTAAATTTAAATTGACTCGTTAATATATATATATATAATTCTAAACAATTTCCTCTAATATATATTTTAACGATCCAAAATTTAAATTGACTCCAAAATATATATTTTTTTTTTAAATTGACTCGTTACAATATATCTTAGTTTTAATATGTTCGTTAATTTATGTTTTTTTTTAATTTTAATTGAATCGTTAAAAATATTTAAAATATTTTGATCGTTAAAATATGAAAATTTGTTGATTTGAATCGTTATCTTAGAAATTGACTAGATTTGAATCGTTAAAATATATATTAGAGAAAATTGACTATGTTTGTGTGGAAAGCTAAATCGTCAATGAAGGAATGTACCATTATTTTTCATTAGCTAAATCGGTAATATATATATATATAGGGGGTCGGGATACGGTAAGAACCTTTATTAGTGTAACACCCCAAATCCGCGGGACTCGGGATGCTACGGGTGAGACCTCACAATGGGTCCCGACCCTTAGCCTGACAAAAATTTCACCGGACCTTTCCAACAAGGCACAAATAAAGGCAAAACTCGAAAACGTTTATAATGTATGCGAGAAACTGAAAGGTAAGAATACAAAGTGGAAACTCAGCCGAGTCCTCAAAAAGATAATAAACCGGACTTGTATGTTTTGTGTTATGTGATATGTATGTGTATGTGCCTTCACCTCTTTTCTAATGCTTCGAATATGAGCTAACGGTTTTAAACCGTTGTGTAGATGCCTTGCAGGTTAGGGACGCCGCCGAGTGAAGTGGAGGAGTGGACAGCCGGGGTCTCCGTACATTATAGGATGGCTACGTTTTTGGGTAATGCTTTCGTATTGTTGGCCGGTAAATAGGACCACCGACTTTATATTATTTTGGCCCAAGTGTATGATAACGGGCTGTGACATCATCTGCCTAGCTCTTGCGAGAGTCTAGGAGGTTCTCGGCGACTAGCCTGTGCGGGTAGACGGTCGGATGCATCAGTACCATTCCTTGCCGGTAAGTAGGGACCGAGGCGAGACCACGGTGGTTCTCGTGTCACAAACCTAAGTTGAATTAGAACGGGATATGACTTAATAGTAAAAAGATAATAAACCGGACTTGCATGTTTTGTGTTATGTGATATGTATGTGTATGTGCCTTCACCTCTTTTCTAGTGCTTCGAATATGAGCTAACGGTTTTAAACCGTTATGTAGATGCCTTGCAGGTTATGGACGCCACCGAGTGAGGTGGAGGAGTGGACAGTCGGGGTCTCCGTACATTATAGGACGGGGACGTTTTTGGCGGGGTTATGCTTTCGTATTGTTGGTTTGGGGATTTTGTTGTACGGTTTAGATTTCCGTATCGGGTTATGTCGTTTTGAGGACTCGGCTGAGTTTTCACTTTGTATTCTTACCTTTCAGTTTCTCGCATACATTATAAACGTTTTCGAGTTTTGCCTTTATTTGTGTCTTGTTGGAAAGGTCCGGTGAAATTGTTGTCAGTCTAAGGGTCGGGACCCATTGTGAGGTCTCGCCCGTAGCATCCCGAGTCCCGCGGATTTGGGGTGTTACAATTAGAGTAAGGAGTAGGAACCTCTTAGATTCGTTAAATTAAATAATGAACGTTCATGGTGAAAGGTACATAATAAGGTTAAATAGGAGAATTTCATATGATTGTTCCAATTTAGTTCACCGACCATAAATATATCTTTAGAAAAGGAAAGTAGTCTATATCATATTTTTAGCTGAACAAATCTTCAAATTGGTATAATTATACACTAACATATTACTCGTGCCTCGCATGTACGGGATGACACAAAATTTATTCATGAATTAAAAAAAATAGTATAATAATTGTATAGATAAGCCAAAAACCAAATATTATTTTATGACAAAAATACATAATTTTGTTATAAGAATATTTATATACTGTCATCATAATATATTACAATTGCTAAATATGTATTTCATGATTTTCTTATATAAATAAATGACAAAGTTTTTGCCTGATATACATAGAGTTAGTCTATTAAAATATTCTATTTCTTATATCTTAATATGGTATTGACATGTGGCAAAATCCTAAGTAGCTTAATGTGATTATGACATGTGGCAAAATCCAGTGTGGTTTAATGTGACGATGACACGTGACTTTATACACTTTTGTTTTAGTATTATGTGTTAAAATCTTGTAACGTGAAATAAAAATAATTTAAAGTCAACGGAATTTATCAATCATTAGAAACAAATGACTAATAATTCTAATAAAGAATTGATACTTGTAAATTGTAATCCATATACATTTCATGTTTTAAACTTTTTAGTTGTGTAGTTATTTAAATAAATATTAAAAAAATCCATATAAAAATTTAAAATTTGTATTAATATAATAAAATATAAACATATAGTAGGATTGGACAACATAATTTATATGTATATTAAAATTATTTCTACTATGTAAATTAATATTACTTTATATATTAATAATCTTAATTAAGTGAAAAAAGGTTAAAATCATATTCCATAATTTTAAGATTACATGTGGTAAAATGGTAGTTCTAAAAAGAAAATTATTAAAACCAATAATTCATATATATTTTTAATTGGTATAAAAATAGCATAAAATCAATCTCTTTTTATAAATGGCAACAACTTTATCATCATCTCTATAAATAAAATAAATAAAATAAGTCAAAGAATGATGTGGCACAATCTAAAGATGACACATGGCGAAATATGATGTGGCTTAATATGGGGATGTCATGTGGCAACATCCGAGGTGGCTTAATGAGGGAACGACAACTTGACATAATTACTTCTGTTTTAGTATTATATAGTAGATTAACGAACTTTTAAAAAAATTAACGACCATTAAAGGAACGCAAAAATATAGTATGTCAAAGTCTAAGGCATACGAGCGGGGGTCGTGTGCATACGAGCGCACATGTGTGTTAGGCTCAACCCCAACTCTTAAACCTAACATGTCAAAGTATGAGGCAGACAAACTGTAAAGTGGGGGTCATGTGCTTATGAGGACACATGTGCTTAGGCGCAAACCCAATACATAAACCCATCAGGTTCCATCATAAAACAAATTGGCATAGAAGGAGTAGCCAATAGACCTTATATACTATGTTCGGAATGTCCCCACTTTTGATGTTTAAACTTATTATATCCAACATGTCCCCGCAAGTGCAACTAGAGGCCTTGTATACTAGGCTCGGAATGTCCCCACTTTCGATGTAGGACAGTTGATTATGACGTGAACGGTTGAGTAAAAAACTTACAATGCAATAGTAATGAGTGCACAATTAATTAATGTATCATGTTATTTAGTTTCTCTATGATCAAAATATTGTATTCAATTATATAATGCATGTTATCAAAAGCTGAACTAATGCAATAAGTTTATATAATTGATTTTCTTTTATAACAGATCAATCGAAGGCATCCAAGTAATATATATATATATATATATATATATATATATATATATATATATATATATATATATATATATATATATATATAAAATCCAAAACCGATCAGCAAAACCCAAGTTTTCGTACATAAGACTTCGTACTTAAATTAATAAACTGTACTCCGTAGTATATACAAATATAAAGTAAAATGTTCAATCCAATTAGTCATAATAATTGTGATAGCTAGTTTGACCCTTACTGTACTAATCAGTGTTGATTTGACGATGGATTGCAATGATATGGATTGCAATGATATCCACAAAGAGTTGGACCAAAGCTGCAAATATATCAATTTAACTCCATGGAATTACCATGAACATAAAAATGAATATGAGGATTTGGAAACCCTTTAACAAGTAGACATTTTTTTTATTTTTTATTTGGGTTTTTAGAGATTTTGATTGGTGATATAAGACTTATATTGCAATCTTTTGAAGAAGTTCACATCAATCGTTTTGATCATGTACAATGGTCTTCGACGGTCGATTCACAAGATGCCAAATTTTTGACGAGTTCTCATAACAACCTCTCGAACTATTAGGTTTGTTTAGTACTCATAATTGTTTTAATTGGACAAAAATATAGATAGATGGATATCATGGATTTATAGAATTATTTTGAAACTTTAAATTCAGTGGTTGGTTTTAGGTAGATATAAATATATAAGGATACCTTTGTAATTTTAAGTTTAATAGATAAATTTGGATAAAATATATATGACAAGTGATTTTCTAATATTCCTTCCACTGAAACAACGAGAAGAGTAATATAGATAGAAAATTTATCTTTTTTTTTTTTGAAACAGAGATAGAAAATTTATCTGTTTGGAGATAATTGGATTCATTGTTACTGTAGGGCCGTCGACGACATATAAATTCAACGATCTCTAGATTTGGTCTTCTCTTATTTGGGTTGGAGAGATAAAGGTAAATAAAAAGAGGGCTTCTCGCTCCTATGCTTAGAAGAACGAGAGTTTCTTCTTCTTAAACCCTCCTCCTCTCGAAGACCTCAATCGTTATCGTCGAATCTCGTGTAACTAGAGTGGGAGGGTTGCCATAGAAGAAGGAATTTCTCTAATAGATAAATTTTCTTTTTGTGTGTTTTTAGGGTTTTGTTGATTTGCTAGGAAATTTAGATTTGCAAAAGAAAAGAGAAAAGGAGAAGAGGAGGAATCTTGCTATGGATTCAACTCAGCATTTGAACGATGGATCTTCTGTTGTGCAGAACGAAGCCTTATACGCTTCGGTTGATCCTTTCTTGATAGAAGCTCTTCAAAACCATCGTCATCGTCTTACCAGTAAGTTTTCTCTGTTTTCACTCCCTATTTGCTTCTGTATACTTCATTTCTTGAGGTAATTGTTGGCAATTGTGCCCTATCTACTGATTACTTGCTATGTATGAAGTTTTTTTTTGTTATTGAATATGATTCTCTTTGGGAATTCTGATGGATTCTAGGTTTTAGGTTTTGAGTAGTCTTTTTTCCGTCTACTGAATTTGTTTCGTGGATTGGGATCTATAAAATTGTGCAGTTAACTGAGATCTGCGTCTAGTGCTAGTTTTATAGATGTGTGTAACCGTGTAAGTGGTTTGTTCTTGTACATAAAAGATTGCAGCGTAATTGTTTATGTATATGCTGTGATTGGGTTTGTTTTCTGGATCAAAATGAACAGCTTATCCTGCAACTCACTTATGACTAGGATATATCATTATAAATTTATAACACACAGATGCTAAGATGATTGCACACTGTAATTCTTGAGCTACTGCATTTAGTTCTTTTGCTTGCCCTAATACGTTGAGTTTAGAATTTTAATCCGGAGTTAAGATGTCAGTATTTCGAATGCTTGGATGTAGTTTTTTGGTGATACTCCTATCATCACTTCAATATTCAAGGCCTGATTTGTTTGTGAGTGTCTGTTAGATGGGTTCTGTAAGCTTCCCTACTGATAGCGTTTTTTACATTTAGAAGTTTTCTACATCTTGTCGATTCCATAATATAGTCTGCCATTGTTATTATGTATGTCTGTGAATCGTACACAGATACACTCATACTATAGAGTGAACTCACATAAACAACTATGGTGGCATAGTGTTGGTTTAGGATTCTGATCTCTAGCTAGTACTTTGTTTAGGGGTACATTATGTGGAATTGGGGTTTAATATCACCTGTACTTAAAAGCTATCACCAACTCCGATTTGAGCAATTACTACAAAGAAATGAAAGAATATCTTTTGCTGGACCGCCTGGACCTACGAAAGGCCATATTTATCTTCTTTAGGGGTTATCAATTCCGCAGTTCTGCTTGTATCTCTAATTAATGTTTTATAAATAAGTATATGTGACATTTCAGAGAAAGCTATGCTCTTGTAAGTTATTAAACCAAAGGAGTCCGAAGCTTGAGGATTTATTATACAAATGATTCACGGAAGTCAACAATTCTTCTCGGATAGATGATTCATAACAGAATTTTCCTTGGACAATGGAGTCAAGTCATACAGATTCTCCTTAGACAAATGATCTTAACATTAACTGGCTCACGTCGCATAAGGAATTATTAATACCTCTTGGTTTAACTACATCATACTTGCAATTACTGGTTATAGTTGTTATATCCTATTATAGGACAATGTCTTTGCTGTGTGATATGAGCAAAAATGGAATATTAGGTTGGCGGACAAAATTACGAGTATGGGAATTGGGAAGGGGCTAGAAATAGTAAAACCATAATGTTCACAGTCCATTGATGAATCTGATAATTCTATTGTCTTTACTTTCTTTTTGCTTCACCAAATGTGCATTGGTTGTAAAACATTGTATTCTTATCCAAAGACCCTTTGAAAATGCTCTATCTTGGTGTTAATGTAACAGGTATTAAATGTTCAACTTTGTCCTCGTTATTCATCACCCAGTGCCCTCTCTATTAATTACTTTAATTTATGTTTAGAGAATACCATGGAAAATTAATGCAAGCTTAAGGAGATGTCTTTTTTCTATGTTTCACCAGCTACCTTTATCTATTTTGCTTAAAACTGTTTTCATTCTATCTCGCAGTCCTACGAATGGAGCTTGATGTTCAGAAGTTGCTGCAAAACCCTGAGCAACTTCAGTTTGAGTTTCCGCACTTCCCTACTTCATACTTACGCCTTGCAGCACATAGAGTGGCTCAACACTATGGCTTGCAGACCATGGTCTTGGACAATGGCTTAGATGGTATTGGGGCTAAAATCTTGGTGATGAAAACTCCAGAAAGCAAGTATCCATCTGTTTGCTTGTCAGAAATACCCATGAAGGAAGCAGAAAGCAGCAAACCGGAGCCGGTTAAAATTGCCATTAGACGTAGGCCAAGCAGAACATCTTCAGGTGAAGCAGGTGATAACGTTAAACCTAATCATGCTAGAACTGTGGAAGAGAGAAAGGAGGAGTACGATAGGGCCCGGGCTCGCATCTTTTGTAGCCCAAACAGTCCAACTTCAGATGATACCATTGCTCAGGTCTCATTGGAGACCAAAAATTCGGCTATAACTAAAGATGATGTTGTCAAATGCCAGAGCTATCCGGGCAATGTGGCTGATGCAGAAGATAAAAGTCTTGTCTCTAGAGATATTGGTGGTTCTTCACGAGTTGCTATTTTAAGAGACAGAGAAAAGGACCGTACAGATCCTGATTATGACCGTAGTTATGGAAGGTTAGTACTTATACCCTTAATGGCATTTGTATATTTGTGTATGTACTTGCTGGTTGATTCTAAATGCTCCTGTGGACTTTATTGCAGGTATGTTAAAACCTTCCCGGCTAATCAAATGCCATTTAATGCTTTCAACATCCCGAACTTCCAACCTCCTATGGTACAATACAATGCTGCTTTCCCTCAAATGGGTGGCCAGATGCCTGGACCCCACCAAGGTTCTCTCAGCTATGGACCTTCCGACCTAAACATGAACCAGTTTCCATCCATGGGAATGAATCAACCTTCAAGGGATGCCATGTATATGCAGTGGCCAAGCCCAGCTATGGTGTATGCTCACTCGTATGAACCGTTCAGGCATGCTGTTTTCCAGGTATGTCTTTTTTCCATCCATGGAAATGAATCAACCTTCAAGGGATGGTTGGTTTCTCACATTTATTTTTGCAAGTGTTACTTGGTGAAGTATGTGAAGTGTGTGTCTGTGTTTTTATTATTGCAGGCGCCTTTCTGTCAGCAGCCTCTTAGCGTTGATTACGCCCAGAACCACCGCTGAATGGCGAATTCGATGTGGGCTGCCTCATTGACTGATTTCATCACGCAGCCTAAAATCACCCTTCTATACTATCATTTTGCTTTTAAAAACTTTGTAGGCTTAATTCTCTCATTAAGTGTCTAACAATGGATGCACTTTATTGCTACTCTTAGGAGAGCTAACTCTGTTTTTATCCTCAAATATTCTTGTTGTGTCTAAAAACCTTCCTGTGTGTGTCACTTCAATCTACCTTACATCTCTCAGATTCGTTCCAATCCACTAGTTTTAGAGCCGAAGCCGGAACAAGAGTTGCAGAGATAGAGTCTTAAGTGTAAAACCAAGACAAAGAAGAGCAAGAGTAGAAAGAACAACTAAACAAACAAGAACAAGACACGAGTATGATAATCCAAGGATTCTCTTTGTATTCCACAGTATGTTGTTCGAAGAATCTTTCAAGCTAGCAACTGTCAAGGGAACTAGCGCTCGATTCGCTTTTTGTTAGAGAAGAACACTTGGACAAAGCAACAACCTTGAGAGGAAATGATGATCTTCGCTTAAGAACACCAGAAGCAGAGCTGACGAAGAGATAGCGGCAAGAGAGGTGAGAAAGTGATTAGGATTAGGGTTAGCTCTAGACTAACCTTATATATCTCCCCTTTAGAAGCAAACGACGTCGTTCAATTAAATGAACCAGCAACTTTTGACAAAACCCGGTCCAACCTTCAATATTGACATCAATCCGGTTCTTCAAATAACAAATGCTTCGAAGTTGGTTTTTTTCCATCCGATCTCGAGTTCGAATCTCCACCCGCTCATATCATTTGCCAGTTTATTCTCCATACAGTCTCCTTTGTTTATAGTTAATGATGATTCTTGTAGTTTTGTCCATGTACTTTCAAAGTAACTCCCAGTCATACATACTGATAGCCGATCCATGTAATCGGGGTTTAATGAATAAAGATAGGTTTTACATGATAATCCCATTAATGAGAGGTTGAGACATGCAACATAACAAGAAACAACACTAAGCAATAACTTCAAAATCATGACAAAAGGCAACAACAATAAACACATAACAGTGCCCTAGACGCATGACCCAATGAGAATATGGATTGAGGTGCATGGCCAAATGTACGAGAGGCACACAACCTAGGCAACAAACCACCCAATCAAAATTAGATTTTGTCAATAACTACACCCTTAGCTTAAATAATGAGGGTTTTTTATTTATTTATTTATTTATTTATTTATTTATTTATTTTTTAACCCTAACTGACATATATATCACACGTTGAATGAGAGTATACAATATGCTAACTCCTCGTTAGGACGGTTCATTTTTCGGTCCGGTCCACGACCGGTCCGCTCCGGACCGATATTTTTTTAAAAAAATAAATTTTTGAAAAAAAATTAAATTAATTAAAATTTTAGTGAAAAAAAATATTAAATTAATTAATTAACTCTTGGTTCGGAATAAGTTTGGTGCGAATTTTTTTTTTTTAAAAAAATAAAATAAAAAAAGTTTAAAAAAACAAATTTTAAAAAAATCCAGTCCATCCGATCCTGGATCTAAAAATTCGGTCCATTTCCGGTCCACTTTGTTCAGGTCCGTTCCAGTCCGGTCCAAGTACGGAACGGTGAACAGACCTACTCCTCGCAACTCTGGTGACATCATACTCACTTGTAAGTAGCTTACATGTAATACTTTAATTTTATACGATATAATCTAAGACATACTCACTTTCACATGCATTGCTAAAATTTTGACAACATAACCTTACAACAATAATAATCTCAACACAATTCTTCTTGCACAATTCTTTAAAAAAATTAATTTTGTTAGACTATATTTTTAATAGCATTATAAAAATCTTATAACTATTAAAACAGAGAAATTGAGTGTCACGTGTCATAGTTAAAATCAAGAAGCCCGCCAAATTTGTTTAAAAAGTTAATTAATAAGGAGATTTTCCAAAATAATTAAAATCATTTTTTAAAAGTTAATTATTAAGGAGTTTTTCTAAGATCATTAACATGCTAAATTTATAGATTACAACAAATCTTTTTAACCATTTCCTATACGAATATTTTGTTTTTCCATAATTATATTTTTCTAGATTTTTTAATTAGTTATATATTTATTAGAATTTTTCTTACAATTATTTACGAATTATTATGGGAATTTAATTCATTCAATTAACATCCATTTATTTGAATTTATAATTAATTTAATTTTTTTTAAAATTATTGAAAGGATCTTTTGATTATCTAGAGATTATAATATAATATTTTGAAAAATAATTAACATAAATTAAGCCACAATATTTTTTAAGTAATTATTACTTTTTTTTTTATAAATTGGAGCACTTAACAAGTTAAATTTGATTTATTTGTTACATATCAAGATCTTTAGCTTCTTTAGAAGTTTTAATTTTGAAAAAAAACTAACGTAAATTAAGCTACAATATTTAATTTGTTTTTTAAGCTTTAAATAAACTTTCATATCCAACAAATTTAAAGTTTTTTCTACGTTTTAAATTAAGCTATAATAATTAATTTGTTTATTTTTTTTAATTTTGAAAAACAATTAACGAATTAGTTAGTCTTTTTTAAAATTAATTTTTAAAGTTTTAATTTTAAAAATAAACTAGATCGTTGGTCTAAACTAAATGATTTATATGTTTAGAAGTTAGAATCACAATGTACAATTTAATATGTTATAGTTACAAATGATAGTTAAAATTTATAGTAAACAATCACAATATATACAATTTAATATGTTACCGTTATAAATATAACTTGAATTTATTACCGTATTATATGTATGATAAAAAAATAGTTAAATTTGTAGTCAATAACTAATATTAAGTATATAGAAGATTATTTTATCATACAAATGTTTAAAATAACTATTAAATCACGTCTCATGTAATGCACGAAAAATACACTAATTATATACTTATATGCAATAAAATCGTGTTAACTTACGAGCTAAAATAAAAACTCTAGTTCACCCGATAAATAACGATGATAAAAATAATCTTGACGGGTTGCAACAATCGACCTAAAAATATACATGTTCAAAGACCGTTATATTGGTCATCCGAAATAAAACGAAAATGTAACAATTACAAGGACTAGTCTGTCCGAAATAGCTTACATGTTAGAGTAGCTCTTTGTTGGTTGGACCGTTAGGAAGGACTACAAACCTTTTCCTTGGGAATCCATGTGCAAGTGTATCTTCAACCAACAATCCGTCCTTTAATGGAGTTGTTGGAACCCCTCAGATCAGATGGATCGTGGCACTAAATTATCCATCAATCGCCCTCGGCCAATTTAGAATACAGTAATAATGATTCATCCGGTGTAGTATTATACGAGGAAGAACCCAGCGTAACGGAAAATGCTAAAATTCAAGAGGTCATCACCACTGTCATCAATGAATCATCTTCACGACGATGACGATGTCGGCGTCCATTAGATGAATGGATTGAAGCGAGTTACAGACTCTGCAATTCCACAAACACCACATGGAAAGCCACAGTGACCCACTTCTAGAAGAAGAAGAAGAAGAAGAAGAGGAGAATGCTGCGTTATTATTGCCTTCAAAGTCTCTGATATGGTCTTTGTATTTAGGTCACTTCTTATCCAGATGGAGTGCCAGGTTTCCTTTCTCTTCTTTGTCCACATCATGCCCTTTTTTCTGTCGATTGTTGAAATTTAGATATGATTAGGGTTTTAGTGCCTCCTGACATGGAATTCAATTGTTTATCTGTGTAAAGATAAACAGAAAGAGGGTTTAGTCAACATCATCTAAGTGGAATTCAGTTCTATTGGCAAGTTACATTTTTAAAAATTCTTTTTACTTACTTTGGAATAAAGCTTCAGCATGAGTTGGGGGATTTAAGTAACTTGAAAACTATTTTCTGCTTTTAGTTTCATGTATACAATTTCTCATCATTTACTTGTTTATAGAATGTGGGAATTCTCGGTAGCCCTATACATGATCAGCATCTGGCCGAACTCATTGCTTCTCGCCGCTATCTATGGTGTTGTTGAATCTGCCTCCGTTGTATTGTTTGGTCCTCTTATTGGCGAGTTTGTTGACAAGCTTTCATATGTTAAGGTTCGTTAAAATCAGTTGATTGATTTCTTTGTATTATACTGTCAATAAAAATTGTCAAAGCATATACGATTTTTGAACAGGTTCTGCAAATTTGGACACTCACACAAAACCTCTCTTTTGCTGTTGCTGGCGGCACTGTCGTTGCTTTGCTCTCAAACTCGGATCTAAAAACCACAAACCCTGTGGTCTTTGCCTCCCTTGTAGTGGTAACTAACATTTCTGGTGCAGTTGCTGTTCTTTCAACTCTTGCAGGAACTATCCTCATTGAAAGAGAATGGTAAAAAAGAATCTCTCTCCTAAAATAATATATCATAAGAATGTAGAGAATTTGATAAATAGAGAAAATCTGATACAATGCAGGGTAGTTGTGATATCAGAAGGGCATCCAACAGAAGTATTGACAAAAATGAACTCGGTTATCCGAAGAATTGACTTGGTGTGCAAACTAGTTGCGCCTGTGGTTGCTGGATTTCTCATATCCTTTGTATCTCTTACAGCATCAGCTATCTTTTTAGCTGCATGGAATCTCGTTTCTGTTTGTCTGCAATACTGGCTGCTTATTTCTGTCTATAAAGGGATCCCGGCTCTCATCAAGAAAGAGAGAAGAATCAATGATCTTCAACAGAACAGTTCTGTTTCTGTAGAAACCCAACAACTGCTTTCTTATGACAAAAACACCGCGTCTACCTCTGAAGAAACCAAACTGAGACAGGGAGTTCTCGACCGAGTTTTAAACCTTCCATGTGTTAGCTCATGGAAGGTTTACCTAAAACAAGATGTTGTCCTCCCAGGGATTTCTCTTGCTCTGCTATATTTTACTGTACTCAGGTAAACAAAGTTCAAATCCATTTGACTCGCTACCTTCATTTTTTTGGTAACTGATGTAACTAAATCTTGCAGCTTTGGGAGTTTGATGACAGCTGCATTGGAATCAGATGGAATACCTGCATATGTCATTAGTATAGCGCGGGGATTGAGTGCAGCGATTGGAATAAGTGCGACTTATGCTTATCCAGTCCTGCAATCACGTATCTCGACCATTAGAACAGGAATTTGGTCCATCTGGTCCCAGGTGTGTGTCATATAATCTTCCTTTAAAAAATGAAGTATATGATGAAGCAATGAGTTTTTATCGTGTTGCAGTGGTCGTTCTTGCTGATATGTGTTGGTTCCATATGGGTCCAAAATGGGATTTCATCAGCATACATATTGATGGCGGGAGTTGCAGCTTCTCGCCTAGGACTGTGGATGTTTGATTTAGCTGTCATTCAGCAAATGCAGGTTAGCCACTTATCCAAATATTAACCCGATACGACATAATCTTTTCTTATCTACACTAACTATGAGTACAAACATTGCTAATGTGTGCTCTAAAAAGGATCAAGTGCCAGAGTCCGATAGATGTGTAGTAGGAGGAGTACAAAATTCACTTCAATCTACAATGGATTTGATGGGATATGTCATGGGAATAGTTGTTCCTAACCCTGAGGTGATTAGTTCACTTCTTAACATGATACTTGAGTGCTTCTTTTGTGTGGATCCATATGCATGTATGATTAATCTTTCATGTATGAGCAGGATTTCTGGAAGTTGATACTGATATCGTTCTCGCTGGTTACAATGGCTGGAATCATCTACACGTTGCACGTATGGCGTGTTAGAAAGCATCTGTTTCATTTCGAGAAGCTATCGCGATTTGGCTTTCCTTGCTTAAGATCTTCGTAGCCAAATGCCATTTAGGACTTGGAACGGTCTTAAAAATTAACGAGGTTCAACTCGTGATGTAACAAATGCTAAGAAACCCACATAAGAAAGTGTAAGAAAGTGAGAAACGGTCATACTGTACAAATTGATCAATAGGATATACCATACCTACTGTCATCGACCAAGTGGGAGTCGGATATACACACATGGTCACGGAGCTTCGCAAGAAAAAACCGGTCTCGTGAGCTC
Organism: Fagopyrum tataricum; assembly: GCA_002319775.1. NCBI lineage: Eukaryota > Viridiplantae > Streptophyta > Magnoliopsida > Caryophyllales > Polygonaceae > Fagopyrum > Fagopyrum tataricum. The sequence continues at coordinate 21,013,494 of CM008285.1, forward strand.
TTAAGAATTTGAATAGGGACAAGATTTTGTGGTGGTGATTCGATGCATAGTGTATCACTCCCCTTGCCGTCCACGAGCCCATTAGCAGAATTTTCGAGTCCATCATCCTTATCATCCTTATATGGGCGAATATTATTAATGTGTGAGCCATAATCTTCCACAATAGTTGATCACCAATTTTGACCATGGGTGCGAGAGAACCCAGTTGGTGGCAAGTCGGTAGGATTTGGGTTACTAAAAAGGAACACGGACTCGTAAAACGTAATGTCATGGGACACAAAAATCTCAGGACTCTCAAGGTCAAACACATGCCAACCCTGTTGACCTTTAGGATAGCCAACGAAAATGCATTTCTGAGCATAAAGAGGAAACTTATTGAACTATTTTGGGATTTGGGAAACATAACACAAACACCCAAAGGTGAGCAGTGAGCACATGGGTATAAATTGGAGGCTGGTCGTGTATGAGTTTGAATGGTGTTTTGTGGTGTAAGAGGGGAGTCATCCAGTTAATCAAGTAAGCGAATACAAGGTCACTCTCCCCCCAAAACCGAGTAGGACGTTTAACTTGAAAGAGAAGGGAACGGGTTTGCTTCATTTTTTCTCGACCATTTTGTTAGAGAGTGCCTAGACAAGAAGATTCAAACATAATCTCATTTGCACCAAAATAAGGACGCAATGCAATGAACTTGTAGCCATTATTTTACACTTTTATCAAATTGAAACTTGGACATGGAACAAAACACTGAAACAAGGAAGACATCTCTCTTTTATTACTCCATTTCGAGAATAATCATCCACAAGGGTACGAAAATAACAAGCGCCAAACAAAAATTTATGACATTAGGGGTCCTAAACGTCCCCATGAATTAATTTAAACAGTTCAGACACATGTGAATCACCTAGAGGAAAAAATGAGTGAGTTTAATCTGCTTTGCTCGATGAAAAATATCACAAACACCTGACAAACTTGATTTATTGGCTCAAACATTTGGTAAAAAAGAAAAGGATAGAAGGTGATGTATGATCTAAACGGTTATGCCAAATTGAAAGATATACTTGAATTTAACATGCAAAGACCGCACAAGTGGAATTTCAGCGGGAAACCAATATACTCCAATGAGCTCTTCAACACACTAATCGGTGTCAACGAAGTACAATCCCAAAAAATAATTACTTTATTGGTGTCACCACACAACAATTCAACTACCTTATTAGTTAACAACTTACAACTCCATACTTTGAATTTTGTTTTCTTCTCTAATTGAATGGCTTCTCCTCCGAACTTCCGGATGAGTCAAATGACGTTGAAACATGGATGAAAAATTTAGTGAAACTAAAAAGAAGAAATAATCAAGCCAGAAAAGATAACTAAATGAAAAATAATGAAAGGTAGGAAGGGAACAATAGGCTAATCATAGACATGTCTCAATCATATTCATATAATAAATTTTAAAAAAAGAGTAAAACATGTAATTTTGAGAGAGAATCTATATCTAGATAATCATATAATATAGTGAAGATTGTTTATTAAAGGAGACATATTTAAATAATGTATATAGCCTAATATAATCCCCTACTAAGTCATGTCATGAAAATTAATCAATTTTTTTTTTATATATACAACTCATTGACATAAACAAAGTCGAAAGCAATCTCTAAAACATCATAAACTAGTATAAATTCATAGAGTATCATCTTATTTCCAAATAATAATAAAATATCCGATACAATCTAGAGTAGAATATGCATGTTGATAGTGTGCACTTAATCGAGTCAATCCGGTGAAGGAGTCGAGTCTATCGAGGACAATAAAAAGAAACAAAATTTGAAAACTTAAAATGAACGTTAATGCTAGAAATTTGTGCTTGAGTCAAGTCGATCAATGTGATTAGTTGAGTTGACCAAGGCTAAACATAGAGGAAAATTTTGAAAAAGAAGAGAGCAAAATATATGCAAACAAATTAAACATGAATGTTGAATCCTGAATACCTCACACTTAAATCATGCATTGTCCTCGATGTATAAAAGTGGATAGAAGTAAAGATTACTCATAGAACGGAAAAGGGTTGTCTCCCTTGAAACGCTTCTTCGGGTCTTTGAGTTGAACTTACTCTCTCCAATTGTTTTGTTAGGGGGTGGTGAAAGGAGTCGATCTACAAAATAGTTTCAAACCCTAGAATCGAAGACAGAAAGAAAATGATTTAATAAAAAGGGGTTGAGCAATTAATAAAACAAACAAAGCAATCAAACTCCCTGACAACGGTGTCAATTTGATGAAGGTTGAAACGTGATCCTCATATCACGCAAAATATATACAAAACTTGTTTGTAGTATATGGGTCAAGATTGAACACGAGGATATTGATGCAATGATTTCGATTATTAAGTGCAAATTCAAAAATAAGAAAAGATATATAAAAAAAAAACAAAGATGAGAAAACAATGTAGAAAAGATATAGTAACATAAACATAATGTCAATCGTGAAAACCGACGAAGCCAATGACTCGATCAATTAGTAATAAGGGAGAAATATAAGGTGTTTATAGTTTGATCCAATCATATACACAACAAAAAATGTAACAACAATATATGTGATTGATAAAGCTATTCTAAAATGTGAATCACCACAACGATGCATGATAAAATTCAATTTATAATCAAACACATCCAAAGTCATTTAGTCATGCTATCAAGCAAACATTCATATGCAACTCTCACATCTTGCAAGAAATAAAGGCAAATATTCACGTAGCTCTTGCAAACAAACACTTTGAAGTACAAATATACTTAAGAATCATCTACGCGCAACTCTCGCATATTGTGTTAGATAATTATTGGACTACCATAACATATGAATTAATACAAAGACCCAATCAAAGCAGCCATGAACTACCTTATAAAACTCCATACAACTCAACAATGGAGGTTGAGAAGCACAAAGAGAGTATGATACGGGGATATAAACCGTTTAAGAAGTACGAATCTTTCGATACCAACATGGATGACTCATTATCGATTCTTGTTAGATGAATCGATCAAATGTAGATATATGGATGATCCTAAGGTGGTGGCTGTGGATGAGGGAAATAGGTGATAAAGAGGGCGGTGGTTATGGGATAAATGGATGAATGATCTAGTACGTGAATGATATGAACCAGTAGATGGATAGACCAATTGAGCACACTAAGGAAATTGAGGCCCTAACATACAACCAAGAATGATCATAGAACCCTTATAGAAGGAGGCTTGTGAATGATTGAAAGCACTAACTTGATGATTCAAGGTGACATGACAAAAAACAATCCAAACTATAAGGTTGAATGAGGCTTCACCTGGTCTCTCTCCCCAAGAAAGACAACATGAATTCATGCAAATAAATTATTTTTGACCCCAACACCAACTTTTCTAATGATTCCAAACTTCGTGTTCTCATCCGTAAGGGTGCTTTAGGTTGTACTACCTCTAGAAGACAGTATAACCTAACCGCTTTCCATTATCAAAAAAAAAATAAAAAATAAAAAATAAAAAAGAAGAATGGATAAGATGGAAACCTATCTTTGGCTTCTCTAATCATGCTTAGAAAACATAAAACTTTAAATAAACATTGGACTGAAAACTAACATAAAAAATCTCAATACTTAAAACATAACCCGTAATTAAATGTGTTAATTATGGGTTGGAGAATAAGATCTAATTAGATCCAAATTCAGCCACAATATATGTCCTCTCTCCTCTTTTTTTTTTTTCTTTCCCCACACGCTCATATGCATGGTCAAGTAAGCCTTCATGAACATGTGTGGATTGTAAGAGCCTTAGTTTTTGGAGCCGTTTTGGCCTTAGCCACCCCCGCGGGTTTAGGGAGCCGCCCCTGCGGCTCGTGCAGTTTTCCGCCCTGCGGCTCAGGGAACCGCCCCTGCGGTTTCTTGCGGGTGCAGCCGACTTTGTTGACCTTGACTCGTGCTTTACTCTTCCTCCTCCTTATACCATTCATTTCCTTGTTGAGTAAGGGTTTCTTCTTCACTTCATTCCCAGTCTTCTCACGTCTTTCTTGCCTCCTTCTTGCTCCTTGATCTTGTTCTTGGTTTCCTTGAGTTTGGAAGAGTTTGGTGTGGCTTTGTTGTTGTTGGATGTTGTGTGATGTGTTGTTGAGCTTGGGAGCCAGCAGAGAGTGTGGTGTTGATCTTCCTTGCAGCCTAGGACCACAAGTGTGGTAAGTCATCTTCCTTCTTCTTTCTTTCTTCTTCCTTGATTCCATTCCTTAGCTTAAGATTAGATGTATTGGTTGTAGATTGATGTTGGAATGTGTATGTATATGTATGTGTTTGAATATGGAATGGTGAAGACGTGATTTGATCACGCGAAGAGTGAAAGAGAAGTCGGGACTCTACGTTCTGCAGAGTCGCCGCCCCCGCGCCTGGAAGCTACCGCCCCTGCGGGAGCCTTGTCACCGCACCCGCGCCCGGAAGCTGCCACCCCTGCGGCCACGGTCTCAGCGCCTGCGCTGGCCTGCGGTTTGCCTTGTTCCGCCCCTGCGTCTTTCCGTTCCGCAGGTGCGTCTTGTACAGGATCTACTTAGAGTAGTATGATCCTTTCCTTTCCTAGTATGAGCGGGTTAGTAGCATTCTAGGTATGTGTATGAGGATAGAATGATGAGGATTATGATATATCTGTATGCCGGTTATGGCTTTGAGGTTTAGTAGTTTATCGAGGTTTATAAGTTGGATATGATCCTTCTGGATCCCTTGGGTCTAGGTGTGACCCCTTTGATGGATAGGAGATTGATATCCTGTTATGCCTTGTTATCAGGCAGTGTTGTCCTCTAGAGTGGAGTGGATCGTGTTTGGAGTTGTTCGTGGTTGAGACTACTCCGAGGTTGAGGTAAGTCCATAGGACTTACTTAGCTACCATCCTTATATTGGATGTATGCATGAGTGGTGTGTGTTATATGCTTGATAGCATGTGAGATTATTATTACCGACTTATGGTCTAGTGATTGCCCATTGTAGGGTCGTGATAACTTGCCCTTTCATCCCGTCGGGAGTCTGGGAGGTTCTCTGTAGGCAGGCCAGACCCGGTAAACGGTTCGGGCACTCTCCAATCCCTTAGGGTACACGGGGAGGTGTTTCAGGCACCACTCCAGCTGGCTATTGGACCCAGAGGCGAGGATTGTATATTCCTCGTGTCACATATGTTCATATTGATATATATATATATATATATATGATTTGAGTGTTGGACTATTCATATAAAGATAATGAACTGGATAAATGTGTGATACCATGATGAGATGTTTATGATTTTATGATGTGTGTATGTGCTTATGCTTATCTTATATATGTATGGTTAACTCACGGTTTTATACCGTGTTGTAGATCCTTTGCATGTTAGGAGAGCTGCAGAGTGATCCAGAGTGGGTGATCCGCTGAGGGCTCCGTACACTGGGTTTATACGTGAGATATGGGATATTTATGATGTACGGATATATGTTTTGATTTGTACTCAGCGATTCTTCTGTATTACATTTTGATATATATATATATAGTTTGATGTTTTGTTTTAATCTATCTGTGCCTTGTTGTAAGATCCAGTGAACTTGTTGTCAGGCTAGGGTCAGGATCCATTGTGAGATCCTAGCCTATTAGCGCCTCGAGTCCTGTGGATTCAGGATCCATTGTGAGCTTCTTAGACCCTCCGGTCTGAGAAGCTCTCCCCCGCCCAGCTCTCTCCCTCTCATAATCAGAGGCTCTATCCTTGTAGTCCATCAGAGACTCACAGTGAAATCCTGCCATATAAGTCCGGGTAGTATCCCACAGTTTGATGTTTTGTTTTAGTCTTTGGACTTACTTAGCTTCGATTCTGCAAATCGAAGCTAAGTAAGTCCAAAGACTTACCTGGATACGCTCACACGGCAACTAAGCTACAATTAGATCAAAGTCTTCCACAACACCTGTCAGGAATATCAGATTTCTCGTATTAAACTTCTCGTTTCAACATCAATTAAATTCATTCCTTTGAATTTAATTAGCTTTACGACATTTCCGAATCTCAATTTAATTAATTAATCAAATTTCGGTAGCGTTACATTTTGCCCGAAGGAATTTCTGAACCAACCTATTACCAGATCTCAACAAGTAAATAGTCAAAGTTCAGCAGAATAATATAACGAGCATAATTGAATTTCCATTGATCCATTTTGACAAGCCTAAGGTCATATTGGAGCAACCCACAATGCGGTAAACGAATAAATTCATAACTTATTTGTTACTAACCCGATTGACGAACCGAAAGAAGATTCGGAACCACAGGGACGAAGGCTACGCTCAGACACCACCAAATTCACCGGAAACTAAGCGACGGAACCGGCCAGTTAAGGGATACACACGACCTGGCCTTAACTTCGACGGAAACACGAAACGTTGGTACCGAAATGAAGAGAATGAAGAGAGGAATCCAAAACTTCAAACGGAATTGAAATCGGATTACAAACGAAGAGTAGATATGAGTTTGAAGGTTGAGAGAAATCAGAACTTTTACGAAGAAATGTGAAATGAAATGAATTAATAAATGAATTCCGCTATTTATAGCGAAGACGATAATTATCCTTTAGCGAAGTCGATAATTATTCATTTATCGTTCCGAAGGCGGTTTGAGCCCCTTCTCCAAACTTCTCGAAATTGGAGTAATAAATCCGGAAAATTGTCTGGATAATTATTCCACAAATTTCTCGAAAAACGCGTATTCCTAATCCGTCTTTCTTAGTCGCTAAGAAACAAAATAGCGACTCTTTTTGCCGTTTTGCCTTTTCATATTATTTCATATCTAGGACATATCCAATGTCCTGATCATTTCTCTCAATTGCAGTTATATTAGCTGGAGCTCCCAAATGCTCCAAATAACACCGGAGGGTAAAATTTATTCCCCGGAGGAAAAAGTGAAAATTTCCTCATAAGTCCAAAATTACACCACAAACATAACGGTGGAATTCATACTTGTCATTTACGCATTATTCGCGAGTTATAAGTCCATTACTATCGATGATTAAGTTTAATATGCCTTAATCATCATTAATTAGGATTCAAAAATCATAGCTTTTACACGTTGGTGGTTCAATTTGCAAGTAATGATCAAGAATAATATTAATCTAGACTAAGAAATAGAAGGAAGAAGTGAAGGTTAGAATATTCATATTTTTGGATAGGTTTTTGTTTTGTTCTTGGTTAAATATCGATTTCAATAAAAAACAATTAATAAAGCTAAACAAATGATTGATATCAAATTATAGGGAATATGGATTCTAAGAGTTCAAGATCATTGTTTATGACAACTAGACTCAGGACAACTCGTAAAGCTATGGTAGAAAAGCTACAGGGATGGACATTTCTTTAGTGATAATCTATTACCGGGTAAGTATCAAGATCATCTAATTCCAATCCTAACTACCTATTACCGGGAGAGTCTCAAGGTATCTAGGACGGAAATTCAGTACAAACCGGATTCTCTATCTAAGGACTAAGGAACCCCTTACCGGGTAACTCTCGGGAATTACCTAATTTAGGTAGTAATCTGGCACATTCTATCCAATAGGGGTTTCACCTCTATTATCTATAATTAATCTACTTCAGTATCCAAGAAGAAATATCACCGGGTAAGTCTCAATTCCAACTCAGTTTGCTAGCTTAGAATGTTCTAACCTAGATTCATTCCAAATCAACCATAGGGTTTCAAGCAATTCAAACCAAAACTAACTTACAACCTAATCCATCATAGTCCATGCCATAAATAAATCTCTATCCACCTTAGAATCACAGTGGTTCTAACCGACAATCATTATATCAAATTCAGAAATCAAATTGAAGAAAGACAAACAATTCATAAAATGAAAATGCAAATGAGGGTAAAGAAATGAACTCAGTTTAATAACTTGAATATCCAACAAATGAAAACAAATCTCGATCACAAACCGTTTATCACTTGGATACACCATTTTATGAAAAGGTTCATGACTTTCACGATGGGGTTGGTTGTTATATATATTCTTATTAACGGAACTTAGAGTTGTGGGTAAGGTACTTTATAATTCATATCACTATGATAATTTCTCATCAATTACATGATGAATGATTTACATGCTATACATATTGCCTTTGCATGTTAAATTAGATTCACAAATTTATGTGTATGAGATCCCTCGTTGATAAACCAATGATCGATAGCTAATCATCTATACAAAACTTTTTTTTTGTTATATACCCTGTTGGTATTAATATTATAAGGATATTAGCTAGAGTTGTTGTTTAGTCGAGACAATATGTGTCATCATATGATAAGTTTGGGGGGGTTTGTGATTGTTTAGAATAACGTATATTACACTCTAAAAATTCAAAAAGACAATGTAGTTATAACAAATATAACTCTAACCCCCATTTTTTTTTGTGTTTTTCTTTGTATCGTATATTAAATGATCGTTTATTTAACTAAATCTAAATTTACTTGTAAACAGAATTCATAATACCAACTCCATCCAAACAATAGTTCAAGTTATAAATGACTTTAGACCCATAAGCCTCTGCTCGGCATCTTACAAAATCATTGCTAAGATTTTAGCGTCTAGACTCAAAGCGATCCTACCTAAAATTATCCACCCTCTCCAAAGCGTCTTTGTCCAAAAAAGAGCTATACATGATAATATCCTTATCGCCCATGAAGTATTCCATGGTTTTAAATCAAAAAAAGGGAAGGAGGGGTATATGGCGATCAAACTAGATATGGAAAAAGCTTATGATAGAATGGAATGACATTTCATCTATGCTGTTCTAAAGAAATTTGGCTTTAATAGCAAATTTATTAATTGGATAATGGAATGTATTCCTCTGTTTCCTATTCAATTTTAGTAAATGATAAGCCATCTGATCTTTTCCTCCCGAGTAGAGGGCTACGTCAGGATGACCCTATTTCTCCTTTGATTTTTAATCTTGGAGCTGAGGTCCTGGCTAGGAATATCCAATATGAATGTAATCGAAATAAAAAGAACTTTGGTTTTCCTATTTCGAAAAATGGGACCCATTTTCCTTTCCTAGCCTTTGCAGATGACATTATTATCTTCACTAAAGCCTCGTCTGGGGCTAGTTCGAAGATCTTAGAGATCCTTAATGGGTTTTCGTCTAATTTCTGAACAAAAAATTAATCTTCAAAAGTCGGCTTTCCAAACTTCCGATAATGTTGTAAATTCAAACAAAAGACAAATCCAAATGTGTCTTGGTATTGCAACCTCTTATTGTTTGGAAAAGTATCTCGGCTGCCCAATCATTAATGGAAGAGTTAACAAAAGTGTATTTGAAGATGTAATTACTAAATCCAAACAACAATTAACGAAATGGAAGGCTTCTTCTCTTTCCCAAGAAGGCAGAGTTACTCTTATTAAAGCAAACCTAAATGCTAAACCAAATTTCATTATGTAGAGTTTTATGCTCCCAACTAATATACATAATGAATTAGATAAAATTAACAGAGATTTCTTTTGGAACAAAGACCCCAAGTATCATCCTCTTATAAGCTGGGATAAAATATGTAGACCTAAAAAATTTGGAGGTACTGGTGTTAGGAAATATGAGGAGATGAATAAAGCTCTTCAAATGAAGTTACTATGGAAAATCATGAATGAACCTGACAATATCTGGGTAAGAATCGTTAATGAAAAATACCTTAAAGGATCTATGATTTGGAATTACCTTCATAAAGGAAATATGTATTGGCAATGGAAAAAATTGATGAAATTAAGAACAGAATTTGAATCAGGATTAAGATGGAATATTGGAGATGGTAATACAACCAAATTCTGGAAAGATTGTTGGATTAATGATGAACCGTTGATTAAGATGTGTAAGAATACGGAAACTATTAATAAAGAAATTACTGTTAATTACTTTATTTCAGAAAATAAAGGGGATCTGAATAAGATTGAGTCAAAAATTGGTCATATCCTTCCGTTGGATATAATTACAGCAATTAAATCCTATCAACTTCCGAAATCTTTTATCTAGGATCGTCTTTATTGGTCCCAGGCAGATAATGGTGACTTCTCAATGAAATTAGCAATTTACTCAGGGTATTTGAGAAAGGGGCACCAAACGTGTAAGAGCCTTAGTCTTTTGGACCGAGTTTACCTTAGCCGAGATTTGGATTAGGCCGAGATTTGACCTAAGCCGCCCCCGCGGGCTTGTGTGCCGCCCCAGCGGGTTCCCGCTCCTGCGGCTCAAGGAACCGTCCCCGCGGTTTCTTGCGGCTGCAGCCGGTTTCGTTGACCGATTGACCGTGCTTTACCTTTTTTCCCTTCTTCCTTAAGTATTCTCCTTGGCTTGTTGAGCAAGAGTTTCTTCACTCCTTTCTAGACCTCTCACGTCCTTCTTGCTTCTTCTTCTTTCCCTTTGTTCTAGATCTTGGTGTTCTTTTGAACATGGAAGAGTTTTGTGGGGTTTTGATGCTTGATAATGATGTTAGATGTTATTACTGAGCTTGGGAGCCAGCTGAGGTAGTGTTGGTGATCTTTTCCTGGCTTAGGACCACAGGTGTGGTAAGTTTCTTGCTTCTCCTTCCTTTCTTCTTCCTTGTTCTTCTTCCTAGCTTAGGATTAGATGCATGTTAGGGGATACTGATGTACGTTGGTATATGTATGTATATGTATGTGCTTGGTTTTGGATGAGAGAAGACGTGATTTGATCACGTGAAGAGTGAAAGAAGACTCGCAGGGCTACGTTCTGCACTGTCGCCGCCCCCGCGCTTGGAAGCCGCCGCCCATGTGGAAGACGTGTCACCGCACCCGCGGCCAGAAGACACCGCCCCCGCGGAAACGGTCCCAGCGCCCGCGTTATTCCGCGCCTGTGGCCGAGCCTTACCGCGCCTGTGGTTTGCTTATTCCGCCCCTACGTCTTTCCGTCACACAAGTGCGTCTTGTCCCGGGTCTACCTAGAGTTGGGTAGATCCTTTCCTTTCCTATTATGAGCAGTTTAGTGGCATGTTAGGTACGTATATGAGGATAGAATGAGGTTGAGTATGTTATCGGTTATGACGGTTATGGCTTTGAGGTTTATGAGTTAGGTTATGATTCTTATGGATCCCTTGGTTATAGGTGTGACCCCTGTGATGGTTATGAATTTGATATATGTTGTTATGCCTTGTTTAGACAGTGTTGATCTCCAGAGTTAGAGCCAATCGGGTTGAGACTACTTTGAGGTTGAGGTAAGTCCATAGGACTTACTTAGCTACCATCCATATATTGGATGTGTGCATGAGTGGTGTGTGTGTTATATGATTGATAGCATGAGTTGTGATGATTAACTACCTATGGTTTAGTGATTGCCCATTGTAGGGCCGTGACAACTTGTCCTTTCATACCGCCGTGAGTCTGGAGATTCTCTTCGGGCAGGCCAGTCTGGCTCAGTCGGCCGGCCACCTGCACCACTCCCATAGGGTACACGGGAGGTGGGACCGGATCACCACTCCAGCTGGCACCATTCCCGAGAGGCGAGGGTTATATTCCTCGTGTCACATATATTCATATTGATGTATTTATACGCTTGAGTGACTGGACGTTATTAAGATAATAAACCGGGTAAATGTGTGATAGCATGGTGATGTGTTTACTATTCATTGGTGTGTGATTGTGCTTATGCATCTTCTTATATATGCGTATGGTTAGCTAACGGTTTTATACCGTGTTGTAGATCTCTTGCAGGTTAGGAGAACTGCAGAGTGATCCAGAGTGGGTGATCTGCTGAGGGCTCCATACACTGGGTTGTCCTCGTGGGATATGAGATCTTTTGATTATGTATATAATTATGTTTTGTTTGCACTCAGCAGCACGTTGTATAAACCTTTTGATACTTTTATATCAGTTTGACGTTTTGTATTTAATCTATCGGTGTCTTGTTGTAAGATTCAGTGAACTTGTTGTCTGGCTAGGGTAAGGATCCATTGTGAGATCCTAGTCCAGTAGCACCTCGAGTCCTACGGATTGGGGGTGTTACAAAGTTGGTATCAGAGCCCAGGTTGACAACAATGACACTAGTAATTTGCGATAAAGGTCGAATAGATAAATAAACAAAACCAGAAAGGGGTCTGACTTTTCAAAAGGTTTTGGTTTTGGAATGAGTACAAATGTTTTGGGATATCGTGTACGTGAGTCATCGCCCCTCTAAAGATCTGACAGTATAGATATATATAGATATTCTGTTGTGATTGATTTGATATATATCTATACATATGGCATATATATAGCCTTTTGAGTTAGGTTTACGTCCTCTGCAGATGGTTTAGACTGGAGCCTTACCTGCAGCTGGACGAGGTAGAGGTAGAGCCCCTCTAGGTAGAGGACGGGGTAGGACTTCCGTTGTTGATCCACGTGCAGCGGAAGAGGTTCACGAGGACGTTGCTGAGAGTGTCGTTCCTGAGACTGAGAACGGCATAGTTGGGAGACAGGGTCAACAACGAGTCCAGTCAGATGACCCGGATTATGTCTCCATGGGAGGACCAGAGTTCCGCGAGTATATCCGGCGAGTGGAGGAGGTTGCCAGAGCGGGTAGACCTATCCCAGATCTGCCAGCACATGAGGGATCATCTGAGAGATCCCACGGGGTTACTCAGGTGCCAGCTGCACCGGCACCTGTTGCCGAGATTGCTCGAGCTACAGAGGAGCATATAGGGCCTAGACCAGACACTTGGTTGAAGGCATTTCACCAGATGGGTGTACCCCCTTTCTCTGGGAAGGTGGGGCTCGAGGTTGAGTTGTGGATTGGACATGTGGACTCAGTTCTTGAGTCCATTAGATGTCCAGCAGACAAGCAGATCGAATTGGTGCAGACTCTGTTCAGAGACTTAGCACAACACTGGTGGAGGTCTGTACGAGTACAGGTTGGTAGTTATGATTAGATGCGGACCATGATCAGAGAGCGTTTCTGCCCTGCCTCACTGAGGAGGGAGAAACTGCGAGACTTAGTTGAGGCTGGGTTCGAGGATGTACTAGTCTCAGAGGCTATCAGGAGGTTTCAGGAGGAGCTGGTATTGTTGGGACCAACTGCACCTTTTGCATATCAGCATGTATATCTGTTTTCCCGATGACTGAGGGATGCCATCCGGGCCTATATGGCGTGATTTTCATTGTGAGTCCATGATGGACTACCAGGATAGAGCCGCCGACTACGAGCGAGAGCGGGCTAGTCAGAGGAGAGCTTCTTAGACCGGAGGGTCTGAGAAGAGACAACGTACTGGGCAGACCAGTGGTACTAGAGGAGCTGCTGGTTCAGGGCGAGGCCAGAGCCGCCAGAGTCATCCCCCATCTGCACCGGCTACAAATAGGGTACGACAGTGTTTCAACTGTGGTGGGTATGGACATATTCGACTAGAGTGTACGAGGCAGATAATGACTTGCTTCACTTGTGGTGGACGAGGACACAAAGCTGTCTTTTGTAGACAGGGTGGAGCATCATCCCAGTAGGGTTCTTCTCCTGCCAGTGTAGCGGGAGGTGGGCAGAGGCCACCTCAGCAACAACAGATACAGGGACAGCAGAGAGTCCTAGATCGCCCTACGACTCAGGGTTCTGCTCCTGGGCCGAGTAGAGGCAGAGGTCGTGGTGGGAGCACCACTGACACCCGAGGCCCACAGGGCCGAGTTTTTGAGCTGAGGAGTGTAGAGGAGCCAGCTGCACCGACTGCTACAGGCCCCATTCTAATTCATGGTTTACCTGTTCGGGTCTTATTTGATACTGGTGCTACGCACTCTTTTATATCTGATGCATGTGTAGAGCGTCTGAGTCTAGATACGACTGTGGGGTTACCCTTTAGTATAGGGTTACCCGATGGTAGTAGGGTCAGAGGTACCCATGAGATTCATGACTGTCCCATTTCTGTAGGGACCCGTGTGTTACTAGTTGACTTCTTTGTCATGCCATTAGAGCATGAAGAAGTCATACTAGGTATGGATTGGATGGATAGACATTCTGCAGTTCTAGATGTAGGTTGGAGGACTGTTACCCTCTCTACCGAGTTAGGGCAGATAGAGGTTTTCCGCGGTTGGGACCTTGGAAAGTCAGGCATGGTTATCAGTGCTATACAGGCAGCTAGACTAATTGCACAGGGTTGTGAGGCCTTCTGGTGTTATGCCATGAAGGAGGGGGAGAGTCCAGCTTTAGAGGATATCCCAGTGGTCTGTGAGTTTACTGATGTATTTGTTGAGCCGTCTAGTTTGCCGCCTCAAAGGAGTTTGGACTTCGGTATCGAGTTAGAGCCTGGTACGAGACCGATCTCGAAGGCCCCATACCGGATGGCGCCTTTTGAGATATTGGAGCTGAAGAAGCAACTTGAGGAGTTGGCTGAGAAGGGTTTTATTCGCCCTAGTGTATCTCCATGGGGAGCACCTGTCCTCTTCGTACGGAAGAAGGACGGATCGTTGAGATTGTGTATAGATTACAAAGAGCTGAACAAGGTGACCATCAAGAATAAGTATCCATTGCCGCATATTGACGACTTGTTAGATCAGCTTCAGGGAGCGACAATATTTTCCAAGATTGACCTGCGCTCAGGATATCACCAACTAAGGGTGAGAGAGCAGGATGTGCACATGACAGCATTCCGGACCAAATATGGCCACTACGAGTTTTTAGTGATGCCATTTGGGCTTACGAATTCCCTAGCCGTCTTCATGGAGTTGATGAACAACATCTTCATCGACTTCCTATATCAGTTTGTGGTGGTCTTCATAGATGATATTCTGGTATATTCTCGTAGCATAGAGGAGCATGCAGGACAACTGATTACTGTATTGCAGGTTTTACGGGATAGAGAACTTTATGCTAAGTTCTCTAAGTGCGAGTTTTGGATGCCAGAGGTAGCATTCCTGGGTCACATTGTTTCCGCCGAGGGGATCAAGGTTGATCCGGCGAAGATAGAGGCCGTAGCAGCATGGACTACACCGACGAACGTCAAGGAAGTACGTAGCTTTCTTGGCCTAGCCGGTTATTACAGACGCTTTGTGGAGGGATTTTCTGTGATTGCCCGTCCATTGACGAGTTTGCTGAGGAAGACTACCAGATTTGTTTGGCCTGATCAGTGTATGCAGAGTTTTGTGGAGCTGAAGAGACGTCTGACTTCTGCTCCTATTTTGGCACAGCCAGAGGGTACATCTGATTTTGTGGTTTACAATGATGCATCCAAGCTAGTCTTGGGATGTGTGTTGATGTAGCGAGGCAGAGTGATTGCTTATGCGTCTCGACAGTTGAAGACGTATGAGGAGAACTACCCTACTCATGATCTGGAGTTGGCAGCGGTAGTTCATGCCTTGAAGATCTAGAGACATTACCTGTATGGTGTTACATGTCAGATCTTCACAGACCATCAGAGTCTAAAGTACATTTTCACGCATCGGGAATTGAATAACCGCCAGCGTAGGTGGCTTGAGCTGATCAAGGATTTTGATCTGGAGATTCTGTATCATCCGGGGAAGGTGAACGTTGTCGCCGACACATTGAGCAAGAAGACGCCTCGAGAGCAGGTGATTGCGAGGCTGACAGTTCAGCAGCAGTTACAGAGGGATTAGATATGGTTAGAGTTGGACATCCAGTTTCTTGATGAGGATGTCCGGCTGAGTACTTTAGAGGTTCTACCGATCTGTTGGGTGAGATCCAACAGAAGCAGGAGACCTGCCCGACCTTGATGAGGATCAGAGAGAGGATGTCTCGGGATGAGGCACCACAGTTTCTTCTAGGAGCAGATGGAGTATTGAGACGCCGCGGTCGCGTCTGTGTAACTACTGATGCGGAGTTGCGCCAGAGGATTTTACAGGAGGCTCACTGTACACCTTACTTTGTCCATCCAGGTACGAGTAAGATGTATCAAGATTTAAGGCGTTCATATTGGTGGGGAGGGCTGAAGCCCGATGTGGCCAGATTCGTGGCACAGTGTGCGACCTGCCAGCAGGTCAAGATAGAGCATTGCAGACCTGGAGGTGAGCTCCATCCACTTCCTGTTCCACAGAGGAAGTGGGAGGACGTCACCATGGACTTTGTGACTGGACTGAGACTGAGCCGGATTTTGATGCTATTTGGGTTGTTGTGGACAGATTGACGAAGACGACACATTTCATTCCTATTCGGGAGACGTGGCCGGTGAGCAGATTAGCTGAGGAGTACACTAAGCAGATAGTGAGACTCCATGGTGTACCGAGGACGATCGTCTTAGACAGAGATGGGCGATTTACCTCGAGGTTCTGGCAGCAGATTCAGACTGCCCTAGGGACGAGTTTATACTTTACTACTGCGTTTCATCCTCAGACAGATGGTCAGTCAGAGAGGACCATTCAGACATTGGAAGATATGCTGCGAGCTTGTGTGTTGGACTAGGGACAAGTGTGGACGGATCGCCTCCCACTAGTTGAGTTCTCGTACCGAGTTAGGTCAGACATTGGAGGATATGCTGCGAGCTTTGAGCTTAGGAGTGCAGAGGAGCCAGCTGCACCGACTGCTACAGGTACCATTCTGATTCATGGTTTACCTATTAGAGTCTTATTTGATACTGGTGCTACGCATTCTTTTATTTCTGATTCTTGTGTAGAGCGTTTGAGTTTAGATACGGTTGAGGGGATGCCCTTTATTACAGGGTTACCCGATGGTGGTAGGGTCAGAGGTACCCGTGAGATTCATGGCTGTCCCATTTCTGTAGGGACTCGTGTGTTACTAGTTGACTTTTTTTCATACCATTAGAGCATGACGAAGTCATTCTAGGTATGGATTGGATGGATAGACATTCTGCAGTCTTAGATGTAGGTAGGAGGACTGTTACCCTCTCTACCGAGTTAGGTCAGATAGAAGTTTTCCGAGGTTGGGACCTTGGAAAGACAGGCACGATTATCAGTGCGATACGGGCAGCTAGACTGATTGCACAGGGTTGTGAGGCCTTCTGGTGTTATGCCATGAAGGAGGGGGAGAGTCCAGCATTAGAGGATATCCCAGTGGTCTGTGATTTTGCAAATGTATTTGCTGAGCCGTCCAGTTTGCCACCTTAGAGGAGTGTGGACTTCAGTATTGAGTTAGAGCCTGGTACGAGACCGATCTCGAAGGCTCCATACCGGATGACGCCTGTCGAGATGCTGGAGCTGAAGAAGCAACTTGAGGAGGTGGCTGAGAAGGGCTTCATTCGCCCTAACGTGTCCCCATGGGAGCACCTGTCCTCTTCGTACGGAAGAAGGACGGATCGTTGAGGTTGTGTATAGATTACAGAGAGTTGAACAAGGTGACCATCAAGAACAAGTATCCACTGCCTCGTATTGATGATTTGTTAGATCAGCTTCAAGGAGCGACTGTATTCTCCAGGATTGACCTGTGCTCGAGATATCACCAACTGAGGGTGAAAGAGCAGGATGTGCACAAGACAACATTCCGGACCAGATATGGCCACTACGAGTTTGTAGTGATGCCATTTGGGCTTATGAATGCGCCAACAGTCTTCATGAAGTTGATGAACAACATCTTCATCGACTTCCTGGATCAGTTTGTGGTGGTCTTCATAGATGACATTTTGGTGTATTCTCGCAGCAGAGAGGAGCATGCAGGACAGCTGAGGACTGTATTGCAGGTTTTACGAGATAGAGAACTTTATGTTAAGTTCTCTAAATGTGAGTTTTGGATGCCAAAGGTAGCATTCATGGGTCATGTGGTTTCAGTTGAAGGGATCAAGGTGGATCCGGCGAAGATAGAGGCAGTAACAGCTTGGACTACACCGACGAACGTCAAGGAAGTTCGTAGCTTCCTTGGCCTAGCCGGTTATTACAGACGCTTTGTGGAGGGATTTTTTGTGATTGCCCGTCCACTGACGAGTTTACTGAGGAAGACTACCAGATTTGTATGGTCTGATCAGTGTATGCAGAGTTTTGAGGAGCTGAAGAGGCGTCTGACCTCTGCTCCTATTTTGGCACAGCCGGAGGGTACAGAGGATTTTGTGGTTTAGAGTGATGCAGCGGGGCAGAGTGATAGCATATGCGTCTAGACAGGTGAAGACGTATGAGGAGAACTACCCAACTCATGATCTGGAGTTGGCAGCGGTAGTTCATGCACTGAAGATCTGGAGACATTACCTGTATGGTGCTACATGTCAGATCTTCACAGACCATAAGAGTACGAAGTACATTTTCACGCAGCGGGAATTGAATAACCGCCAGCGTAGGTGGCTCGAGCTGATCAAGGATTTTGATATGGAGATTCTGTACCATCTAGGGAAGGCGAATGTTGTCGCCGACGCCCTGAGTAGGAAGACATCTCGAGAGCAGGCGATTGCGAGGCTGACAGTTCAACATCAGTTGCAGAGAGACCTGATCTGGTCAGAGTTGGACATCTAGTTTCCTGATGAGGATGCCCAACTGTGTACGTTAGAGGTTCTTCCTGATCTGTTGGGTGAGATCCAACTGAAGCAGGAGACCTGCCCGACACTGATAAGGATACGAGATAGGATGTCTCGAGATGAGGCACCACAGTTCCTGCTATGAGCAGATGGAGTATTGAGGCGCCGCGGTCGCGTCTGTGTACCCGCTGATGTGGATTTACGTCAGAGGATTTTACATGAGGCTCACTGTACACCTTACTTTGTACATCCAGGTACGAGTAAGATGTACTAGGACTTGAGGCATTTATATTGGTGGGGAGGGTTGAAGCCCGATGTTGCCAGATTTGTAGCGCAGTGTGCGACCTGTCAGCAGGTCAAGATAGAGCATAGTAGATCTGGAGGTGAGCTCCATCCACTTCCTGTTCCACAGAGGAAGTGGGAGGACGTCACCATGGACTTTGTGACTGGGCTGAGGCTGAGCCGGAGTTTTGATGCTATCTGGGTTATAGTGGACAGATTGACGAAGACGGCACGTTTCATTCCTATTCGGGAGACGTGGCCGGTGAGCAGATTAGTTGAGGAGTACACTAGGCAGATAGTGAGACTCCATGGTGTGCCGAGGACAATCGTCTCAAACAGAGATGGACGATTTACCTCGAGATTTTGGCAGCAGATTCAGACTGCCCTGGGGACGAGTTTGCACTTCACGACTGCGTTCCATCCTCAGATAGATGGTCAGTCAGAGAGGACCATTCAGACCCTGGAGGATATGCTGCGAGCTTGTGTGTTGGATTGAGGACAAGTGTGGACGGATCATCTCCCACTTGTTGAGTTCTCAACAACAAAAGCTGGCATGCATCTATTGGGATGGCCCCATATGAGGCACTGTATGGGCAGAGATGTCGTACACCGTTATGCTGGGATGAGCCTAGTACGGTTAGTGGGTTGACACCTGATCAAATTTAGGATGATGTGGCTCGAGTAGAATTGATTAGAGAGCGGATGCTGACTGCCCAGAGCCGTCAGAAGTCCTATGCAGATAGGAGGCGTAGACCTCTAGAGTTCAGAGTGGGAGCCCATGTGTGGCTGAGAGTGTCTCCGACACGAGGTGTTAGACGTTTTGGCATTAAGGGGAAGTTGAGTCCCCGATATGTTGGACCGTTCGGGATTCTGGATCGGGTTGGGAATGCAGCATACAGATTGGCTTTGCCTCCGAGATTAGAGGGTGTTCACCCTGTGTCTCACGTGTCTCAGCTGAGGGAGTACATACCAGATCCGAGACATATTGTGAGTTATGATGATTTGGTGGTTGAACCGGACCACACTTTTGTTGAGCATCCGATTGCAGTCCTAGAACGAGGTATGAGACGCCTGCGTTCGAAGGACATTCGTATGTTGAGGATACAGTGGTCGAGACGTGGACCTGATGAGGCTACATGGGAGACTGGGGATAGTATCTAGAGGAACTATCCAGAGTTCTATGCCGAGATAGATGTACCAGTAGGATCGACGAGTAGATCTTAGTACTATCTTGGTGAGTGTTATGCTTATGTGCTTATATGCCATGCTGTGTTTATTTTTGTACTAGCTTGTTGTGATGTGTGATCTTATTAGATCCTGTTGTGCTAGTGCGATTGTTTATAGCTGGAGATGGTTCTTTCCTCCATGCTATTGTGATGTACTAGGTTTTGCTGGAGATGGTTCTTTCTCCATGCTACTTTGGTGGACATAGTATTGCTGGAGATGTTTTTCCTCCATGCCCGTGGTTATGTTGATGCGTTGGCTAGAGATGTTTTTCCTCTATGCCCTTGAGAGATGATGATGTTTGGCTAGAGATGTTTTTTCCTCTATGTCCTGGATAGTATAGTGATCTTATGGCTGGAGATGATGAGTTCCTCCATGTCCGTGCTTGAGGTTATAGAGTGATATAGGTTGATACCATATGAGCGGAGATGTGATTCCTCCGGTAGAGAGAGTTGTACCTCGGCTTCTGAGTCCGAGTTGTTTTGGGATTGTACAAGTTTCGGTACGAAACTTGTTTTTAGGGGGGAGAGATGTAAAAGCCTTAGTCTTTTGGACCGAGTTTACCTTAGCCGAGATTGGCTTAGGCCGAGATTTGACCTTAGCCGCCCTCGCGGGCTTGTGTGCCGCCCCAGCGGGTTCCCGCTCCCGCGGCTCAGGGAACTGCCCCCGCGGTTTCTTGCGGCTGCAGCCGGTTTCGTTGACCGATTGACCGTGCTTTACCTTTCTTTCCTTCTTCCTTAAGTATTCTCCTTGGCTTGCTGAGCAAGGGTTTCTTCACTCCTTTCCAGATCTCTCACGTCCTTCTTGCTTCTTCTTCTTTCCCTTTGTTCTTGATCTTGGTGTTCTTTTGAATTTGGAAGAGTTTTGTGGGATTTTGATGCTTGATGATGATGTTAGATGTTAATACTGAGCTTGGGAGCCAGTTGAGGTAGTGTTGGTGATCTTTTCCTGGCTTAGGACCACATGTGTGGTAAGCTTCTTGCTTCTCCTTCCTTTCTTCTTCCTTGTTCTTCTTCCTAGCTTAGGATTAGATGCATGTTAGGGGATACTGATGTTGGTATATGTATGTATATGTATGTGCTTGGTTTTGGATGAGAGAAGACGTGATTTGATCACGTGAAGAGTGAAAGGAGACTCGTGGGGCTACGTTCTGCACTGTCGCCGCCCCCGCGCCTGGAAGCTGCCGTCCCTACGGAAGACGTGTCACCGCACCCGCGGCCAGAAGACACCGCCCCCGCGGCAACGGTCCCAACGCCAGCGCCCGCGTTATTTCGCGCCTGCGGCCGAGCCTTACCGCGCCTGCGGTTTGCCTGTTCCACCCGTGCGTCTTTCCGTCACGCAGGTGCGTCTTGTCCCGGGTCTACCTAGAGTTGGGTAGATCCTTTCCTTTCCTAGTATGAGCAGTTTAGTGGCATGCTAGGTACGTATATGAGGATAGAATGAGGTTGAGTATGTTATCGGTTATGACGGTTATGGCTTTGAGGTTTATGAGTTAGGTTATGATCCTTATGGATCCCTTGGGTCTAGGTGTGACCCCTGTGATGGTTATGAGTTTGATATATGTTGTTATGCCTTGTTTAGGTAGTGTTGATCTCTAGAGTTGGAGCCGATCGGGTTGAGACTACTTTGAGGTTGAGGTAAGTCCATAGGATTTACTTAGCTACCATCCATATATTGGATGTGTGCATGAGTGGTGTGTGTGTTATATGATTGATAGCATGAGTTGTGATGATTACCTACCTATGGTTTAGTGATTGCCCATTGTAGGGCCGTGACAACTTGTCCTTTCATCCCGCCGTGAGTCTGGAGATTCTCTTCGGGCAGGCCAGTCTGGCTCAGTGGGCCGGCCACCTGCATCACTCCCATAGGGTACACGGGAGGTGGGACCGGATCACCACTCCAGCTGGCACCAGTCCCGAGAGGCGAGGGTTATATTCCTCGTGTCACATATATTCATATTGATATATTTATACGCTTGAGTGACTGGACGTTATTAAGATAATAAACCGGGTAAATGTGTGATAGCATGGTGATGTGTTTACTATTCATTGGTGTGTGATTGTGCTTATGCATCTTCTTATATATGCGTATGGTTAGCTAACGGTTTTATACCGTGTTGTAGATCTCTTGCAGGTTAGGAGAACTGCAGAGTGATCCATAGTGGGTGATATGCTGAGGGCTCCGTACACTGGGTCGTCCTCGTGGGATATGAGATCTTTTGATTATGTATATAATTATGTTTTGTTTGTACTCAGCAACACGTTGTATAAACCTTTTGATACTTTTATATCAGTTTGACGTTTTGTATTTAATCTATCGGTGCCTTGTTGTAAGATTCAGTGAACTTGTTGTCAGGCTAGGGTCAGGATCCATTGTGGGATCCTAGCCCAGTAGCACATCGAGTCCTACGGATTCGGGGTGTTACAAAACCTTTCTGAATGAATGGATTTGGAATATTGATAGTATGCCTAAGGTCAAAATTTTCCTTTGGAAATTATCTATCAATGGTCTACCTACTAAAGAAAATTTAGAAAAACAAAAGGTCCCGGTCCTGATGAATTGTTGCCTTTGCAATCATCCTTATGAATCTGCTGACCATTTGTTCTTCAAATGCCAGGTTCAATTCTGTTAACTTAATTAAAAATAAAATTGAGGAAAAGATCTTATGGCTTAAGGAAAATCTAGCTGAAACGGACCTCATCTTTTTAAATATGGTTTGGTGGAATCTTTGATTTGCTAGAAACCAAAAAAAATTTAGCAATAAGGATCCCCAAAACATCGACTCAATAGTAAGAAACCAGATTAATGACTAGAATCAACTAAAAAGGAAAAAATCGATTTTCAACAAGGATAAAACTAATAAGACCTTAAGAAAAACAAAAAAAGATTCAATGGGACAAACCAGAAAAAGACTTTATTAAACTAAATTTTGATGGATCCAAAAAAGATTATGGGAAATCGGCTTATGACTTCATTCTCCGGAATCATGATGCTATGACAGTTTCTCTTGGCTATGGGAGATGTGGTATCATATCGGCCCAACATGCCGAAGCATGTGCGTTGAGAGAGGGTTTGGTTATGGCCTTTGATTTGGGGATCAAAAACATTGAAATTGAAGGAGATTGTCATATGTCATTAACTCTGTTAAACAGATTTGGAACCTCCTTGGGAGCTGAACCTGATACTTTCTGATATTTCTAATATATTGGCTGGTTTTTGTTAGGTTAGGGTCCGTCATGTGTTTAGGGAGGTCAATGGGGTGGTTGACCAGCTTGCTATGTTGGGACACGATTGCCTTATGCCTTCTTGCTCGTCTTCGCCGGTGATCGACGAGCTCATCCGCATGGATGCTCTAGGGTGGAAAGTCTCTAGGAAATGATTCACCCTAAATGCTTACCTTATAGTATCAAAAAAAAAAATGTTCAAGTTATAAGTTTGGTGAACTAGAATTTAAAATGAATTTCTACAAATCTTATGTGTTGAACTCACATCGTAAGTATTTTTAGACAAATCTTAATTTCAAGTGAGTGTTCATTAGCGGGATAATAGAAAATAAAATGTCAAGTATGTCGATCACTTGCCTCGGGATATACTATGTGAACTTGATACATCATACAACAACTAACTTGATCTTATAACTAAAGCATTTGCAAATTGCTCCATCTTAGACCCTCCGCAATGGAGAGTTGATGAGATCTAAATCACAAGTCATGCATCATTTTTATGACATAACGGGAGCGAAAAGTTGAGGTCGGGTGCGCTCATATCAGTGCCGACTCCATCCCCTTTTCTTCTTTTTTCTTAAACAAACATTTAAGATTTTTAAGTTGCAATGAAAGAAGTCTAGCATTTTGTAAAAATTTGATCTCTTTCAAAAAAAATCACAGTAGCTGCTGACATGAGAGAAATCTTACAGATCTAACAATAAAAAAGTTTATATTCCGCATGATTTTGAGAATAAACATTAAGGGTAGGTTGTACTAGGGTTGTACCATGAGACATAATGGGCCAATTATTTGTTTTCTGCACATCGATTTTGATAATAAAATATTATAATAAAACAAGTGCTATAATGGAAATATAAATATTATACTAATTAATTTGGTTTCTTAGTTTATCTTTGTATGCGTTGGTGGGGATTGAGCTGTCAAAAGAAGGCTGAAAGCTCCTTCCAGATTAGATGAACTCTTTATTCATCATGTGATTAATTTATGGGTTAGATTCTCTTTCTCTTTGATTAGATCAAATGGATCTTACAACTCTTCTATAATTATGATTAATATATACTTGATTGATCCCCCACCGTCTTTTTCCGTGATTATGCTGTATTAAGTATTTGGTGGCGTAGACCTTTCAACTATTTTTATACATTAACAGCATCTTGCATTATTATTAAGTGTTTGCATGTGTTGTGTCATTGCTTCATATTCTTAGTTATCCTTTGGTCATTCAACTACGACATATTTGCATGCATTCGAGTTCGGATCGGAATTGTTGCAATTATTTGATGTGTTATGTTACAAAATTAGAGATGCAGATTGCAGAGCACAAAGTTTTGTCTTTGACGAAAAGGAGCTTTTTGATCCTCAAAGGTCCAACCCCATGCCCAATTGCCCATCCATTTCCTTCTCCCCAAAATCCCAATTAAAATAATTGGAGGTTAATACAAGAATCTTGTATTATAATATTGTAATTTGTGGGGGCACTAATCAGCTTTTACAGATAACCCAACCCCACGCCTCCCCCTCTCTTCTTGCCATGCATCTTATATTTCTACTGTCAAACTATTCACTAATCAATCAACCTATTTTTAACCTTATTAGGCATGCATTCTCATTAAACAATACCATATCCTCTAACTATTTCAACATCAAAATAAGCCAACTCTCGTTAAACAGACTTTGACTGCATTTGGGTAGTAGTAAAATTATAAGAATTAACAGGGATGAAATAATTTCATTAATTACCTTGTAACGAAGGATATGCATGGAATTAAATTATGAAAATTGGGTAATCTTGTTGAACTTAGATAATGAGGATTATAACGATTATTAAGGGTAAAATTTAATTTTACCCTTCTTCTTTTTCTCATCTCTTTCGTGTACAAATAAATTTAACACATATTTTTTGGTAATCATATTTATTTTATCAAATACTCATTTTACTATATTTTAAACACATTTCTTTATACAATTTCATCTCTTTAATTTTTCATCTAAATAATCTTCTATATCTACGAGAATTTACGTAATAATACTTTAGCAAAAAGGACCCACATATACAGTTTTAGGGTTAATGTTGGAGAGGAACCCATGAAGTGAGAAATTGTTAGTCTCCAGTGCCTTCATTTGTTGTTGAGTGGTGAAGGATATGGTGTGACAGACAGTAAATGGAGGTCCCCCAACAAAACAAGAAATCTTTCATCTTTGAGGCTCATGTGAAACTCTTGTCCATAGAAACAAAAGAACACCCAAATCGTAATTCATTTCAGTGATACTATTCTTTTAACCTGATCAGGAATCTCCTTTTTTCCATTATGACCCAAACTTGAGCTGTTGGATTTTACCACAAACAAACGAAGAAACCCCCTTTCACTCTCTCTCTCTGCTCATATGCTATCCTCTAATTTTATCTTTTCTTCTTCTCCTGTACTTTCTGTACTATTCAAAATTTTTTTTTTAAAAAAAAGACAGAATCCTATGATGATTGAGCCTTGCACGACGAAGATGCTCACAATTGCTGATTATGAGGAGATCATGATATCATTGATTGATTATGATCAGTTACATAATGTGATTTTAATTGCAGCATATAATTCGGTTCCTACTGTAACTGACATATATATCATCTGAGAAAGAACTCAACAGAAAGTAGTAAGCAGGAACTGAGACAGCTATGCAATGTCAGGGAATGTACGTACTCTCTTATCAACACTTGAATCATGATTGTTTCTTGTAGAGAATCAACGGTAAAATTAAACATACACATTATAAGATTTTTACCCATTATAGCCGGATTCAAATCTAGTACCAAATCACACAATTTACATCTCTCTACATGAAACTTCACTGACAAAAGCAAAATAATTATGCAAATGTTGCTAATGAACATCTTGTTTTTAGAATTGTAGACAAAAAGTAAGAATCTTTATTGATCACTACCTGAGAACAGCAAAGATCAACCTGTTTTAAGCCTCCATTGAGTGCAACCGGCGAGATCTTCGCGCGAGAACTTCAACGGAGTCATCGGTGAACTTCTTTGCACCGCAATTGCTGAATCAACACTACACAGAAGGCCTAGTATCTCAAAAACTATCAATTCATCTCACTTAGGCCTCCTTTACCAAGAACACTAAACAATGCTAGATTACACTTCCATTAGCTGCATAGAAGAGAATACAACAGAATCTAAACAAGTTGTAAAAACGCTAACACAGATAGCACAGTTTAATTGGATTCCTTTTCTGTTTTTCTTTTTTGCAGTCAATCATCAATAGACGGGAACAAAGTAAGAACTTTCCTTCCACTTGCACCAGAATCTAAATCCTCTCCACCACCAACACCACCAACACCGCCACTACTAACGGTAACCCCTAATCTAGCTCCACCCATCTGAGATTGCCTTGACAAAAATGAATTCTGAAAAAGACCCATTTGCCTATGATGATTATGATGATGATGGTAGGTCCCACCCACCACCATCGCCGCCACCTGATGCGGGTGGTGAAGGGCAGTCACCGGTGAAACATACCCACCACCACCACCACCCTGTGGGTGCAAGAAATGGGCCGGGACAGGGGAGCTAGCAAATAAGTGATCGGTAGCCGGATCCCCAGAACCACCACCAGCAGCACCTCCACCTCCGGCGACCCCACCATTGTTGATCCCCTGCATACGTTTGAGATAAAGCCTGTACTTCTGCAAGTGGCTAGCGACGTTCTCTCTAGTGAGCCCATCTACACTCATCAGCTGCATTATTGTTTTAGGGACTGCGTTCTTGATTCCCAAGTGGGCCACAGCATCTACAAACCTCTTGTGGAGCTGTGGGGTCCACACTAGCCGGGGCCGTTTTAGGGTCCTCGCCGGCTCCTCGCTTCCACCGGAGGAATCGAAGTCGCCGGAAATCGGATGATGGGTGGGGCCTAGAGGCGGAGGAGCTCGCCGATTCATCGGGAATTGATGACCTCCTCCGGCGAAATTGCTGCTTGGTTGAATATCAAAAGCCATGGCGAGATCGCGTGAAATTAGGGTTTGAGAGAGAGGTGTGAGTTCCTCCGGCGGTGGAAGCTCATCTTCCCACTTTGAAAACCAGTTTGAATCATCTTCTCTCATAGTGGTTCGGGACTGAATTCTGGATATTAGTAAAAGAGTTGGATCAAAGAAAGATTGAAACTTGGTTGTAAAAAATGCTCTGTTCTTTCTTTGTATCTCCGAATATGAAGAATAAAGCGTCGAGAGGAAGATGAAGGTTGAAGCATATGGTGTGGAGGAGAAGTGTTCGAGGTGGATCTCGTTGCCTTCTTTTCAGTTTATAATATGAGGAAGGGTCTTTATGATTTTTTCATTGGTATTATGAGGTCTAAATCTAAGTAAGAAATTAGAATTAAAAATCTAAACTTTCTTCTGCTAAGGTTGTGGGAATATTTTGCATTTGCAGGAGGAGCGTGCAGCACACGCCCCACCCGTAGTTGGAAGGCAACATAGGATGGGCCTTTATGTGACACCCACTTTTTGGGGAAATGTACAATCATTTATCATTTGTGTTAATATGAACCTTAGTTCCTGGCTACACGACAAACCAAGGGATGGCTTCTCTTTTCTGGTAATATATTACTTATAGAACCAGAAAGGTGGCGCGTGCTCTCATGTTTTCTCATTTTTAAGGATATCTCTTTAATGTTATATTTTATGAAAAAGTTATTTACTAATCGATTTTATAATTAAATTATATAATACTTAAATAATTTGTATATTTTGTAACGGTAATTAACATTTAGACCTGACACAAATAAAATTGTATTTTTTTCGTTTGTGATATTTGTTCATATATAATTCTTCACACATATTAAGAAATATTTATATAGAAAAAAAAAACGAAGACAATTGATATTTTTCATATGATTACAAAATTTACATAAGAAAAAAAAAAGTAATTAATATAAATTTTATTTTTAAAAATACTATATGTATAATTTATTATTTTAGAAAGTTTTGGTTTTAAATGCATTTTTTTGATCAATTATTTTAAAAATTTTCTTTGAGTCTAAATGGACAATTATAACAAAACGGAGAGTATCTATTTTTCATTTACCATTTGTATTTTTAGAATATATTTTCTCTATTTTTATATAATTCTTCACATTTATCATTATTTTTTGTATAAATTTTAGAAATTATTGTACATCAATAAATATGATATTTTCTAGTTTTAGTTTTTAATATGTATAATTTGTTCTCTTGTATCAAATATTGAGGATTGAAAAAAGTATAATATTAAGATAAACAATATATACTATTTATATGTAATATATATCTATGCATATGAAACATCTAATAACCAGTTTTATTAAAAAAAAACCCAATACTCCATTCATGAAGGAAAGAGGAGTTGGGTTTGGAAGTGAGATAAGTGCAAAGTGGGGTTACTTTGTGGTGGGTTTCATTTCATCAGTTTCTTTTTGGAGCAAAGATCGAATAATTTATAAATTGTAGGGAACAATCAAAATCAACTTTAAATTTTAATTTGGATTTGTTTGCTTTAATTGTTGGAGGAGACTAACATAATATTAACACAATCGTTCTCTATTCTTTATAATTTATTTCCTATGTGATTTCATTGGAGCATACAATGAAAGAATGAACTAATAATACTCTTTTATTTATTTTTTAATTATGTAGATTAACTATACTCTCTAATTTTATTATCTCTAAATTTATTATGTAAATTAAGTATATATTTTTGATTTTTCATTATTTTAAAAAATAAATAAAATTTTAAAAATAAGGTTAATGAAAAAAAAAAATACATTTAATTGATCTTCCAGGCGTCACCATTGTTATCAGATATTTTTTTTCCCGAGCCGCCATCCTCTGCCTTTGAGCCACCATTGTTGCCACTTGTCTCCACCGTCGAGCAAGATAGCACTCCCAAGCCTCCATCTTTCGAACCAGATACGCCCCAACCCAACCCAGATTTGGAGCCACCCCTAGTCCGTAATCCATGCCCTCGCCAATGGAAACTAAATCCAGCCCTTTTCCACCGCCAAAATGTTGAAGCCACCGACAATGCCGCTCGCGCTAGAGATCCCATCTCCACCGCCTATTGCTGACCTCGCAATAGTCGGGTATGCGCTAGTGCTGTTGCCACCACCTACATCCAGAAATCCTAGATCGGGAAGGATGCATCTTGGATAAATTGCATCAACGATCCTATATTTTATAATTGCGTTAGTAGTCCAAATTTTGGAATATGCAGATTTTACTCCCGAAAAGATAATTACAAAAATGGCTCAAAGTTATAATTGTAGGAAATGACCCAAATTTCTGAAACCATAATTTGTCCCAAAAGGATAAACCGGGTAACTAAAATCGTGTAACTGAAGTCTGGTAATCGAAATCGAGTAATTGAAGTCAGATAACTAAAGTTGGGTAACTGAATCGGGTAACCGATGTGGTAGCTGGAGCCACCACTGGTTCGCAATCCGTGCCTTCTCCAATGGAAACAAGATTCACCCCTTTTCCACCGCCAAAAAGTTGGAGCTAGTGACATAGCCGCTCGTGCCAGAGATCCCACCTCCGTCGCCTGTTGCCGACTTCACAGAATGTCGGATATGCACCGTTGCCGTCACCTACACCCAAAAACCCTAGACCAGGAAGGATGCATCTTGAGTAAAGTACATCAAGGCTCATATATTATGTAATTGCGTTAATAGCCTAAATTTTGAAAATTGTAGATTTTATCCCTGAAAAGATAATTACAAAAAATGACTCAAAGTTATGATTGTAGGAAATGACCCAAATTTTTCAAATTTCATTATTTTCCCCAAAACGATAAATCGGGTAACTGAAATCGAGTAATAAATAACTAAAGTCGGGTAACTGATGTAGTAACTATAATAGAGTAACTGAATTTTAATAACCGGAAATTTCGGAAATTTATTTTGTAATTTCTTTATAACTAATTCTATTTAATTTCTGAGGACGTAAATACTGAGATGATAAACAGAATCCAAAACCGAGACGAACTATATGACTAAATCGAACCGGACCCGAGTACCGGACTCGGAGTCGTTTAACCGATCGGGTTTAACCAATTGATCATTACCACTCATGTCTTTTAAGCCCAGTGACGGGCGGCCCATTCTTCTTTCACTCCTTGACTTCAGCCTAGACGATCGAACAGACACATCCCACTTCCGTTTCCTCATCAACGTCTTTCATGATCGACAAATGTTACCGTGAAGGGAGTGATGTTCAACCAGCATTGAAGGGCGTTAATGGTGGGCACGTTACATTTCACACAAGACTAATGCCGTGTAGATCGATCCACTCTAAACCCGAAGTCCGACACCTCTACCGACCTCAAACAACCGACCAAGCCACCAGATCCACTCTCCTTCCCTCCTTACCACCTAGGGATGGCAATGGATCGGGTGGCGGGTGGATGACCTTGACCGTCACCCGATCCATCACCAAAAATTTTCCACCCCACCCGATCCACCACCCCCTAAGGATCTCACCCGCATCCAATCCACTTGCATCCACTGGATTAAGCGGGTGGATCGGGTGTGATTTCGGGTGTTCTACACCTTATTTATAAATTTGTAAAAAAATTAAATATTTTATTGAAAATCAAGATAATACTTAAATTTAACAAAAATTGACATAATATTTTACATAATATAAAGTACAACACTATAATCAAACAAGATATAAAATAAACAAATTATAACGAACCAATAATAGCCGAAATATATTAGGAAAGAAAATATATGCTTTACTTTAATATAGTTTATATAGTAAAGGTAAAATATTTATAATATAAAAACTACAAATATTAAAAAATTATATAATTTTAAGTGGGTGGATACGGGTCGGATGGATGGGTGGATGATGGATCGGGTGATGGGTGGATGAAACCTTCACCCGCATCCCACCCGATCCACCCGCTTCATCCACCACCCGCTTTCACCCGTCTATTATCGGTTTTTCACCCTTTTTCGTTGGATCGGGTGGCCGGATGTCCATCGGGTACGGATGAAATTGCCATTCCTAATACCACCAGTTCAGCCAATCCCCACGAACCTGGAAAGCAACGGAGATTGGAAGACGGCCCAAGAACCGACCCTTCCACAAACATCGCGTTGGAGAATGGTGACCTTCTCGGATGTCTTTGGGAACTTCTAACTCACTTCTGCCATTTAAGGAGCACAAACGGACCACCACCTTCCCCGACAAGCCCTCGCGTTCCAACCCTATTGGTGTCATACGTTACTGGAGATAGGTACTCTACCTTCCCCATTTGTTATGTTATAAAACTGAATTGAGAAGAAGTCGTGGTGCAAATGAATCGAACCCCTGACCTTCATGACGAAGTATAGCACAATAGGAGACTTGAGGGGTTCAAACACGAGATCTTTGGACTTAAGTTCCCTTTCCTTGTTACTGCTTGCAGGGTTCGAACATGTGACCTCTTGCACGGAGAAATACCGCCACCTCTCGTTTTTGGGTTGTGGGTAAGTCTCGAACTTGAGATAAGTGGAACGGAGAAATGCCAATTTAGCTCACCTTTTTTCTTGTCGTAGGAATCGAACCCCCATCGTCAAGCTCCTCTCTTGCTAACCGCTCCACACCTGCTCTTGCACTCACCAAGGTTCGATCTCCCAACGTTGTAATTTTATTTTACCGTGCCGTGGTGTGTTGTTTTGCTGGCCAGCCGTCTCAAACTCGAGACGTGTAAACATGCCGTGCCTAAGAAATTTTTGCTTCCAGCAAGTTTCGAACCTGAATCTCCGAGTCCCCTCCGACGCCGCCCGGTGCCATCTAACGACGTTAACCTTGCAACTAATCCGTTTCCGGTTAGACCCGAAACCCACTTTTTTTCTTCCCGCTAATTCAATTCTGATAATAAATAATAACTTCCATGCTTATTATTTATTTATTATTTTATGGATAACTAGTTAAGTTAATTAGTGGTTTGTTGATGTGGAATTGTGTTGAGGAATTAGTAGAGTGGTCGGTTTGGTTTGAAGAGTTTAAACAAGTTTAATGAATGCTATGATTGTTATGGAATTGGAATAGAACTATGAGCAGTTCAGACGATGGATAACGATAGACGAGATACGAGACTTCCGAGATAGCGGAATGTTAGTGAATTTACTTGAATGATAACGCGGGAAGTTGGAATGGACGTCTAGGTCCGTGAACCTAGGTCGTAGAAGGTATCAGGGTATTGATACTAGATATCATACCCTGTTTGTGTAGAATTATAAATCGAGGAATACTAAGGGTTGATATATCTTGCTCAGGATTCGGGATCACAAACTAACAATTATGAATAACGTTGGAAACCGGTACGGATAAGGAGAGTTGGTAGGACTAACTTAGCTACCATGATAATATTGAGTGTGTACTAAGGTAGTGTGTGTGTTATGCATGTTAAATAAAATGAATAAACTAGACCACTGCCTTTATTTTCTAAAGAGAGGTCCAAGTGTATTATAACGGGCCATAGCACTCTGTCCGAGCCGATAGTGTTGGAAGATTCTCCGCGACCAGTCCAGTAGCATATACGGGGGATTTGCATCGAAACCATTCCTACTAGTTTATGGGGACGGGGGAGAGGGTGGGGTGACCCTCGTGCTACCATGAAAAGTTCAACAATAGGATGACAAATTCCACCAAAAGAAAAGATAAGAACCGGGACATGTTGAGTGATTTACTGTAATTCCTTAACTGTGATTGTGCCGTAGTATCCTTAGTATTAGAATTGTAGCCCACGGTTTTACCATGTTGTTAGACTTTGCAAGTTAGATCTCTACCGAGAAGTCGGGAGTGGAGTAGTCAACCGGGATTTCCGTACTAGGAGTTGTGGGCGTCTTATTTAGATTATTATCTTATAGTAGACTCTTTTTCCTTTCCGTTGTTGGTTGTCGTACGTGTCTAGAGTCTGTCATATTTAAACTCGTTCTTCTTGTAAATGATTTTGGCTTTATAATATTTGTGCCTTGTTGCAAGGTCCGTTGCTATTGTTGTCAAACTAAGGTTGGGACCCGTTGTGAGGTTCTAGCCAATAACGCTCCGAGTTCCCCGAATTCGGGGTGTTACAACATCGTATCAGAGCTCTAGGTTAGCAACAAGGGCACTCGTAATCTTCTAATAAGGAAAAGTATGAACAAAACCCGAAAAGGGATTTGGTTTTTCAAAATGAATTTCAAAGTTTATTTCTTGCTTAGTCGGTTTGGGTAGTTAGTACGGAAACCACCACTCCACTCTGCAGATCTTGGTAGTAATAAGTTAGTATGCCTGTGTACTTAGAAATGTTATGATACTAATCTTAGTCACCCGTCTTGTGCAAGTGATGCGTGATATCATAACACCCGCTACAGGTAGGGGAAAATGTCGTCCACCTCTTCACCCCACAACATCAGCAATTGGGGCACCAAGACGCAGAGGTAGACTCCCACTTGTACCGCCGAGAGAAGAGATATTGGCCAATATTGAGGCCAATGTGGAGGCCGATTCTGAGGCCAACATAGAGGCCAATGTATGGGCCAATGTGGAGGACCATGATGCGGCCGATGCAAGAGGAAGTTGTTGAGAGTGCAGCCCCTGAGCCTAGGAGGGGTGCCACAAAGTTGTCCCGATCTCGCAAGACTGGGTCATCAATGTCAGACCGTATTGTGATGAGCGCCACAGGTTTGAGAGCCTATGTAGGAGAGGTAGTTGAGGCAGCTTTGAGGGGTAGGGAGGCTCCATTCCAGCCAACGTCAGATAGATCTATTGCGTTGTCACAAGGAGTGACCCCGGAAAGGACCCAACCAAAGAGAGTATTGGAGGAAGTCCTAGCTAGAGAGGGACAACGGGCGCCTAGACTAGATGATTGTTTGAAAACTTTCAACCATCAGAGAGTGCCTACCTTTAATGGGATGCTAGATCTAGAGGTGGAGCATTGGTTGGGACACCTAGAGACTGCTCTTGAGTCGATACATTGCCCCGAGGATAGACAGGTGGAGCTAGTACAAACCCCGTTCAGGGAACAAGCACGTTACTGGTGGAGGATAGTTCGTAGAGGAGTGACTATCTTTACCCAAATGAGAGACTTGATCAGGTGACACTTCTTCCCAACATCCGTTAGGAGGGAACGACTACAAGACTTTCTTGAGACACGGTTTGAGGACGTGCCTATATATGAGGTCATCCGGAGGTTTAGAGAGGAGCTGGCCTTGCTGGGACCAGTTTCCCATCTGGAAGAGCAGCATGTGTACCTCTTTTCGTTGAGGCTGAGAGAGGATACCCGATCTTACCTAGATGGATTCCGTTGTAAGACTCTATAAGACTATCCAGATAGGGCTACCACCTATGAGAGAGACTGACCTCTTCACCGGAGAGTAGTTCAGTTAGGAGGGTCCGATAAGAGACAAAAGGTCGGACACTCCGGTTCCGGTGGCGGTTTTGCTAGTCAAATTAGAGTCCTGACCTACGGGAGAGTTGGATTTCCACCGAGGACTCAAGTGTGATGCAGGAGCATCTGGAAGTTTAACCTCAACACTCTGAATGACGAGACCAACCAAGAAGAGACGGACTACTAGAGAGGAGGATCACGAGCTAGTAGAAAAAGGAACGTGCAGGCCAGACGTGGAGCAAGCAAGAAGTCCACGAGATTCACATAAAGAAAAGGTGCGTCGGGCTGCCTTTGAAGGAAGGAGATTCCGGGCTAATTTAAGTGACTAAATTAGGCCCAATTTCTTATTTTATTCCAACCCATTCTTGGACATCTTTTAATTAAAGATGAGCTTTCTTTTAATAATTGTTTTGGGCTTTTAGACTTGTTTATTTTCAGCCCTTAGTTGGTTATTATTTTTTTTAGATGATCTTATCTCTTAAAGATTTGATCATATCCTTTTATTAGAAGATCATATCTCTTAAAGATTTGATCTTATCTTTTCATACCTTTTTAGCTAGTTTGGGCTCAATCTTTGATCAAGCCCGCAACCCGTTTTGGCTTAGACTTCACGCCCACTATGCCTATATAAGGCATGAGTTGGACATTGTTTTGATTATCAGATTTTGAATAAACACATTTGAATACTCTTCAGTATTTACTTCTCTCGTGGAATCGAGAACGAATAGGTGAAATCCTATTCAAACCCTGGACGGGTGGAATCACGTCCAAACCCTAGTTTGGAGCCTTGGGAGAGCCGTCCATCTTAGTGAAGATTCTAAGATCGATCTCTCTTCGATCTCCAAGCGACTTCTTGTGCTTTGGGAACAATCGCGTCTTTCCCTTCAGCATAAGATTATAGCAGAAGAGTTCCTTTCAGGGATTCAACCAGTCTATCCAGCTACGATCCAACCATCCTCATTGGATATTTCATCCATCATATCCACGTTTTCTATACCATCTCCACGCCTTTTCCATCTTCTCTCTATCTTAAGTTCTTGGTGTTGAAAGATCGGGCGACCTTACGGCTAACCCCGTTTCAAATTAGTATCAGTGCTAAGGTTTATCAACACCATCCCGCGCCATCTACAAGGAGAAAAATCGGAGCTTTCAAGACTTGTCAAGAAGGTTCCACCAAAAACAAGCGATTGGAGCAGGAACTGTAACGGTTAATAAACTATTCTCGTTGACCTACTACTTTTCATAATCTAAATTCAATTTCTTGAAAAAGATTAATTGTGGCCTGAATTATCTCACCATAACTCATCCAAGATCCAATCTTTTTCTAGCCATCTCTTTGATTCACTTTGTGCAAACATATTCGGGCTAGATTGCGGAAAACTCAACCGAGACGATCTTTTTAGCCACGGTTCACCTTTGAATCACCACCATCAAACCCGCAAAACCACTTCCCTACACAAAAAAATTCTTTCCCGGCCGCCGGAGCTTTTCCGCCGCCAGCCGCCACGCTCCAACCACCACCCTCCGCCACCACTCCGGTCCGCCCCTGCTGGACCATCACCGGCCCTCCGCCACCACCCACGGCCGCCAACCCGCCGTTCACCACGCATCAACCGTTTCTCCGCCGCCAGAAGCCTGCCGCTAGCCGCCGCCAATCCGCTACCCCAAACCACCACCAGCCGCCGCTGCTGAGCCGCCCAACCCCCACCACCACACAGAACTACAGAAGCCCCATCCACCACCGAAACCCCTCAGTTTCGGCCTCACCCCGCCGGTTCCCCGCCGCCGGATCCCGCCGCCACACTCCGCCGCCCGCCGCCGGCCTTTTCCGCCCATCCCGCCGCCGTTTCAGCCACTGCAACACCACCACGCCATCACCAGTCCCCGGGAGCAACCTTGCCACGTACAAACCCTAGAGGTTTCGGCAAGTTCAAAAAAAAAAAACAGAGGAAGAAGAAACTGGAAGAAAAGAACGGGAACAGAGTTTCGATCATCTTTTTGGCCTTTTGAGTTCTCTACACAAAATACCCTTTTCGTTCCAAAGAAAGGGGGCCAATTGGATTAATTTTTCCCTTGCCTTTAAATTTTAATTTTCGCCATCCCTTTTTATTTTCAAGCTATATTTAATTTTCCTTTCTCAAGATTAATTGTTTTTAGTTGAGAAATTGTAGACGAGTCTAGTTTGCTTTGATATGTCTACTTTAGGAAGGGAAAACGAGCACAAGACAGACGTACCTAGAGCTACGGACGTTGAGACCATGCTTGCGAGGATTATGGACAAGATTGATGCTTTGGAGACCCGGCTCGATGAACATATGCTCCCACAGCCGAACCCTCCCCCTCCTCCACCTAGACGACCGTTGTTTCGAGCTAATCCAGGAATCATGCAGCCTAGAAGGTTCATTCGAAGGGAATTGGATTTTGAGGATAGAGAAGACAAGAATCCCGTGCTAGAAATTGAGGTCTAATCTAAGGCTAAAGTGAAGATACCACCATTTGAAGGAAGTGTGATGCTGATTTGTACCTTATCTGAGAGGCAAAAGTAGAGCAAATTTGGAGATGTCATAATGTTTCAGAACTTAAGAAGGTACAATATGCTGCACTTGAGTTTATTGGCTATGCCTTAATGTGGTGGAATAACTTGTTGAAAGAGAGAAGAAGATGTCTAGATACCGATATCACCACGTGGGATCAGATGAAGGCTATAATGAGAGTCCAATTCGTTCCACCTTATCATGGGAGAGATCTACGTCAAAGGCTAGAGAAGATGAAGCAAGGTTCTAGGAGTGCAGAAGAGGTCTATGCAGTCATAGAAATGGCTATAGTTCGAGCTGATGTTCAAGCAGATGAAGAAGCTACTATGGCTAGATATCTCAGGATTTTGCACCCTCACTTAGCACATGAGATAGAGTTGTATGCCTATTCTAACTTGACAGATTTGCTACATCTCGCTGTGAGAGTTGAGAAGAAGATGAAAATACGCAGCCAAGACAGACGAACTCCTCAAACGTGGAAGGGGGTTCCGGCCGAGATCAAGGCAGCAGTGGCCAAGATCAGGGAAGCAACAACCGAGATGCCTCAGTTCCCACGAGTTCTGGAGCTGCAACTACACTCAGTAAGACCCCTGCCTCGACACCTCAGGGAAGTGATTCTAGTTCTACTCGAGCTAGAGATATTACTTGTTTTAAATGTCAAGGGAGAGGACCTATTGCTCGGGAATGTCCCAACAAGGACATTGATAATCAATGACAAGGGTCTCTATGAGTCAGATTCCAACACTAAGGAGATTGAAGAAGAAAAATCGGCCCACATAGCTGAAAGAGAGGTCGAAGAGGACGTGAATGAGCTTCCCTTTGCTGAGGGATCATGTCTACTTACAAGTAAGATCGTCCCTGACTCTCGCCTTGTTTTAGGTGATCCTATGATTCCTTAAATTTCACCTCCATCTATGAGTTTTGAGGATGCTATACCTCCTATTATGAGTGCTGAACTAGCCATAAATGAGACGGTTTGAGAAGATACAAGGGAGTCGATATTACTCCTACATCTCACGGCCTATAGGGAGCTAAAATGACGAGTTATATTTGTTCTCCTCATCCCTTAACTGCTGAATTATTTGATTGCTTTGTCATTAGAAGAGCTTTAAGCATCTTACCTTCTAAGAATGAAGACAATCAAAGGGAGAATTTGTTCCATACGAGATGTTTGGTCCAAGGAAGAGTATGTAACATGATCATTGATAGTGGAAGCTGCAGCAACTTGGTGACTAATGAAGTTGTTGAAAAGTTGCAACTAGGAACCGTTCAACACCCACGCCCTTATAAGTTGGGTTGGATGAACGATTGTGGAGAAATCAGGATCGACAAGCAGGCCAACATCACGTTCAAAATTGGAACGTATGAGGACACGGTGCTATGTGATATCGCCCCTATGCACGCATGTCACATCCTACTTGGGCGACCTTGGGAATATGATCGGGATGTCACACATAAAGGGAAAACAAAAATCGTTTTTGTTTTACATTTTAGGGCAAGGATTTCATACTCAAGCCCATGACACCCACGGAAGTCACTGAGTACTATGAGAAGAAGAAGAGCAAAGAGGATAATGCTAAGAATAAAACCTTGATGATACGGAACGTAGATAAGGCAGGACCACCACGTGTAGATCCATTCTCATGTCTTGTTTTCAGTTTTATTTGCAAGGAGTTCTTATCCTCTATATTCGAGATAGGTATGTTGGAGAGTCTCGCTGGATCTCTCAAGGACATACACGGATCGATAGCAGTCTACTATTGGAGAGACATAGCTACTTCATTTCCTTCTTTGAGTATTGTTACTCTCTTTGAGGATATTTGCCTAGAGATTATTGTGCAGGTTGATCTACTAGACCTCAGCCCCACATCCTATGATCATAATGTTCATCACAAGGAAATGTTCTCATCTCTTCGAGATAAGGCATTGAGGTTATTAGGTGCTAACTTCACACCTTATCCGAATAGTAGCTGCATTTTATCAATTCGAGTTGGTACTTCCGGAAGGAATAGAACCATGAAGAAGGAATTGCCGATCTAGAGAAAGGAGAGGCCACGGCTGGACTCATTTCGTCCCATTCCAAGGCAAGGATTGACGCACAGGGAACAAATGCACAAGGAGGACGACCCCAA
Source organism: Fagopyrum tataricum (assembly GCA_002319775.1). Lineage (NCBI taxonomy): Eukaryota > Viridiplantae > Streptophyta > Magnoliopsida > Caryophyllales > Polygonaceae > Fagopyrum > Fagopyrum tataricum. Next base: position 21,052,671 of record CM008285.1, read on the forward strand.
GGATCCCACTGAGCCAGAAATGCCATTTTCGCAGGGATCAAGTCCAATCTTCGTGGATTCGAAGTCGAATCCTTTCCAAGAAAAAAGGAGGATGATGCAAGAGCATCTGGAAGCTTAACCTCAACACTCCGAATGACGAGACAAACCAAGAAGAGTCGGACTAATAGAGAGGAGGATCACGAGCTAGTACAAAAAGGAACGTGCAGCCCAGACGTGGAGCAAGCAATATGTCCACGAGATTCACATGAAGAAAAGGTGTGTCGGGCTGCCTTTGAAGGAAGGAGATTCTGGGCTAATTTAAGTCACTAAAATAGGCCCAGTTTCTTATTTTATTTCAGCTCATTCTTGGACATCTTTTAATAAAGATGAGCTTGCTTTTAACTATTGTTTTGAACTTTTAGACTTGTTTATTTCCAGCCATGAGTTTGTTACTATCTTTTTTAGATGATCTTATCTCTTAAAGATTTGATCATATCCTTTTGTTAGAAGATCATCTCTCTTAAAGATTTGATCTTATCTTTTCATATCTTTTTAGCTAGTTTGGGCTCGATCTTGGATCAAACCCGCAACCCGTTTTGGCTCAGACTCCACGCCCCCTCTGCCTATATAAGGCATGAGCTGGACGTTGTTTTGATTATCAGATTTTGAATAAACGCATTTGAATACTCTTTAGTATTTACTTCTCTCGTGGAATAAATGGAATTCTATTCAAACCCTGGACGGTGGAATCACGTCCAAACCCTAGTTTGGAGCCTTGGGAAAGCCGTCCATCTTGGTGCAGATTCTAAGATCGATCTCTCTTCGATCTCCAGGCGACTTCTTGTGCTTTGGGAACAATCGCGTCTTTCCCTTCAACATAAGATTATAGCGGAAGAGTTCCTTTTAGGGATTCAACCAGTCTATCCAGCTACGATCCAGCCATCCTCATTGGATCATTCATCCATCATATCGACGTTTTCTATACCATCTCCACGCCTTTTCCATCTTCTCTTTATCTTAAGTTCTTGGTGTTGAAAGATCGGGCAACCTCACGGCTAACCCCGTATCAAGGTGCTAGAGTCCGGACGTCAGTGCCACAACTGTGGCCAGCATGGACATCTTTGAGCCTAGTGTCAGAGGCCGATTACTACCTGTTTTGCTTGCGGTAAGTTAGGACATAGGGCTACATTTTTTCGCCAAGGAGGAGCTCATATTGATCATGATTATTTTTACTAGTAAGGCCAATCGACACTAGAAGAGGAATTGTCCCAAGTTCTTTGAAGACAAAAAGAATGGAATTATGAGTTCCATCACTTCGGGTATTTATGTTATTGATAATGACAACAAATATTCTCACAATAGAGTTTGATCCCGCTTGGGTATTAAATACCTCTTGTGGTGCTCACATTATTTCTTATGTGAAAGAACTAAGGAATAAAAGGCATGTGAAGAAAGGGGAGATAGACGTGCGTGTTGAAAATGGAGCAAGTGTTGTTGCACTTACCATGAAAGATTTAGTTTGTATTTACCTTCTTTTTAGTATCATAATTGAATGATTGTTATTTTATTTCATGCATTACCAAAAATTTTATTGCAGTTGCATTATTACATTTTGAGGGATTTAATTTTAGCATTAAAAATAGAGTTACGTTTGTTTTTAGAAACAATGTTTTTTATTCAAGTGCACCAATGAGTAATGAATTTTTTGTATTGAATCTCAAATCGATCGGATATATGATATAAATAACAAAAGTTTTGAAAGCAAATAGTTTGATTGTGGCTTGCCTATGACATTGTGAATTGGGCCATAATAGTGTTAATCGCATGAAGTAGCTTTGTAAAGATGGACTTCTAAAAGACATGGATTATGAATCTATTGATCCATGTGAATCATGTGTAATGGGTAAAATGACAAGATCACTTTTCAAAGGAACCAATGAAGAGGCTACTAAATCATTAGGAAAAATACATACTTGTGTATGTGGGCCAATGACCATATAATCTAGAGGTGGCCAACTACAAATACTTTGTTACGTTTATAGATGACACGAGTAGATATGAATTTATTTATGTAATATCATATAAATCGGAATCCTTTGAAAAGTTCAAGGAATTTCGTTATGAAGTAGAGGCTCAAATTGACAATAAAATAAAATCGCTTAAATTGATCGTGGTGGTGAGTATTTGAACCACAAATTTGATCATATGTGAAAATTTGTGGGATAGTAACATAGTTGTCGACCTGAAGAACACAATTGAATGGTACGTGTGTCTGAAAGAAGAAACATGACCTTGTTAGTACATGTTCGAATCAATTATGAGTTTTGTTGATCTTTCGGTATCCTTCTAGGAATATGCCTTTACATTAAGCATGACTCCGTAAATAACCGTAGACAAAACTCCATATGAGATATGGACTGGAAAAGTTCCAAAGTTGTCTTTTTTCCTAAAAAATAGGGACGTGAAGCTTATGTAAAGCCCTTACAAACAGAGAAATTTGCCCCTAAATCAAATAAATGCTTTTTTAATAGGGTATCAAAAAGGAAGTTTTGGATATTTACTTCTACACTCCAACTCAACAAAAGGTGTTTGTTGCCAAAAATAGTGTCATTTTGGAATGAGAGTTCCTTTCCAACAAGTCAAGTGTGAGAAATATTCATCTTGAAACAGTTCAAGATGATGAAGAGCAACAAACTCAACAACAAGATGAATGGACAATATCGTTGATGAGATGATTACTTTGAAGGCTTAGGGCCTCAGATCATCCAAGAGCCAAAACAAGAGGATCTATAAAATAATTGTGGATCATGATCCGGATTCAGTTGTTGAACAAATTGAACCCACTCGTAGATCCAAAAGGTCAAGTGTACAAACAAGACGTTATGAGGATTTCATCTTACATCTTTATGTTCTTGTTTTAAAACATAATTCTAAATATAAACAAGCAATGACGGGTCCAGACTCCAAGAAATGGCTTGAGGCCACGAGGTTCGAAATGGATTCTATACTTGAAAAACAAGTATGAGACTTGATAGATTTGCTAGATGAGGTAAAATCCATAGGAAGCGAATGACTATTCAAACTCAAATCTGACAAGGATGGAAATTTATCCGTTTACAAGGCAAGACTAGTTACCAAAGTTTTTAGACAGATTCATGAAATAGACTATGACGAGACATTTTCACTAGTTGTCATGATTAGATCTATTAGGATGATCCTAGCTATTTCCACATATTATGATTGTGAGATATTTAATGTGAATGATTTTTTGGATGAGGATGTGTACATGACACAACCTGAAGGTTTTGAAGATCCAAATGATGTTGGGAAGGCATGCAGGCTTAAGAAGTCCATTTATGGACTTAAGAAAACATCAATGAGTTGGAACTTTCGATTTGATGAAAATATCAATATTTTATTTCATTTGATGCAAAGAGGATCCTTGTGTTGACAAGAAGTTCAATGAAGTAAGGTAGCCTTATGAGTCTTGTATGTGGATGAGATACTACTTATTAGGAATTGCATTCCGATGCTATAGTCCATAAGGAAATGACTAAAGAAATGTTACTTAATTAAAGACTTAGGAAATTAAGGCCGGGCACATATGCTTCTTAGATTAAACCAAGGAACTTATATTAATAAGATTCTCGATAGATTCAAGATGCCAAGAAGGGATTTTTACCCATGCAACATGGTATATATCTCAAAAAGATGTAGTGTCCTAAAACACTTGTTGAGCTTGAGAAGATGAACCATATCCCATATGCTTCTACTATAGGATCTATCATGTTCATGGTATGTACGCGTCTTGATTTCTTAGTATATGGGGGAGATGAAAATTTGACCGTACAAGGCTACACTAATGCAAGCTTTCAAGATGACCGAAATGAATTTGAATATCAATCAGCTTATATATTCGTATCCTTAACGTAGGAGTTGTGAACTAGAGGAGCTCAAAGCAAGATACAATAGCGGATTCTACAACAAAGGCTGAGTATATTTATACAAGTGAAGCAAAAAATGAGGTTGTTTGGATAAGGAAATTCTTAGATGGACTTAGTGTTGTTCCTAGCATTTCAGTGTCTAACAACATCTATTGTGAAAACAATGGTGTCATAGCCCAGGCAAAGGAACCGAGTTCGAGCACCAAATTCAGACACGTAAAGAGGAAGTATTACCTTATTCACCGCATCATCATCGATGGTGACATTAAGATGTATGTGTATGGTGCATATTGATGACAACATTGCAGATCCATTGCCTAAGCATATGTCTAGGCCTAAGCATGAGAGTCACACTAAGGCTAAGAGTCCCAAGCACATTTGGAAAATGACTTTGAGTTTTCTTTTATATTACAATGTGTATTTATGAGTGTTGGACACTAGTTTTATGTTTGACTTGTGATAACATGAATTTTTGACCTAGTTTAGTAGAGCATATAGGTAGATTTCCCTTTTCGCATGCATGTTTTAGCCTTAGTTTGTGTTCTTTATACTTGTTCAGTGCAACTTTGCGAGATAGATGTCTACACACGCTTTTGGTGACTTTGTAGGTACTTTGGCGTGTTTTGGAGCTAAAACGATACATTTGAGGATCAAGCCTCGGAATGGATGCTTTGGAGTGATCATGCAGGCATGGGAAAGGAGGAAAAGACGAACTTAGAGCAAACGAGATGAAACACCCGAAATGTGAGAAATCTCGGCCGAGACCCATGCCATCTCGGCCGAGATCCATGTATCTCGTTCGAGGTTGGAAGTTTATGTCGTAAAATCTTGGGTATCATCTCGGCCCCGATCTCGGCCAACCCGACCGATATGCCCTGGACGCTGAAGACGAAGTCGAAATCTCATACCCGAACCGTCATGATCTCGGCCGAGATTTCTGATTGAGATTCCCTGAGCGTCGCGTTTTATTTTATTTTTGGATCCTTTTTAGCTCAGCCCGTTCTTTGGAAGGTTGTTGGGTATAAAAGGGAAGCTCCAATTATTTTCCAAGGTTCCGAATTATTCTCCAAAAAGGCTCATATTGAGAGTGCCGCTTTTCCCTTCTCCTTGCTCTACACCATTTTCACCATTGTTGAACTACATTGAGTTTTAGGAAAGATTCAGGCTTTTTCATTTCATTCAGTTCAGATACGCTGCGCGATACTGGGATTTTGTCATTTTGTTAGTTTCCGATTAATAAAGATGAGTACTTTCTTTATTCCTTTTGTTATTTCATATTTTATGCATTTCTCTATTGAATTGATTGTTGAATTGATTATGTTGATTGTTGGCTAGAACTCTTGTGATTCCAAGGTGAATAGGGAATTGTTTATGCTTTGGACTATGATGGAATAGTTTGTGCTTAATGTTTGGTTTGAATAGCCTTGAAAATCCTAGTGTTTAGTTTAGACTTGCACCTAGTTAGAATCCTTCTAGCTAGTAACCTAAGTTGGAGTTGAGACCTACCCGGTGATATACCTTCTTAGATACCTTAGAGAACTGATCATGGGTAATAGAGATGCAAATCTCTATTGGGTTGAGTGTGCTTAGATTCTCTGCTGAGTTAGGTAATTCCTGAGACTTACCCGGTAAAGGTTACCTTATCCTTAGTTGGTTAATTTGGTTTGTTTAGTATTTCCCTCCTCTCTACCTTGAGACTTATCCGGTAATAGGTGGTTGAATTTGGAACTAGATGGTCTTGAGACTTACCCGGTAATAGACCATCAGTCTAGAAACGTTCTTCCATGCGGTTTGTCAACCTTAGATGCCTTGAGAGTTGTCCTGAGTCCATGAGTATAAACAATGACCTTGAATCCTTGAAATCTGTTTTCTCATATTGATCAATCGTTTGTTATTTGCTTTACTTAGTTTTCAATCAAATATGATATTTGATTGCGAACTTTACAAAACTCCTTCAAAAACATTTGCTCCTTCTTCCCTTCTTTTCCAACTTTTATTCTTATTTCTGGATTTACTCTATTTTAGATCATTATTGCAAATAATTCATTTAATCCATGAGATCGACCTTGGAGTACTTACTCATCCTGCATATGATCCATACATTGTGGGTTCGCTGCAATTGAGTGGTTATATTATAATAAAGGTTTATGGGGGTGTAAAAATTTAAAGCATACCGTGATTTTTACTAACTTGTGAATCTTTATCATTATTGATAAAGGTTTATGGGGGTGTAAAAATAGCGAACAACTTGGTTATATTATGATATGTGATATTTCATCCTTATTTATATATTGTTTAGATCGATATTGAATAATATGTCCAAATAATTATTATTAACAAATGATATCACTTAGGGCTTGTTTGGTATCGCTAGGAATCATTCTCGGGAACGGAATGATTCCGAATCAATCAAAAACTATGTTTGTTTAGAGGTCTTTTTGCACATGAAATTGATCTAATCATTTCCATTTTCATTCCTTCCCTTTAATCGATTCCATTTCGTTTTCATTTCATCACTCCAACCAAACAGGAACTTAAAGTGTTCTGGTGATGAAACTCCATTAAGTGAAATGAAGTTTTGATTTGTTTAAAGTGTATAATTCGAAATGATCAATTGGACATGCATGATTTTAGAGGAATTCTGTTTGGTGCCCTTGAGGTTTTGACTTTTCCACTTGGTTCCCACTGAGTTTCAAAATTCCGGTTGGTACCCTTAGGGTTTGTCCATTTTCCGGTATGTGCCCAATCTTATTAAAACGTTAGTTTTTTTCATTAGTAATTCAATACAGGTAAAAAGAAAAGGAAGGGGAAAAAACCACGTAGTTACGTCTTCGTCTCCTTCGCTCAAGCATCCTCTCTCCTTCGCAGGACCTAGTGGTTGATTCGGAGATATATCGATCTTCTCTTCGCTCAATTTCGATTCTCTTGAAATTTCTCTTCGGTGAACCGGAATAAGCCACCTTCTCCTTTGTCATCTCTACAAATCAGGTACCTTTTCCTTGCCCATTATATACTGAACCGTTAGTAGCCTTCAATGGAGCTACTCTTCTTCTCTCTAGATCTGTACATACGGTCAATTGGATGAATTTTTGCTGTCAAATCTGCTCTATTTTGCTGTCAATTGGCTGAATTCAGAAAACAGCAAAAAAAAAAAAAAGCAGGAATCAAAATCCGCAAAAAAAAATCAGCAAAAAATCAGCCAATTCAACCATTTGACAGCAAAAATTCAGCCAATTGGCCGAACCTAATAGATCTAGAGAGAAGAAGAGTAGCTCCATTGAAGGCTACTAACAGTTCAATATATAACCAGTGTATTATCCGTGCCCTGCACGGGTGTTTTTTTATATATTACTAATAAAAATAATTCCTATATTTGTAAATGTGTAATAAGATAGTAGAAATTTCTTGAACCAAGACCTCCTAAAGAATGCTTGAACTTTAGATCCTTTGATAATATACATTATTATAAAGTTAATACTTAACTATTAAAAAATATATGCATATAACGATTTTATTGAATACTAAAAATAACAAAGAACAACAATAACATAGAACTTACATTCTCGTCAATACACACCATCTCTTTTCCAATTATAACCGGAACCTTCAATGAAAGGTCAAAAATATCTCATATACACATTACTCGTATACGTATCTTGATATTGGAACTGGACTTCATGCCTAAATCGTTGATTAAGGTGAACTTGTTTTCCATAACGTACATAAAAATTTAAGATATCATTAATACAAATTCAAAATAAAATTATAATAGGATATAGAAAGAAATCCTACTACGGATGGTAAAGTATTGAAAACGAAGGAGGTTGAGAATGAGGTGTATTGGTGGATGAATATTGATTGCTTTATATAGTAGTAGAATTAGGGTATTTTTAAGTATCGTAACTTCTCGTGCAATTTAACTTTCGATGCAATATTTTAATTTCATATATATCTGATTAATATTTAGAGATAAACTTCTCGTCCATATCCACTTATCCGATTATATATATATTTTTTAATTTTAATTCTTATATTTGCCTGAATTCAGCTCACATAATTTACGTCCTTTTTCTGATGTGTGGAATCAACTCGAAATATATCAATAGTTTTTTAATAATTATTTTGTTGATCAACTATGAAATATATATTCGAATATCAATAACTTTTTAAAAACGTACGTGTGTGTATATATATATATATAAAATCATAAATTCTCGTACTATTTAACTTCCGATGCAATCTTCTGATGACGTAATTGATATTTTTTTTATCGATAAATTTGTTTGTTTATATATATATTTTTTTATAGATATAAGATTTTATTTTTTTAAAACGGACGTTTATATATATAAATATTTTTGAAATGATTTTAGATTAATTTCTTTTGATAATGGGATTTAAAAACCACTTTTTAAAAAAGATTTTAGGAGCTGCGCTAAATCTGGCACTAACACGTGGCTAATTATGCTTCTGTTTTAATAGATATATATAGGATGGGCAAGATTTGTAGAGATGACAAAGGAGAAGGTACTTGATTCCGGTTCACCGAAGAGAAATTTCAAGAGAATTAAAATTGAGCGAAGGGAAGATCAATATATTCTCGAATCAGCCACTACGTCTTGAGAAGGAGAGAGGATGTTTGAGCGAAGGAGAAGAAGAGGTAACTAAGTTTTTTTTCCTTCCTTTTCTTTTTACCGGTATTGATATTGAATTACTAACGGAAGAATTAAAAAAAATAACGTTTTAATAAGATTGGGCACAAACCGGATGGGCAAACCCTAAGGGCACCAACTGAAATTTTAAAACTCAGTAAAGCGGAAAAGTCAAAACCTCGAGGGCACCAAACGGAATTCCTCATGATTTTATTAGTAACTATATTGTAAAGTTGACTAATAGTGTCAGGTTTCATTGGTTATAGAGAGATGGAGATGTCTAGTCATTACATATATGTGTATGGATGATACATGTAAGACTAACCCAACTCAAGATTCTCCAAATGAGATTGTGGCGTTGTAAGTTATACCATGATTAGTAGATTCCTTATACATGGATGTCACTATATATTCAATAAAACATTAAGAGACAAATGTATCTTAGATATGAATGTCACTATATCTTCAATAAAATTTTAAGGCACAAATGTATCTTAGAGAAAAATTTGACTTTACTAAACCACAACAACCCGTAAATGAATGAAGTGGATTAACAAAATTGCGATACGTAACATATGAATGACATTGTCATACGTTCTAATCACAAATTTGTGTAGTATTCATGTACAACAGTGTCCATCTTTTAAGTTATTATGTAACTATAAGCCAAAACCTTGAAAATGAACACTAGAGACAATCAAAATAATAAATAGTTGACCCCCTTTGATTACTCACCTATACATGGGTATCTTGTAAGCGTTGAAAAGGCCACCCGAAATGGCACAAAGTAGGTATACTATTAGCTTCAATGACACGTTCCTACTTCCTAGGGAGGGAGAGGTTGTTCAATTAAGATCTCCTATATCACTGATATATGTATCACTCTTACATGATGATTGGTTGAATCTAAATAAAAAAGTAAAAAAATAATAGTGCTTTACGAGAAAAATAATAAACAAAAACAATTTCACCAATCACGCAATAAGGATACAAGGATACATGAAGTGAGTGATACAGGAGATCTTAACCGGAGGTTGTTGCTTTGGCAGATCAACCCTACTAAAATATCTACAAGAAGCTACAACAAAGTAGGGTTTGTTTATTATTGCAGATGAGGTGAGAAACGACGACCCAAATTCATATGTATATATGTCAAGGAAACTATTCTCTCCTTTTCCATACACCACTCATATTATGTGTCCCCTTCAATTCTGTCTTTTATCATCAAGATTTGGTATCATGTGATTCCTTCATTTGTCAAACACAAGTTCTTTCTAATAGATTTTTTTGTGTGCATATATATATATATGCACAAAAAGGAGACGAAATTTAATAAATCAAACACAACATTCTCTTCATAATCAATCCTACAATGTCTAGGGATATTTTTGCTTTCCAGACCCATCAGTACCAGAAATAAATGTGCATACCAAATAACAAGACAAAGCAGATGCCAAAGAATTTGAAGAGTAACAATGCCTTTCCAAGCATAATCAGCTAAAGAGTTCATTCACCACCAAACAAGGCAAGATAACAAGTTCTGGTTTCGAGTCATCAATCAAATCTTTCATATATTAATCAACAACACATTGATAACCTCCATTTCAGTCAGATTATACCAAATCCTATAATGGACGATGATCACGCAAAGTAGTGATCAGTCTAACACCATCCCTATATTGGTTTCTTGGCTTGTGGCCAATGGCCATGAGAAAGAGTCATAGTATTGATATCTCTTTAAATTCAGGATGAAAGGGACAAGATAGATTTCGCAGGTACCAACAGTGCTACGACACAGCGTTCTGGTTTCAAGTACTTCCGAAACACTCCTTGAAGTTTGTTCTGTTCTGCTTTTAAGTGTAGTGTCACAAGCAATTTAGAACAATCCCTGAAACCAAAACATACCAAATTTTTAGTATTCAGTTCAAAAAAACAGACTTTGTATGTTATATATTATTAATATCCTTACATTAGTTGAGATTCTGTGAACTGTGTGTGCAGCTTCAGAGTCTCGGTCCAAGCAGGGCTCTTGTGGAGGGTTCGACGAGCTACGTAGACAGCAGATGCAGCCACCATTGAAGGGCAATACAGCAAGGTGGCATAGTTCAATAATGCCAGCTCTGCAAGGAAGTACACCATGTTCTCCATCTGCGTTTTCATTCAGTTAAACTATCTACACCCAAATAATCATTACAAGTGAAGGTATGGGTATTCACCTCATTGTCTGGGATAGATGCTTTGATGAATCGGGAAAGGAACATGTAAGGTGTAGGGACAGTTATGTTCCATTCAAGCTTGCCCAGAATGATTTTCTCCGTTCTCAGAAGTTGCTCGCTAGTATACACATAGTCTGATATGCACACAAATTCCCTGACCTGCAACGAGAAACGCAATGATAGAGTTTCATACTCTATTTCCTACCTATCATGATCAAACAATCTTAACAATTAAGTATCATATATACCTGTGGAGCCCAAATCTCCTCATACTTGCAGGCAATTAGCAATGCAGCCATACCCACTAGTTGCAGTTCTTTCCTTGGTACTGCTTTTATGGAGAGGAATCGATCAACTACATTGATGGCGAGATAAAGAGTTTCCGGCATAAGTTTAAATTTGTTATGGACTTCAATCAACCAATCAACCAGAATAGCCCTCATCTTTTCATTAAGGTCTGGCTGTGAGTCCATGTAATTATGACGAGGTTGTGTCTCATTCTAAAACATAAAAGGAAACAGCTGAGTACACTAACATTAGCATTAGCACCACAGGGGTTACAAATAAAAATTAAGTACCTCAATTAGCTTGTAGAATTTGTAGATATCCTCAACATACTCAACAACAGCTAATTCATTGTCAATATCAGCAGCATCTATATCAACAATCAAGTCATTTGGTTTATTGTAAGCCAAAAGTCCACAAGCAGCCTGTAAATAAGATTAGTGTTACAAAGGCAACATCAATTAGGTTTATGTAAGAGAAAAATCAAAACTTATACAGAGATTATTACCCTGCTACGAGCAGTGAGAATAGAAGTTGTAGTGGCAACTTTCTTACTCCTTGCTGAATCTTGGCAACCAGCATTAGACTCTTTAGTATCCACTTTCTTCTCATTTGTAACCACGATCACTTCCTTGTGTGGCTTTGGCTTGATAGTAAGCGCTTTCTCTTTTGCCAGCGGCAAAGCCTTTTTGGTAACTTGTTGAACACCATTCACAGCATTCTCGGTTTTCTTACAAAACAAGAAACTCAAAAATCAGCAAAATACATGAAAACACCAAGCTAATTCAAATCAAGTTAGTTATCCAATATTGATTGAAACCTTCTTGTTGTTATCAATCAAAATTCCTGCTCCTACCCGTGGCTTGACCAGCAAATGGGCACCGAATTTCCTATGAAAATAAATAAGAGGTCGAATCAGAAAGTGCTAATGAGTCAATGGTTTATAAGTATATCATATAGGAGGGAAGCAGATTAACCTTATAACTGGTCTGGAAAGCTGAACCCGTGGCTTCACTTCTAGTGCCTTTAAAGTGACTAGATTCCCAATATCATTCAGGACTCTCCTGCTGTTTCTCCCTTCCCTTTCCATACCCAAGTTCTTCTGCTTTCCTCCTTCACCTACTACCTCTTGGCCTATTCAAGGTGCAATTCAAATATCATACTTCCAATTCGCAACGCCCTCAGGGTTAATTGCAGAATAAACAGTATACAAAAGAACTATAAAAGCAGAAAGTACGCATCAAGAAATTTGGCATAATCGCGTTAATTAGCGAGAATTTATCCTTTACTGAATTTCTCTAGAACCTAGGGTTTCGATCTTTCCACAATCAGATGTCAATCATGTTCAATTTTTCCAGTCAAATCGAAAGCGAAAGACGCTAACACGCGAAAAGAGAAAAAAAAAAAAAAAAAAAAAAAAAAAAAAAGGTAAGAACGAGAGAAACACCATTTGGTTGCTGAGAAACTGTCAATCTCGAAGCCATTGCTGCTACTTGTTTTACTTTCTCTTCCCGTTTAATCTCCTTGCCCTCTCTGTGGTATGATCTTGAAGAAATTCAAAACAACGAATCAAGAAGAAGGATATTGTGAAGAGAATAAGAGAACAAAAGTCTTGTAGAAGCTACATTTAGAGGGAAGAGCGTCTGCATATTTGCACTGTCCAACGGTCATATAATTTCTTTCCCAAATTGGAAGCGTAGGATTAGTCTTGATCCAATGGCTTTGCTCTGCGGCTTGCCCACTGAATTTTTCCTTGTCCTTTTTTTTTATTTTTTTATTTTTACTGATTTACTGATCTCTTTGCATTAAATACAAATATAAAATCTCCATCAATAATAAATATCAATATAAAATTATAAAAATCTATATATATAAATTTGGAAAATATCATTCAAATATTTGGTAGAAACATCGATTAACCTATTTTGTAAAGGAAAAAATATTATCATAAAGACTTTGTGTAGTTGTATTGAATTTACCAATTTGGCATATTAATGAAATTTTCTCGAAATATAATTGAAATCTTCTCGAAATCTATATCTATATTATATACTAAAGTAAATGTAATAAGGTATAAGTATCGCGTTCGTTTCGCTTACTTGTTGCATTGAGAATTAAAGTCATCAAATTTTTTTCTTTTATATATATAAATTAAAAAAATTATATTTAAATTATATTTTACTTCCATTCTCATTAAAATTAAAAAAAAAATTCCTAATCAAAATATAACTTTTATAATTAGAAAAATTTTATTATAAAAGTATCTAACTCGTGATCACAACTTCTATTTAAATTATATTTTATGATCTATTTCCCTTCTTTAGTAAAATAAAATAAAACAACTTCTTTCAAATTAGATTAGATTTTATTTCCAAATTTTATTTAAATTAGATATTCATTTTATATATGTCCGAGTATTTATAAATTTAAAATATACAAAATTTTATTTCAAAACATTTGAAAAATAAAATAAATTGTGTATATTAGATCCACGCGCACATGGTACGGGAATTAAACCAGTATTATACTAAAGTAGGGGTAATAAAGCTGACTTGTCGCACGTATACATTATATTTTACTTCCATTATCATTAAAAAAAATTATAATTTTTAAAAATTAAATAAGTTTTTTATATTAAATCAACCAGTACTAGTTTAGGGTTGGGCACAAATCTCGCAAATCCCGGACCCGTCCCTGTCCCGTCCCGATCCGTCCCAATCCCGGTGGTTTTTTATCCAAAAATTTTAAATCCCGTCCTCAAAAAATATTGCGGGACGGAACATGGGTCTTACCATCCTCATCCCAGGCCCGTCCCGTCCCGCATATATTAAATTTTAAATATAAATTAAATAATTAAATATATAAACCTAAGGAGTAGTGATCATTATGTAATTTTATTCTTATAAAATTAACAATTGTCCAAATATATCTACAAAGGGTAAAAGAAAAGTAAATTCGGTTGCGGCAATATTGCCAAAAGAGTAGTGATCATTATGTAATTTTGTTCTTATATTTTATTTTGGACGTTAGACTTGACAAGTTAATAATGTTTTGTAAACCTTGTTGCGACATTCTATTTTGATGTATTTCGTTTTAAGGATATCAAAGAAATATTTCCTTTCGTAAATTGTTACTTTTAAATGAAAAGACAAAAACAAATTTTATATAGATCATGCGGGATCGGTCTCATCCCGTCCCAGTCCCAACCGGAATAGGGCCCAATGATTTTTAGTAAAAAAATTTAAGGCCCGTCCCGACCCCGTCCCATATGTAATGGCCGGACGGGATGTGGGATGACCTTAATCCGTCCCGTCCCGTCCCATGTCCAACCCTAGGTACCATGTACAGGAATTAAACTAGTGTTAGACTAAAGCACATATAATAAAACTTAATTACGTTCGTTTAGCGTACGTGTGTCACTGAAGATTAATGTCACCGTATTTCTTTTTTAATAAAAAAAATTACAAAAAATCTATTTAGATTATATTTTACTTTCGTTATCATAAAATAAATTCTTTTTAAATTACATACAAATTTTATAATTAACAAATTTTGCTTAATTACGAAGTACGTTACTTCCATTCTAATCACAATATGTAACTCAGTTTGAGATCCATCGGCGGCTAGGGTTCAACTTCAGTGGCGGCTAGGGTTAACTCCGGTGGTGGCGGCTAGGGTTCAGTTTCTACGTCGCCGACGAATCGTTCCTTTATTGAATTTCCTTCCTTGTAGCCGACGAAGACTTCTCTGGTGTAATCAGTTTTCAATTAGTGGTCGTGACTTAGATAGCTTCTATAATGGCGAACAGCGAATAGCGACTTTACACCCTTGAGATAATTGAGGAATAGAACAGCGACGGCGAACAGAGACAGCGGCCAAGACCGTGTACAGAGACCTGCGGGACAGTAAAGAAGGAATTTGACGGCGCAAGGAAGAAGGAATCCGGAGAGATTCATGGATCCTTTATTCTCGGTGTTTGCGCAAGGAAGAGCAAGGCGGCCGACGGCGTTGTTCCCGGTGGAGTTAGAGGCGGCGGCTAGGGTTTGCCCCGTTTTGGGACAGTGAACTAGGGTTTGAACTGGTACAACAAGGCGGCTAGGGTTTACAGTGGGTTGGGGTTTGCTCCGTTTTTTGTTAGTTTTATATAAAACACTGTTTTTCTTCAAAAAAAATGATAAAAAAGAAGAAAGTTGCTTGGTTGTTTTTTATGGAAAATAGGGAAGGCAATGACTTTCTTTTTGTCCGTTTAGTTCCTTTTATGGGTGTTGTGGTGGTAGGGATGGAAGTAGAGATTTCTCTTGTTTGGTTGTCATTTGAAAAGACAACACCTTTTTGCAGGTGAGCGCAAGAATGAGATTTGGGACATCCTTGAGTTTAACCTTGATGTTTTTATGGCGTTTGTGGAGGTTTTGACTGTCCTCAGGACGTGGTTGTGTGGCCGATGTATGTGTCTTCATGCTTTGAGTCGTGAGTGCCGTCACACTAATGGTTATGTTTCTACTTTTGGTGAGGATGGTGAATACATTGTAGGTATTTCGAAGCCGATGGCGGATGTCTCAGAGTTGGTTGTTGCTGAGCATATTGTAGTTGATTGGGGTTTGGTGCTTGATGCTGGTCTATTGGAGAGGATTATGCGAGTTCCTGTTACTACTGTGAAAAGCATCCCTCATAATTGTCGTTTAAGCTTTTCTCAAGCGTTTTTGGGTGCTCTTCTAAAGGTGGCGGCCTAGCCAAGTTGTGTGGTTGCTTAGGTTAGGTTGTTTTGCTTCCTCGTTGTACGTTGCAGGTGTTCAAGCTTATGAGCAGGCGAGATAGAAGATAAGGAGGTAAGATCAGCGGATTTTACTGGCCTTGTCGACTTGGGGAGAAGTTGATGGTGTTTCTAGGCTTGTACGTGCTTTGCTAGGCGGTTCAGAGCATAAACCTGTTGTTATTGTTGATGGCAGCTCAAAGAATGAAGAAAGTTGGGAGAGGAACCCTAATACAAGCAGTGTCTTCGTAAGATTTCAGATGGGCATTTTACGGCTGTTGTAAAAGTTTTGTGCTCCTCTGGAGTAGCTTCTTATAGTGATGAGACTTTGAAGACATTAAAGGCTAAACATCCCTTCAAACCTCCTCTTTCTAAGCCTTGTTCTACTTTTCATGAACCACCCCTCATTGTTGATTTGATTTTTACATGCATCAAGTCTTTTCCCAAAGGAACCTCTTGTGGTAGAGATGGTTTGAGAGCACAACACCTTTTAGATGCTTTGTGTTGTGAGGGCTCTGCGGTTGCCACAGGTCTTTTGAGAGCGCTTTGATAACATGATTTATCGACCTAGTTTAGTAGAACATATAGGTAGATTTCTCCTTTCCGCATGCATGTTTTAGCCTTAGTTTGTGTTCTTTATGTTTGTTTAGTGTTACTTTGCGAGTATAGATGTCTACACATACTTTTGGTGACTTTGTAGGTAATTTGGCGTATTTTGGATCTAAAACGATGCATTTGAGGATCAAGCCTCAAAATGGATGCTTTGGAGCGATCATGCGAGCATAGGAAGGGAGAAAATTTCACCGGACCCTTACCCTAACAACAATTTCACCGGACCTTAGCCTGACAACAATTTCACCGGACTTCACAATGGGTCCCGACCCTTAGCCTGACAACAATTTCACCGGACCTTCCAACAAGGCACAAATAAAGGCAAAACTCGAAAACGTTTATAATGTATGCGAGACACTGAAAGGTAAGAATACAACGTGAAAACTCAACCGAGTCCTCAAAACAACATAACCTGATATGAAGTCTAAACGTACGACAACATCCATGAACAACAATATGAAACATAATCCAAAAATGCCCCCGTCCTATAATGTACGGAGACCCCGACTGTCCACTCCTCCGCCTCACTCGGCGGCATCCCTAACCTGCAAGTCATCTACACAAACGGTTTAAAACCGTTACCTAATATTCTAAGCATTAAAAAAAGCGGTGAAGGCACAAACACATACATAACACAAAACATAAATCACACAAGTCCGGTTTACTATCTTTTTATTATTAAGTCGTATCCCGTTCTAATTCAACTTTTGTTGTGACACGAGAACCATCGTGGTCGCGCCCCGGTCCCCCCTTCCGGCGAGAATGGTATGGATGCACCCGACCATATCACCCGCCGGGCCAGTCGCCGGGATCCCCCTAGACTTCACGCAGAGCCTAGGCAAGAGGTCACCGCCCGTTATCATACACTTGGGCCAAAACATATATATAAGGTCGGTGGTCCTAATTACCGGTTTTAATGTTATACAAGAACATAAACACACACCACCAAACACACATCAATGCTAATACATAAAATACGAGCTAAGTAAGTCCGGAGACTTACCTCGTCACCACACTCAAGTCACCACACTCTTGCTTCCTTAAGGAGGAAGCCCACAACCTGCTCACAAGAGATATGCATATCAATACATACTCACGCTCAAGAAGTCTTAGACTTCACTCTAGTGATCTATGCAAGATCACCTAACCCTCAAGCTAGGAATGCATCCTAGGTCCCAAGTACTCATCACACTCTCCACACATGAAACAGCCCACAACAGTCCATAATTCCACAAGAGTAATCCTCAACCAAAGAGGCACAAGCTAGCCTAGAAGGTCCATCATGCTCACATGCTCATATCCATCACTTACATCGAGCCTTAAGGGCTCCTAGGTTTACAACCACTACGTGGCATTCCAAACTACTCTAGATCCATCCTAGGCATGCTACTAACATGATCCAACATCAATACTAAGGAAGGAACGAAGAGGAAAGGAGAGGAGGAACCTACTGTTGCCGAAACCGCAACAACGGAGTCAAGCAGGCGCCCCCTGCGGACACAGGAGCCGCCTTCGCGGAACTAGGAGCCGCACCCGCGGAGGACTGCGTCGCCTGCTAGGAGCCGCCCCCGTGGTCTTGCCGAGCCGCACCCGCGCCGGTTCCGAGCCGCACCCGCGGCCGTGCCGAGCCGCGTCCGCGCCTTGTGTCACACCGCACCCGCGGCCGTCCGCCACCGCCCCTGCGCCCGTGTCAAGCCGCACCCGCGGCCCTCCGCTGCCGCTCCCACGCCCGTCCGCTCCCGCGGCTGTGCTGAGCCGCCCCCGCGGGTTCTGCGCAGAACGTTGTCTTCGACTTTGGATCTTTTGCTCCAAAGTCCTTCTTCTCTTGCTGGATCTTCTCCAAACACCCACCACGGGTCTTAGGCACCTCTCCTTGACCTAAACGAGCTAAGAACCTAGACATGCACAAGGGTTGAGCAAAAACCTCTCTAAGCTTCATCCATGGCCATGGATGAAAGAGGAAGGAAAAAGAAGGGAAAGAGCAGCAAGGAAGAGAGGGAAGGAAGAGGGAGAGCTTACCAACAGTTGAGATCACCTTCTGCAGTCCACAACAGATCTTCAGCACCAAGGGAGAAGAGAAGAGAGCAAAGAGAGGAAGAGGAGATGAGTGTGGGAGAGTGAAATGAAAACTAACGTGAGAAATGAGGCAAGGAGGAGAGAGGGAAGACAAAGTCTGAAAAGTGGGTGTGGGGATCAAGGGGTCAGCTGACCTCTTGTCCCACACCCGGACCGAGGGGTCGGAAATGACCCCTTGGCATTTTTAATCCGAAACGAAGGGTCGGAACGCGGAAAAAGAGGAAAAACGACGAGTCGGCTCGGGATTGTTTTAGGAATAAATCCCGGCTCTCGGCGTCTCGGGATTACGGAATAACTATAAAGTGCTCTAAGTCCGGAATAAAATTAATAAAATTCCGGACGTTACAACTAACTCCCTTAAAAACAAGTTTCGTCCCGAAACTTGTTAAACCACACTCTCCAACCAACCCGTCTCGTAACCCCGAGGGACCCTTGAAACGTACACTATCGGCTCTAATCCAAGTCTACAGAACGCATCACATCAAGACCTCGCAAGGTACTCATAATCATACAAAAATCACATAACATATAAAGCAAACAAGGAAGGTCTCGGAACTAACCCGACGACCCCATCGATGTGACTGTGTCTGCATAAAACTCGGGATAGTTCCTCCGGATACTATCCTCCGTCTCCCACGTAGCCTCATCGGCTCCTCACCTCGACCACTGAATCTTCAGCATCGGTATCTCCTTCGATCGAAGGCGTCTCGTACTCCGCTCTAAGACCACTATCGAGTTCTCTGCAAAAGTGTGGTCCGGCTCGACCACTAGGTCGTCGTGACTGATGATGTGTCTCGGGTCATGTATGTACTCTCTCAGCTGAGAGACATGAAAGACCGGGTGTATACCCTCCAACCGCGGTGGCAGTGCTAACCGGTACGCCACCTCACCGACTCTCTCCAAGATCTCGAATGGTCCGACATATCGAGGGCTTAACTTCCCCTTAATGCCGAATCGCCTGACGCCCCGCGTCGGTGATACCCTTAACCACACCTGAGCTCCTACCCGGAACTCGAGAGGTCTACGCCTCCTATCCGCATACGATCTCTGGCGGCTCTGCGCAGCCAACATCCTCTCCCGAATCAAAGCGACTCTCGCCATGTCGTCCTGTACCTGATCCGGTGCTACAACGCTAAAGCTCCCGGGCTCGTCCCAACATAAGGGAGTACGGCATCTCCGTCCATACAATGCCTCATAAGGTGCCATCCCAATCAACGCGTGCCAGCTGTTATTATAAGAAAACTCGACCAACGGGAGGTGATGCGGTCATACCTGTCCCCAGTCTAGTACACATGCCCGTAGCATATCCTCCAATGTCTGAATAGTCCGCTCGGACTGACCGTCGGTTTGAGGATGGTATGCGGTGGTGAAATGAAGGCTCGACCTAGGGCGGCGTGGACCTGCTGCCAGAACCTCGAGGTAAAACACCCATCCCTGTCCGAGATGATGGTCATCGGGACTCCATGTAGTCTCACAATCTGCCGGGTAAACTCCTCGGCTAAACGATTCACCGGCCACGTTTCCCGTATAGGAATGAAACGTAAGCTCCTACTCATATCGCGTCTACTACCACCCATATCGCGTCAAAGCTCCTACTCGGTCTCAGACCGGTCACGAAGTCCATGGATATGTCCTCCCACTTCCACTGCGGCACGGGCAGTGGGTGAAGCTCTCCTCCGGGTCTCTGGTGGTCGATCTTGACCTGCTGGTAGGTCGCGCATCGGGCCACATATCTAGCTACATCGAGCTTGAGCCCGCCCCACCAATAAGATCTCCTAATGTCCTGGTACATCTTACTCGCGCCTGGGTGCATTGAGTAAGGAGTGGAATGGGCCTCATGCAAAACCCGCTCTCTCAGCTCCTGATCCGACGGTACACAAATGCGTTCCTGACGTCTCAATAGCACGTCTGCTCCCATGATAAACTGCGGTGCCTCTCCTCGGGACATCCTGTCCCGGATCCTTGTCAAAATGGGACATCTCTCTTGCTTCTGCAGGATCTCTCCGGACAGGTCAGGTAGTACCTCCAACTCGGACAAACAACAGTCCGTACCCGGGAACCGGATATCCAACTCCAAACCCATCAAATCCCTCTGCAGTTGAGGCTGAACCGTAAGCCGAGCTATAGCCTCCTCTCGAGGTGTCCTCCTACTCAAAGCATCGGCGACTACGTTCGCCTTCCCGGGATGGTATAAAATCTCCAAGTCAAAGTCCTTAATCAGCTCCAACCATCTCCTCTGGCGGTTATTCAACTCCCGCTAAGTGAATATATATACTTCAGACTCTTATGGTATGTGAAGATTTGGCATGTAGCCCCGTAAAAGTAGTGTCGCCAGATCTTCGGGGCATGAATCACTGCCGCTAGATCAAGATCGGGGGTAGGGTAATTCTCCTCGTACGGCTTCAGCTGCCGAGAAGCGTTTACAATAACCCTACCTCTTTGCATCAAAACGCACCCCAAGCCTAGCTTAGAGGTGTCACTATATACCACAAAATCCTCTATGCCCTCAGGCTGGGCTAGCACAGGAGCGGAGGTCAACCTCCTATTCAGCTCCTCGAAGCTGCGCTGGCAAGGCTCGGACCAAACGAACCTGGTAGACTTCCTCAGCAAGGAAGTGAGAGGTCGTGCAATCACGGAGAAACCCTCAACAAAACGGCGGTAGTATCCCGCTAAGCGCAAGAAACTGCGCACCTCCTTAACCGTCCTAGGAGGCGGTCATGAGGAAACAGACTCTATCTTTGCCGGGTCGACCATGACACCCTCGACGGAAACTATATGTCCCAAAAATGCCACCTCGGACATCCAAAAGTCACACTTAGAGAGCTTCGCGTAAAGCTCTCTATCCCGGAGGACTCCAAGCACCGTCCTCAGGTGTCCCTCATACTCCTCCCTACTCCGGGAGTAGACTAAGATGTCGTCAATGAATACCACTACGAACTGGTCCAAGAAGTCGATGAAGATGCCGTTCATCAACTCCATGAAGACGGCGGGTGCATTCGTGAGCCCGAATGGCATCACGACAAACTCATAATGGCCGTACCTCGTCTTGAATGCCGTCTTCGGCACGTCCTCCTCTCTCACTCTAAGCTGGTGATATCCCGACCTCAAATCAATACGTGAAAACACGGAGGCTCCCTGCAGCTGGTCCAATAAGTCATCAATGCGCGGTAACGGGTACTTGTTCTTGATGGTGACTTTGTTCAACTCCCGGTAATCAATGCATAGCCTCAAAGATCCGTCCTTCTTCCTAACGAAGAGGACCGGTGCACCCCAAGGGAAAACGCTCGGGCGTATGAAACCCCTATCGGCTAACTCCTCGAGCTGCTTCTTCAGCTTCAACATCTCGATCGGCGCCATGCGGTATGGAGCCTTGGAGATCATCCTCGTGCCGGGCTCCAACTCAATAGCAAAATCAACGCTCCTCTGCGGTGGTAGCCCTGGTGGCTCCCCGAAAACGTCATCGAACTCGCATGCCACAGGGATCGCCTCCAACGATGGTCCCGACTCCTCCTTCATGGCATAACACCAGAAGGCCTCGCATCCCTGCCCGATAAGTCTAGCAGCTCGGACCGCGCTAATGATTGTACCGGCGTTCCCGAGGTCCCATCCTCGGAAAATCACCTCGTGCCCCGTCTCCGTGGAAATCGTCACGGTCCTCCGGCTGATGTCTATCACGGCTCGATGGCGGTCCATCCAATCCATCCCAAGGATGACTTCTTCATGCACTAAGTGCATGACAAAGAAGTCGGCTAACCAATCTCGGTTTCCCAAACGAATGGGACAACCGCGTACCTCTCGGGTACCACTAACCCTACCTCCATCAGGTAACCCTATAATAAAGGGTCTCCCCTCTACCGCAACTAAGGACAACCTAGCTACACAATCATCGGATATAAAAGAGTGCGTAGCACCCGTATCAAATAAAACTCGGACCGAAAAGCCGGGAATCTGAATAGTACCTGGGGTTGCCGGCACTGGAGGATCAACGGCGCTCCTCAACTCAAATACCTTGGCATGTGTGCCTCTGGTCTCCTGGGTACCTCCACCACGGCCTCTACCTCGGCCCTGTCCCTGAGCTAATCCCTGAATACGAGTCTGACCCTGACCTTGGTCCCTCTGCTAAGAGCCCTGTGACTGATACTGTGGCGGCCTCTGACTGCCCCCTGCTGCGCCAGCAGACGAAGAACCCTGTTGTGACTGGGACTTGACTTGACGGCAAAAAGCGGCTCGTTGACCCACCTGACCGCAAGTGAAACAAGTCACGGGCGGCCTCTGACATGAAGTCCTGATGTGTCCAAACTCCTCGCAATTGTAGCACTTACGTCTCCCATCTGACGCCTGTCTCGACGTCTGAGGACCAGAACGTCCCGGAGTCTGGCTACGTCCCTGACCTGCTACTCCGGCCCCTGAACCAGCTGGTGCCGTCCTCTGTCTCTTGTACGGTCCCCCGGACTGTGGTGCTCTCCTAGACCCAGGGCGGTCTCTCTCATAGGCCAAAGCCCGGTCCTGGTACTCCGCCAGTGAGGTACAACGGAATCCCGCAAGGTAAGCATGGGTGGACTCCCTCAGTCTCCTGGAAAAGAGATAGACATGCTGGTTCGCTGGGGTGCAGAGGGTCCCAGTAAGGCTAACTCCGCCCGGAATTGCCAAATCGCCTCAATGACTAGGACATCCTCGAATCCTGCCTCCAGGAAATCCTGGATTGTGTCACTCCTCAGTGAAGCTGGGCAAAAGGTCTCCCTAACGAGGCTCAGTAGCTGATCCATCCTGGTCACACCGCCTCTAACTGTCCTCCACCAGTACTGGGCCTGCTCTCGGAACAGGGTCTGGACTATCTCAACCTGCCTCTCCTTTGGGCAACGGATCGCCTCTAAAGCTGACTTTACGTGCCCAATCCAGTACTCCACCTCTAACCCTACCTTCCCGTCGAAGTAGGGTACATGCTGCTGGTTGAAAGCCTCCAACCAGGAAGCAGGTCTCGGAGACCTCAACTCGTCTCTCGGCCTAGCAACCTCCACAACTAGCTCGGGTGCAACCACTTCCGGTGCAACTATCTCTGGTGCAGCCCGAATCTGGGTCACCCTCTGTGTGACCTCAGCTGATCTAGCAGGTGCAGGTGCAAGCACCGGTGGTGCGGGAGGTGGGGCTCCAATCCTAAATGTCTCCTCAACCCGTCGTACATAATCCTCAAACACAGTAGCTCTCACGGACGCTCCCCCGGTCTTGACAGATGGAGAATCCTGCGCCCCGGACCTCACCACGGTCCTATCCCTAGCCTCGGGAACGATGCTCTCTGCTACCTCCTCTACTGGGGCCTCTGTTGTTGGTGCACCCACAATTGGTGGGTCCGCAATGGAAATACGTCCCCGACCTCTACCTCTCACACCTGGAGGTCTTCCTACTCGTCCCCGTCCTCTTGGGATGGTAGGGGGAAGTGGTGGTCTATCCCTGGCGGGTCCCACGTAAGCGGTAGCTCTTGTACGTGCCATCTGATTTCGTATGACGTTTACTTAAGTATAAATGCGTAGGTACTACTTATAACTTCGGTATAATAAACTTCTAAAAGCATAAAGGTACATGATCATAATACACATCAAAGGCATGCAAGCCCAAACATCCTAAGGTTGCATACATAGCTAGGTACATACAATATCCACAACAACCTAAGGTCATATATATATAACTATATATATACCTATTACTAATCCAGTGATCTATGTCGCCGAGGTTTGCGGAAGGAGTGGTGGTCCCGTACATTCTAACCCAAACCCGGCTCATGCATATGATTTTGAAAACGAAAAGTCAGAACCCGTGTGGGTTCTGTTTTATTCCTCATTCGGCCTTTAAAAAGATTGCGAGTGCCATTGTTGTCAACCTAGGGCTCTGATACCACTTTTGTAACACCCCAAATCCGCGGGACTCGGGATGCTACGGGCGAGACCTCAAAATGGGTCCCGACCCTTAGCCTGAAAACAATTTCACCGGACCTTCCAACAAGGCACAAGTTAAAGGCAAAACTCAAAAACGTTTATAATGTATGCGAGACACTGAAAGGTAAGAATACAACGTGGAAACTCAGCCGAGTCCTCAAAACAACATAACCTGATACGAAGTCTAAACGTATGACAACATCCATGAACAACAATATGAAACATAACCCAAAAACGCCCCCGTCCTATAATGTACGGAGACCCCGGCTGTCCACTCCTCCGCCTCACTCCGGCGGCATCCCTAACCTGCAAGTCATCTACACAAACGGTTTAAAACTGTTAGCTAATATTCTAAGCATTAGAAAAGCGGTGAAGGCACAAACACATACATAACACAAAACACAAATCACACAAGTTCGGTTTATTATCTTTTTATTATTAAGTCGTATCCCATTCTAATTCAACTTCTGTTGTGACACGAGAACCATCGTGGGTCTCGCCCCGGTCCCCCCTTCCAGCGAGACTGGTATGGATGCACCCGACCATATCACCGCCGGGCCAGTCGTCGGGATCCCCCTAGACTTCACGCAGAGCCTAGGCAAGAGGTCACCGCCCGTTATCATACGCTTGGGCCAAAACATATATATAAGGTCCGGTAGTCCTAATTACCGGTTTTAATGTTATACAAGAACATAAACACACACCACCAAACACACATCAATGCTAATACATAAAATACGAGCTAAGTAAGTCCGGAGACTTACCTCGTCACCAAACCAAGTCACCACACTCTTGCTTCCTTAAGGAGGAAGCCCACAACCTGCTCACAAGAGATATGCATATCAATACATACTCACTCTCAAGAAGTCTTAGACTTCACTCTAGTGATCTATGCAAGATCACCTAACCCTCAAACTAGGAATGCATCCTAGGTCCCAAGTACTCATCACACTCTCCACACATGAAACAACCCACAATAGTCCATAATTCCACAAGAGTAATCCTCAACCAAAGAGGCACAAGCTAGCCTAGAAGATCCATCATGCTCACATGCTCATATCCATCACTTACATCGAGCCTTAAGGGCTCCTAGGTTCACAACCACTAAGTGGCATTCCAAGCTACTCTAGATCCATCCTAGGCATGCTACTACATGATCAACATCAATACTAAGGAAGGAACGAAGAGGAAAGGAGAGGAGGAACCTACTGTTTCCGAAACGCCGCGAGTCAAGCGCCCCCTGCGGACACAGGAGCGGAACTAGGAGCCGCACCCGCGGAGGACTGCGTCGCCTGCCAGGAGCCGCCCCGCCGTCTTGCGAGCCGCCGCCCGCGGTGCCGAGCCGCGGCCGTGCGAGCCGCGCGCGCCTGCCGCCGCACCGCGCCCGTGTCACGCCGCACCCGCGGCCCTCCGCTGCGCTCCCCGCCGTCCGCTCCCGCTGTGCTGAGCCGCCCCGCGGGTTCTGCGCAGAAACGTCGTCTTCGACTTTGGATCCTTTGCTCCAAAGTCCTTCTTCTCTTGCTGGATCTTCTCCAAACACCACCACGGTCTTAGGCACCTCTCCTTGACCTAAACGAGCTAAGAACCTAGACATGCACAAGGTTGAGCAAAACCTCTCCAAGCTTCATCCATGGCCATGGATGAAAAAGGAAGGAAGAAGAGGGAAAGAGCAAGAAGAGTGGAAGAAGGGAGAGGAGAGCTTACCAACAGTTGAGATCACCTTCTGCAGTCCACAACAGATCTTCAGCACCAAGGGAGAAGAGAAGAGAGAGCAAAAGAGAGGAAGGAGAGGAGATGAGTGTGAAGAGTGAAATGAAAAACTAACAAGAAAAGGAGGGCAAGGAGGAAGACAAAAGACAAAGTCTAAAAGTGTGGGGATAAAGGTCAGGTGCTGACCTCTTGTCCCTCACCCGACAGAGGGGTCGGAAATGACCCCCTTGACATTTTTAACCCGGAACGAAGGGTCGGAACGCGGAAATAGAGGAAAAACGACGAGTCGGTTCGAGATTTTTTTTAGGATAAATCCGGCTCTCGG
>CM008285.1:21079990-21177464 GCA_002319775.1 Fagopyrum tataricum
TACACCGTCGCCGCCCCCGAGCCTGGAAACCGCCGCCCCTGCGGGAGCCGTGCCACAACGCCCGCGCTGTGCCTGCATTGCCTGCAGCTAGTGTCACCGCGCCTGCGGCTGAGCCCTGCCGCGCCTGCGGCTGAGCCCTGCCGCGCCTGCGGGTTGCCTGTTCCGCCCCTGCGTCTCTCTTGTTACGCAGATGCGTCTCATCCCGGATCTTACCTAGAGTTAGGTAGATCCTTTCCTTTCCTAATATGAGCGGGATAGTAGCATGCTAGGTATATGTATGAGGTTAGAACGATGATGAGTACGTTATCGTTTATACCGGTTATGGCTTTGAGGTTTATGAGTTAGGATATGATCCTTATGGATCCCTTGGGTCTAGGTGTGACCCCTTTGATGGATATGAGTCTGATATATGTTGTATGCCTTGATATAAGGCAGTGTTGTCCTCCGGATTGGAGTGGACGTATCTGAGAGTTGATTGTGGTTGAGTTTACTCCTGAAGTTGAGGAAGTCCATAGGACTTACTTAGCTACTATCCTTATATTGGATGTATGCTTGAGTGGTGTTTGTTATATGCATTGTAGCATGCGATATGGTTCATTACCGACCTATGTTATATTGTCCGCCCATTGTAGTGGTTGTGACAACTTACCTTTCATCCCGTAGTGGAGTGTGAGAAGTTCTCTGTAAGCTAGTTAGATCTAGTATACGGGAAGGGTACCTACCACTCCATATGGTATACGGGAAAGTGCGTTGATACCACTCCAGCTAGCTATTGCACGCAAAGGCGAGGGTTATATACATCCCTCGTGTCACATATATTCATATGCAGATATATTATTTGAAGGATTAACGTTATCAAGATAATAACCGGGTAAATGTGTGAAAGCATGATGATGTGTTAAGATTCCTGATGTGTGTTTGTGCTCTAGCATCTTCTTATATATGTGTATGGTTAGCTAACGGTTTTGTACCTTGTTGTAGATCCTTTGCAGGTTAGGAGAGCTGCAGAGTAATCCAGAGGGGTGATCTGCTGAGGGTTCCGTACATTGGGGCGATATCGTGGGATATGGGTTATTTATGTTGTACGGATTTCTGTTTTGACTTTGTACTCAGCAGTACTCTGCATTACCTTTTGATATGTATATATATATATATACATCAGTTTTATGCTTTGTTTAAATCTATATGTGCCTTGTTGTAAGATTCAGTGAACTTGTTGTCAGGCTAGGGTCAGGATCCATTGTGAGATCCTAGCCCAGTAGCACTCCGAGTCCTACGGATTCGGGGTGTTACACTATGCAATACTAGGGTTTATCATTTTGTTGATTTCGGATTAATAAAGTTGAGTACTTTCTTTATTCCCTTTGTTATTTCATCTTTTATGCATTTCTCAATTGAATTAATTGTTGATTTTATTGTTGATTATTGGCTAGAAACCTTGTGGTACCAAGGTGAATAGGGATTTGTTTATGCCTTCTAGCTAGTAACCTAAGTTGGAATTGAGACCTACCCGATGATATACCTTCTTAGATACCTGAGAGAACTGATCATAGGTAATAGAGGTGAAAACCTCTATTGGGTTGAGTGTGCCTTGGTCCCTGCTGAGTTAGGTAATTCCTGAGACTTACCCGGTAAAGGTTTACCTAGTCCTGAGTTGTTGATTTGGTTTGTTTAGAATTTCCCTCCTCTCTACCTTGAGACTTACCCGGTAATAGGTGGTTGGGATTGGAACTAGATGTTCTTGAGACTTACCCACTAATAGACCATCAGAGTAGAAACGTTCATCCATGTGGCTTGTCAACCATATATGCCTCGAGAGTTATCTTGAGTCCATGTGTGTAAACAATGACCTTGAATCCTTGGAATCCGTTTTCTCCATTAGTTGATTGTTTGTTTGTTTGTCTTGCTTTGTTTTCAATCAAAGGTGATATTTGATTGCGAACTTCAGAAAATCCTTCAAGAACATTTGATCCTTCTTCCCTTTTTTTCCAACCTTTGTCTTATTTTGCATTTACTCTATTTTAGATCATAATTGCAAATCATTCATTTAGTCCCTGAGATCGAGCTTGGAATACTTGCTCATCTTGCATATGATCCATACACTGTGGGTTCGTTGCAATTGAGTGTTTATTACGAGTTTTATAAATTTCAAGCATACCGTGATTTTACTAACTTGTAAATCTTTATCATTATTGATAAATGTTTATAAGGGTGTAAAAATAGCGAACACGCTTTCATCAGTGGTTAATTTGTGGTTAGGAGATAAGTGTCCGCTCAGTTTGGTTGAGTTTGTTGCTTCGGCGTCTCTTACGCTTTTGCTGAAGCCTGACAATGGGGTTCGTCCCATTGTAGTAGGTACTATATGGAGACGGTTGGTGTCCAATGTACCCATGAAGGGAGTGAGTAATGATATGAGGAAATATCTAGAGGATTTTCAGTTTGGAGTTGGTATCTCAGGTGGTGCAGAGGCTATTCTACATATTGTCAACAAGATTTTGAGCGAGCGTTATTCTGATGGTTCTTAGCTATGTTGACAATGGATTTTTCTAATGCCTTCAACCTGGTTGACATAACTTTTTTTCTTAGAGAAGTAAGGGGAAAGATGTTCTTCTATCTCTTTATGGGTTGATTTCTTGTGTGGTCAGGTTGTCCGTCTGTATGTTAGTGATGGTTTTATTTGGTCGGCTACCGGTATGCAACAAGGAGATATTTGGGCCGCTTCTTTTTTCCCTTGTCTTGCACCCACTTCTTCATCGGATCAGAGACATTTGCAAGCCTCTTCTACATGCTTGGCATCTTGATGATGGTACTATTATTGGGCGGAGAGAGGAAGTGGCTAAAGCGATTGGTATCATTAGAGAGGTTGGTCCGAGTTTTGGACTTGAAGTGAATGTTTGCAAGACTAAGTTCTTTTGGTCTTCGTGTGATGGATCGAAGCTTAGAAAAGATTTATTCCCTCTTGACATTGCTAGGCCAGTTTTGGGTGTTAAGTTGTTGGGTGAGATTGTGAGTAAATATGATGGGTTTATTAAAGATCTTGTCATGAAAAGAGTTGTAGGCGGTTGAGTTGATGCACCTTCTTCCGCTGTGAGGGCCCCGAAGAGTGAGCTTCTTTAGGAATGGGACTGTTGTAGCTTCGCTTCTTCTTCTGCTTGCTACCGTCGATTAGCTCGACCAGAGGATGCTTCGTTCTTGTATGGGTGTTGCAAAGATGTTGTTTAGATAGAGGACTTGTCTACCGGAGCATGGGGAAGATGCATCTATTTTTTTGATTAGGGACTCCGTGAAGCAGTCGGGGATATTGTGGTTTGTGGGGGTCCTTTTTTAGCGATCTTCAATGACGACTTGCTTATTTTCCGATTCGGTGTGGATGCCTTGGGTTATACTCATCTAGGGATACTTATTCTTTTGCTTTTGTGGCCTCTAGAGCTTGTTCTTGGATGCTTCAAGACTACATTTTGCGGGACAATGAAGTTGTTGATATGGGCTCCGAGATTTTTGGAGCTTTAGGCAATCTTCAAGCTTCTATTCTTAGTTTTGATTATTCAAGTTTTACTGTCAAGAGCACCGTCCCCCCTAAAGCCCAACATGCTTTGGCGAGTGCTCTTTTTGGTAAGACTTTACAGGCAATGGAAGCAACTTTTGATTTGACCCCTACACAAAAAATAGTTTTTTCAATGTCTACATACACCGCATAGCCAAGATTTCCTTCTTGCCATATCTATTGATGAACTTGGACAACGTATGTCTCCGTTGAGTATCGCACGATCCTCAAGTATCGTCCTATGATTCCTTTGTTCACGTCTGGTGTGTTTTGTCCTATGCCTAATTGTGGGAGGGCTATGGATGATTTTAGGAAGCATGCGGTTCATTGTAAAGAACTACCCGGCTTCAACTATAGGCACGATCTGGTTCGTGATGTTTTATGTGATGTGTTTAAGAGAGCAGGGATTTCGGCCAAGAAAGAGGCGCTTGTATCTTTCTTGACTGATCCGCGTGAAGGAAGGTCTATGTTGAGCCCCGCAAATGTATTAGTGTTTGGATGGGTGGGTAGAAAATATGTTTGTATTGATTTGACAAGAGTCTCTCGTTTGGTTGGTTTGGATAATGAGTTTTTTTGTGGTGGGTAAGGCGGCCCTCAACGCGGTCTCTAAGAAGGTGGCTAAGCATGACAGGGCTTGTATTGAAAACCAACATGTGTTTCTTAGGTTCCCTTTTGATACGTTTGGTTTTCTTGGGCCCGATACCATCAAGATTCTCAAGAGGGTGCAACGACTCTTGCATGGTAATGTTGTGTCACCTAGGTCTTCAAATGTAGTGTTTAGGAGGATCGGATTTGCTATTCAGAAAGGGTTGGCGGCACGGCTTGTTGCCCGCCTAACTTCTAACTCGATGTAATTTTAATGAATTTCATATAAAAAAAATGTTATTTTACTTCCATTGTGAGCTCATTCCCTTTTATAATAAAAAAATATTTAAAACAATATCTTTTCAATTAGATTAGATTTTAGTTATGTTGTAACTAAAACTTTATTTGAATTAATATTATGTTTACATTGTATATATGTCTGAGTACCTATAAAATTAAAATACACAAACTTTAATTACAAAATTTTTAAAATAAAATAAATGGTTTTTATTAGATCAACCCATATAAAGTAGGGAATTAAACTAGCTCATTATTAAAATAAAAGATAAATAGCCTCTCTCTCTCTCTCTCTCTATATATATATATATATATATATATAGGATCGGGATCCGGTAAGAACAATTGCTACGTTAAGAAATAAGAACAGTTATAGAGCGTTAGATTAAAGTACGAATGGTTGAGATCTTACGTCTAAATAAGGCTAATAGTTAATGTTGTTTCATGGTTTTGGAAAAAAATATTTTGCACACTTTCAAAACGTTTGTGCATATTACATTTATGGAAATGTATATTGAATACCTATTAATTATTGCACGGATGAAATTTAACTCGTGTCATCCGATTTATTATTAGTCTTAGTGTGTGTTTGGCAGGAAAAAAAACACTAGGGTTGCAGTTTTTGAGTGTTTTGTAGATAGTGTTTTCGGTTTTAATGGTTGCAGTTTTTAAAAAACGGAGAAGTGTTTGGATTGGTTAGGGTAAAGTGTTTTGGAGTATTTTTTACGAAAAAGACTACTATGCCCTTGCTACTAATTGGATGAGAAGTGAGAAATAGAGGATGAAATTCCATCAGCATGACTTAATTGCTACTAATTGGATGAGAAGTGAGAAATAGAGGATGAAATTCCATCAGCATGACTTAATTACGTAGCATCATAGACCATCATTTTATTAATATTGTATTTATTTATGTATAAAACTTGATACAATTAACTAAGTCATTTGATATTTGATAAAAATGTTATGATAAATAATATTTTCTTCAGAAGTGGGATATTTTTAATATAAAAACTAAAATATCATTTATAAAAACGTATCATAACAAATGTGGGGGTATAATTTACACTGATCAAATCATGCGCAAATTAAAATGTCTTAATTCAAGGAATAAATAATGCATTTACCCATTAAAAAACTAGCCGATATACTTTGTCTTTGACTAACAAATGCAATTGTCTCCAAGTTAAATTTAGGAACAAAAAACATGCCATATGTAATACTCCCAAGGATCTTAAACAATGGTGTTGGTTGCACTTGCAATGCTAGGCCACAAGTCAGCACATTCCTTCCCAATGGGGCCAGTAATAGCAGATCCTGCATCAAATGTAACCAAACAAAATCAGGACAACATACACAGTAACAACGCCTTGCTCAGATCTCTCTGTTGAATTCGGGACATCCTTCTTCGCAGAACTTGATGAAACTCCAGCAAAATAAAAGGTTTTCAGTGTCATTTGTGTTCCTGGCTCTCCAATACTTTGAGCACCATTAGCTCCAATAGCAGTTCCAGCTTCCATTCTTTTTGAAGAAAGACGAGACATGCAAGCATCAAGAAACACCTACACTTCAAGAAATTGTGATGCTTGATGATGAGTATCAGCAAGTCTGCAACAAAAGCTTCAGAGGATGAATTATCACTCCCTAATTTTATTTTATACCAATATGAACATATTCAAATAAGTGATTTAAGTTTTTAAAGCTAGTGCATGTGCATCATTTACAAACATAAATGCATATAAGGAAGAAGACTGAACAGGGAAGTAAAAAGTTGTGGGATGAGAAGAATAGTATAAATTGCAGCACGAAAATATATGAAGCAATTACCTATATCCCCATAGTGAGCAGCCAGAATTTCAGCCGGAATGCCTTGCATTCCGTAAATCTCAATCTCAGTTGATTCTCTTTCAGGTTTAGCATTAGGCACCCTGCAGTAGCAATAAAACATTAGAACATAGAATTACTTATAATCATTACTCGTATAACAGACATTCTCGGAAACCAAAATCTAAGAATATGTATGCATGGAAAACTATGAAACCAATTAGCTATCTGCTACCGAATGGATTAACCCGACTCTAGTGAGCTGAACGAGCATAATCCACGACCCAAATTTACCAATGATAACGAAACTTATGCTATCGGGATCACATGATTTCTCAAATCCAACTACCTTGGTTCAACCTAATATTGAAAGTACGAAAACGTGCTTACATTACAAAGTCAAATTGGAGTAAATTACAAAGGAAAGAAGAGGATATGTAGTTACTTGGTGACAGTTTCCTTGTGAACTTGGAGAACATGAATGACCATTCCACCAGCGGTTGAATGCTTTTTGTTGCAGACGTGACATTTGAAGTGCTTCGCCTTCTGATGCTGCACTAAAATCTTCTCATCGTCGAATTCTCTGTCGTAGTAGTAGCAAAATACCTTGTCGGTTGCCCTCTTCTTCTTCTTCCCATTCAAATTCAACGAGAAACGAGCCGAATCTTCCTGAATCAGAAACTAGGTTTTCTTCTCCCTAATTCCTATTCAATGTTTACCTCTTATCGATCTCAAATCTTTTGTATCCGTAGGGAAATCAAACAGTAGTTCAAGATTGAGACGATCAATTCTAACTAATTGTCCGAATTCGTGATGGTTGAGCACCAGATCTACAGATCAATACGGTGAATCTTTGAGTTTGAGAGAACTTACTCAGCAAAAAATTCAACCAATTCCAAAGAACTTACTCAGCAAAAAGATCACTTCTAGGCTCTTTCTCTATCAGACATTTTAACAAACATAATGAAGAAAGAACTTACTCAGTAAAAAATTCAACCAATTCCAAAGCAAAGAAATGAAAGTGATTAAAATTCAACCAAATACTAACAAAACCGAACAGTGAGGGAAAATTCAACCAATGCCAAAGCAAAGAAAGCCAACAAATGACAGTGATTAAAGATCCAACAACCCAAATACGTGCATTCATGATAAAATGCTCAAACTCAGCAAAAAATTTCAGAAATAAATAGGGTTTGGGGCGGGTTACCTGGAAGAGACGATGTCCAGAAACCTAAGAGACATAGGTGTGTTCGCCGGAACCAGATGTTCGCCAGTCGCCGTTTTCCTTCGTTCTTCGAGGGGAGAGATATCTCAAGGGGACGCCGTTCTTCTTCGTTCGTCGAGGAGAGAGGACGCAGGTAAGGTTACAAATAGATGGTTGGTCCGTAATTAGTAGTAACAGTAGGGATAAGAGGGACATTTTTCATTCAGCAAACACTAGTTAAAAAACGGAAACGGTTAATTTTTTACAGTTTCAGAAACACTCTCAAAAAACCGGAACTGCAGTGTTTTTCTGTCTTCCAAACAACAAGATGGAACTCAAACACTAATTAACACTAGTAAACACTACTTCATAATGGCTGCCAAACACACACTTAGTAGTGCTTAACATACAATAGTGTTGTAATATATTTGTTATTAGTCATGCATGCTCAAAATTGTAGTTTATATTTTTTTATTAGTAGTCTATGTTCAATTTTGTATTCATGCATGCACTTATGTATATATAAGTCGTGTATGATCAATTTATCATTCGTGTATATTCAATTTAATAGTGTTATAGTATTGTTTTTATAAGTTGTGTATGTTCATTTTATTACTCGTGCTTATAAGTTTTGTAATTGTTGTTAGTAGTGTTTTATTAGTGATTTGTATTTATAAGGTTGCATATTATTAGTCATGCTTATAAGTTTTGTAATGGTTGTTAGTCGTGCTTTTAATTTATAATTTTTATTCTTTGTTAATTTAAGTTTTAAGACTTTAGTCGTGCTTTATATTCATGATTGAATACATTATAATATAAGTAGTTAGTGCTTTGTATTTATATGGTTGTATATTATAAGTCGTGTTTGGACAACTATTTTATGCTTATGAATTTTTATACGAGTCGTGCAACATAATATATTAAGAGTTGTATCAAATGGCTTGTTATATAAATTTTTATTTATAATTTTTATTTTTTGTGATTTTAATTTTTAATACTTTAGTCGTGATTAAACTTTTATATTCTAGTTGTGCTTTATACTTATAAATCGTGCCTATGAACTTCATGTGAATATATTCGTGCTTATGTTATGGTTAGTTCTAAGTGGTATGAATTTTGCAAATAATGGATGGTGATTTAAAATCTGATTTCGAGGTTACAATCAAATTCAACAAACAATCGGGCGTTAAAAGTATTTATCACGAAGATGATGATAATATTCTCGTATGTGTATTGAAAGAGCGAAAACGAAAACAAATTACTGAGAGAACGAAAAGCGGTGAGATTTTAATTATAATATATAAATTGAATAATAATGCGCGACTAATAAAAACAATAATAAAGCACTACTAATAAACAATAATAATGCTCGACTAAATTAAACATGATATAGCACGACAAATGCATGACTAAATTGAACATACCATATCGTGCATATCGATGCTATACAAATGCACAAAAAATTACAAGGAAAATAGGTCATGCTTTTTATTAGAATTTAGAATTTTTTTCAATTATTTTTACTCATGCACGTTTCATTCATCTTCAAGACACTTACTAACTATACAAAACACTACTACTACACAACATAAAATTTTAAAACAATACAAATTAAAGCACGACTTATACAAAACATCACTACTAAATTGAACGTATACGACTAATAAAATAAATATACACGACTTATAATTACACTCTTTAGTAAACTGAACATACACGACTAATAAATTAAACAAGCACGACCTATATTCACATAAGCACATGTACGACTACAAATTTGTACACGACTAATAAAGTAATTTTACGTGAAAATTATTATCATGGAGGGTGGAAATATTAATGATTGATCAAAGTAGCTTCCCATAGCATTATATTGTTGGTCAGGCCCGTCCAATAGGGGGTGCCATTCGGCCCAACAGCATAGGGCCCCCATTTTTTTGGGGCCCCATAAAATTTAATTTTAGTTAGATTATAACACAAAAGAATGCTTGCCATAATGGTTAAAACTCAATATTTGGTGTAAATTAGTCATGTTTTCAAATCCTGCAAATTCATGATTTCTTTCTTCTTCTTTTTTCCTCTTTTGTTTAATTTTTTCCTCCTAAGATATATTTAAGTTAAAAACGGTCTTATTTTACTTTTTATCGTCATTATTTCACGTATTTTCATTAAATTAGTTAAAAGTT
The DNA here is from genome assembly GCA_002319775.1 of Fagopyrum tataricum. NCBI lineage: Eukaryota > Viridiplantae > Streptophyta > Magnoliopsida > Caryophyllales > Polygonaceae > Fagopyrum > Fagopyrum tataricum. The sequence continues at coordinate 21,089,631 of CM008285.1, forward strand.
CAAATCCACTTTCTACTATTTTCTTTCCTTTTTTTTATTTTCCACACATGTTTTATAATATTTTTTCCCTCTTATGTTTATTTTTTTTCCCGAAACTATTTAAAGTTAAGAAAGGTATTGTTTGGGTTCTTTTATTATTGTCATTCTTTCATGTATTTTTTAATTAAAAAAGTTTTTTTTTTCTCTTTTTTTTCTTGGTAAAACATAGCTTTTTAAAATTAATAATAAAAAAAAAATATGTGTCAAAAAAATTATGTTAACACAGGGCCTCCGAAATCGATTAGACGCCCCTGTTGTTGGTTTATTGTTGAAAAATCCGTGTAATGTTGCCCATGTTGGAAACTTGGGTCCTCATTTTATAGTTGAGCTAATTGTGTGTCTAAACCCATCAAATGATCTTTATGTATCCTTATCTGATCCCGATGTTGATTTGTGATTTGTTTTTGGTTATGAACCATTCCAATGCATTATTGTATCCGGTTATGATACATATCTCATTCTTGAGTACAATATTGGATATAATCGTTGCGCCAATTAACTATTCGTTGATCATTCACATCAAATCGTCGCTCAAGCGCATCATTATTTCTTACTTGATTTTTGACCAGTCTATCCTCTTTAGTGCTTAAACCACTTAGTATGCTCGTGAGACTTTCAACACCGTTATGATCAAAAGTTGAATTTATAAACTTAAGAATAATATACACTACTAATTATTGTACTCATAGTCAAATACACTAATGCATGAATATTGCACGACTGGTACACACTGAATATTGCACGACTCGTATAAAAAGCACGACTAAAAATTAAAAACTTCAATAATGCACTTAACCGGTCATCCCATAAAGCTATATTATGTTGCAACACTCATTTTCGTATAAAAATACATGAATATTGCACAATTCGTATAAAAATAATATAATGCAACACGATTTAATTCAAAAGCAAATTCAAACGTTGCACGACAAGTATTCAAACACGTGTAAACCATATACACATACCATCGCCACCATCGCCGCTATCGATGGCGGTCAGAATCGTTGTTGCTGACACGACTACAATAACCATATCACATAATATATTAAACGTGTAAGCAATAAAATTCTACATGAGTAGTAAATATTGAAAACACCTACATTCATTTTCATCCATGATTGTATGGGTAAGTGGTGGTTGGATTTTGAGATGACGGTACCGGACTCGTTATGATTCTTTAGGTCAAACGTGTAGCGTTTATTTTAGGTAGTAAATGTTTTTATTTTAAAATGGTAACCGTATATATCAACCCATAATTATAAACAATAAATTTAATATACAAAAATACAATTGAATCATAGACATTGATTTTGTTTAATCGTGTGGCACATGGCTGATCTTATATATATATATATATACTGGTCGAAAGTCTCACGAGCATATGTATATGTATATACGTATATATATGTAAGTAGAATTGTGTAAGTAAAATCGAGTGAGTAAGGGTAAGTAACATTGGATAACTAAATTTGGGTAAGTGAAATTAGGTAAATGAAATTGAGTAACTGAAATCGAGTAATTAAAAATTTGAAATTTTGTAAGTAGAATTGTGTAACATAAATTGAAAAATCGAATTGGGTAAATGAAATTTAGGTAATTTGAATTGGATAATTGAAACTAGGTAATCGAATTGGATAATCGGAGTTGGGTGATCGATGATGGGTACATGAAGTTGTGTACGTGAGTAAAGTTCGTTACATGAAGTTGGATACGTGAGTGATGTTTGGTTATGATAAACTGGGTAACTAAAATGAGTATTTGTTTTGTGTATTAGAAATCAAGTAAGTAAAATCGGGTAACTAAATTTGGACAACTAAAATCGGGTAAGTAAAATCCGATAACTAACACCGGGTAAGTGAAATCGGGTAACTGATGTTGGGTAACTAAGCTTGGTTAGTTTAGTAATTCTAAAAGGAACAATCTTTGCAAGTTTGGCAATCGAAGTTGGGTATTAATTGTAAGAGCCTTAGTCTTTGGGAGCCAAATTTGGCCTTAGCCGCCCCGCGGGTCCGTGAGGCCGCCCCTGCGTCTCGTCCGTTGTTCCGCCCCTACGGCTCAGGGAACCGCCCCTGCAGTTTCCTGCGGTTGCAGTCCGTTTTGTTGACTCTTTGACCGTGCTTTACCTTCTCTTTTCCTTCCTTCTTAAGCCTCTTCTTTGGCTCGTGAGCAAGGGTTTCCACTCCTTTTTCCAGCCTTACGTCCTTCTTGCTTCCTCTTTCATCTCCTTGATCTTGTGTGTGAGTTTCTCTTGAAGTTTGCAAGAGAGTTAGTTGTGTGGATTGTTGAGGTTGATGTTATGCTTTGTGCTGAGCTTAGAGGCCAGTTGTGGTGTGGTTTTGATCTTCCTTGCAGCCTAGGACCACAAGTGTGGTAAGTCTTCTTCTTCTTCTCTTCTTCCTTTCTTTGATTCCATCTTCCTTCGATTAGGTCTAATACCCCAAATCCGTAGGACTCGGAGTACTACTGGGCTAGGACCTCACAATGGATCCTGACCCTAGCCTGACAACAATTTCACTGATCTTACAACAAGGCACCGATAGATTAAAACAAAACATGAAACTGATATATATATATATATATATATATATATATATATATATATATATATATATATATATATATATATATATATCCAAAAGGTAATACAATGTACCGCTGAATACAAACAAAACCACATTGTACAACAAAAGAACTCATATCCCCGATAACGCCCCAGTGTACGGAGCCCTCGGCGGATCGCCCACCTTGGATCACTCTGCAGTCCTCATAACCTGCAAAGGATCTACAACACGGTATAAAACTGTTAGCTAACCATACACATATATAAGAGATGCAGAGCACAAACACACATCCAATAATACCAAACACGTCAACATGATATCACACATTTACCCGGTTCATTATATTTATAAAGTCCAGCAATCAACTCGTATATATATCAATATAAACATATGTGACACGAGGAATATAACCCTCGCCTCTGGGTACTATAACCAGCTGAAGTGGTACCTGGAACACCTCCCCGTGTACCCTAAGGGAATGGAGAGTGCCCGAACCGTTTACCAGGTCTGGTCTGACCACAGAGAACCCCCAACTCCCAGCGGGATGAATGGAAAAGTTGTCACAGACCTACAATGGGCAATCAATACATCATAGGTCGGTGACCATCATAACGCATGCTATAAACATATAACAAACACCACTCATGCACAACATCCTATAAAGGAATGACAAGTAAGTAAGTCCCACTGACTTACCTCAACCTCGTAGTCGTCTCACTGGATCAACCCTCAACTCAGTCCACTCCAAGCTGGAGGATAACACGGCCTATACAAGGGATACATATATATCAAACTCCTATCACACAAAGGGTCACACCTAGACCCAAGGGATCCATAAGGATCAAATCCAACACGTAAACCTCAAAGCCGTAACCGTCATATCTATACCATACTCCTCAACATCTGCTACCAAGCATGCTACTACCGCTCATACTAAGAAAGGAAAGGATCTACCTAACTCTAGGTAGATCCGGGACAAGACGCACCTGCGTAAAACAAGGGGCGCAGGGGCGGAGCAAGCAACCCGCAGGCGCGGCGGAACTCAGCCGCGAGCGCGGTGACAAGGCTGCAGGCAAACGCAGGCACGGCGCAGGCGTTGGCGCGGGCGCTGCGGCACAGCTTCCGCAGGGGCGGCGGCTTCCAGGCACGGGGGCGGCAATAGTGCAAAACGTAGCCCTGCGAGTCTTCTTTCACCCTTCACGTGATCAATTCACGTCTTCTCTCATCCAAAGTCACACACATGCAACAACATACACACTCCAACATCATCCTATGTCCAAACATCTAATCCTAAGATAAGGAAAGAAGAACAAGGAAGAAGAAAGAAAGAAGAAGCAAGGAGGACATACCACAGTTGTGGCCTAGGCACGAAACTGCTCCAAGACAACACATCCACTAGCTCTCAAGCTCAGCATACCACTCACAAGCATCAACATCAACCACAAAGTACAACTTCCAAGCCAAACTCTAAGGAGAACAAGAACAAGATCAAAGGAAGGTGAAGGAGAAGCAAGGAGGACGTGAAAGCTGGATTGAAAATGAAGAAGTAACCCTTGATCAGTCAAGGGAAAGAAAGAAGTAAGGCAAAGGTAAAGCACGAGTCAAAGGAGTCAACAAAACCGGCTGCAACCGCCGGAAACCGCAGGGGCGGTTCCCTCTACCGCAGGGGCGGCAGTCGTGTTCGCGGGTGCGGAAAGACCAATCCCAGCCAAAGCCAATCTCAGCTAAGGTCCAATCTCGGTCCGAAAGACTAGGGCTCTCACATTAGGATTAGATGAATTGATCATAGATTGATGTTGGAATGTGTATGTATATGTATGTGTGTGACTTTGGAATGAAGAAGACTTGATTTGATCACGTGAAGAGCCGAAGAGGAACCGCGGGATCACCTTCTGCACTGTCGCCGCCCCCGCGGTCCAGCAAAGCCGCCCCTGTGGGTACCTTGTCACCACACCCGCGCCTGGAAGCCGCCGCCCCTACGGGATCCGTGTCACAACGCCTGCGCCGTGCCTGCGCTTGTCTGCGGCCGCTGTCACCGCGCCTGCAGCCGAGCATTTCCGCGCCTGCGGGTTGCCTGTTCCGCCCCTGCGTCTTTCCGTCACGCAGGTGCGTCTTGTCCCGTGTCTACCTAGAGTTGGGTAGATCCTTTCCTTTTCTAGTATGAGCGGTTTAGTGGCATGCTATGTGTGACCCCTGTTATGGATATGAGTTGATATATGGTTATGCCTTGTTTTAGGCAGTGTTGATCTCCAGAGTTGGAGCCGATCGGGTTTGAGAATTCCGAGGTTGAGGTAAGTCCATAGGACTTACTTAGCTACCATCCATATATTGGATGTGTGCATGAGTGGTGTGTGTGTTATATGATTGATATCATGAGTTGTGATGATTACCTACCTATGGTTTAGTGACTGCCCATTGTAGGGTCATGACAACTTGTCCTTTCATCCCGCTGGGAGTCTGGAGGTTCTCTACGGGCAGGCCAGTCTGGCTCAGTGGACCGGCCACCTGCACCACTCCCATAGGGTACACGGGAGGTGGGACCGGATCCCCAATCCAGCTGGCACCATCCCTGAGCGGCGAGGGTTATATTCCTCGTGTCACATATATTCATATTGATATATATATATATATATATATATATATATATATATATATATACGCTTGAGTGACTGGACGTTATTAAGATAATAAACCGGGTAAATGTGTGATAGCATGGTGATGTGTTTACTATTCATTGGTGTGTGATTGTGCTCTTGCATCTCTATATATATGTGTATGGTTAGCTAACGGTTTTATACCGTGTTAGATCCTTTGCAGGTTAGGAGAGCTGCAGAGTGATCTAGAGGGATGATCCGCTGAGGGATCCGTACACTGGGGTCATTATCGTGGGATAGGGGATATTTGATGTACGGATATATGTTTCTTTGTACTCAGCGGTACTTATGTATTACCTTTTGATACTTATATATATATATATGTTTTATGTTTTGTATTTAATCTATATGTGCTTTGTTGTAAGATCTAGTGAACTTGTTGTCAGGCTAGGGTCAGGATCCATTGTGAGATCCTAGCCCAGTAACACCTCGAGTCCTACGGATTTGGGGTGTTACATTAATACATTGGGTACCACAACGTTGAGTTTTAATGTAATAACCGGAAAATTTTGGAAGTTTTAAATACTTAACTTAATTAGATTTGTTTTATTTCGTTTCTTGAACCGATCCAGAACCGGACCGATCAGTTCACCAAAACCATGGTTCAACCGGTTCAAGAGCTTAAGTGATCTAATATTAATTTAGTTCCACCTTTCTACCAACTATCCCACGTAGTGTTACGTTCCTCAGCCTAATAAGCCTGACAATCAAAGAGAATTGGGCCTCCCTTGGATGTGGGCTTCTTTAACGCCCGGCTGGATTGGGCCAAGCAAGGGCCGGCCATCGTCTTCTTATTTCACGCCTCACAAGTTACTCGAGGAACTGGATAAAGATGGTTCTGTTGCACCGTTACGTACGTTCTTCGGCCAGTCAACGGATGTTATACGACATTGAGGGTGGTAGTTAATGCAGTGTTGAAAGGAGTAATGAAGACGACGATTAGCCCTCGACCGTTTAGTTTGCTTCACACCCCTCTTGGCCAGATTTCCAATCTACTGCAGCCTCCACCTTCCTCTGAATTTTGCCTTCTCATCGGGTTCGAAGTCATTCCCTGCAACAACAGCCGTCTTTCCCGTTCACGTACTGTCGACCAAAACGTCCCTCCTCAACACTATCTACACTAGACCCACCTCACGCCTTACCGAGATCACCCTATTATGAGTACTCTCACGTCGACAATAGAGATCATACCACAATCTGCTTCGACCTTCCTATCGAACCGACCACCATTGCCAACCGATCTCCTACTGCGAACCAGTCGCCTCGCTCCTCCGCTTTCCACTGTCGAACCGACGCCGACTACGAGCAAGGGAGGTGAGCTCATCCCTGCCGCCTTCCTTTACTGTTCGTTTTGTTCTCGGTTTACTTGTCGGTCCGAACCGCTAACGGAGTCCCGTCGGTGTAACCACAGAGGTCAAGAACTATCCGAGGAAGAGTTGTCTCAACACCGCTGGCCACCGAATCCAGGCGCGAGTTCAGGACCAAGATGCCAACCCCGTTTAAGTCACGCTCGGTGAGTCGTCTTCTCGTTTCCGTACTATGGCAATTTGGGGTTGTTGATAAGGATGAGTTTTGAGATACTAATCTTTAAATATGGGTTGATCAGGAACCGATCCGGAACCGCGTGTGTCGTACCAACCTAATGTAACCGAACCAACTAGCGTTTACTCGACTAGTTCCGGTCAGACCAGCTCCCGACCTTTTTGTTTAGTTTAATTTATTTAGTAAAAATTTATAATAATTATTCTAAAAGTAATCGATGATGCTGATACGATAGTTTATCTAATTAATGGAAAAAGTGAAATAATTAATGATGCGGAATTAGTAATAGAATCGAGATAAAATGGTGGAGTGGATAATTGGGGTATTATCGGGAGAATTTTATTATACGTCCAGGCTTGAGAACAGAGGAAATAAATAAGAGAATGGAAGTAGTGCGGAATGACCGGAACAGTTAGAAGTGTATTAATTGGGGAATCGAAAGGTTATTCTTGAGATTAGAATAATAACGCCTTTCGGCTAGATAGGCTATTGGAAGAGTATGATTGGATTAAAAGAACGAGGATGGACGTGTAGGTCCCCGAACCGAAATGCTAAAGGAATACAGGGTATTGAGTCAAGATGTCATACCCTATTTGTGAGAATGTTAAGTTGAATGAAATTAATATTGGCATTATTCTAAGGGTGAATAATTTAATGATCAGGATAATCGGATCTTTAGTTGGCAAGATCGCGAGAGTTTGAAACCAATATTGTTGAGGTGAGTTCGTAAGACTCACTTAGTTAGCGTTTTATACTGAATGTGCATGTGAGTGGTGTGTGTTATATTCTGGTGAAATAAAAACGAATGAACTAGATCACTGTACTGTATTTTGTTAAGTAAGGTACAAGTGTATGATAACGAGCCGTAACCGTCGGTCCGGGCCGATGGTGCCGGGGGATTGGTCCGCGACCAGTCCAGTAGGTATACGGGAAGAGGTACATACACCAACCCTACTGGTTTACGGGGACGGGGCAGGAGTCGGGAGACTCTTGTGTTACAAGATAAGATGGAAAATAGACTGGATCAAGTCACGTAATGAAAAGATAATGATCCGGGATCTGTGTGTGCATGCTGAATGATTTATTGTATATGTCCTTGTGTGTGTTTGTGCTCTAGTGATATTTTAGTATTAGAATTGTGGCTAACGGTTTATACCGTGTTGTTAGATGATGTAGGTTAGATCTCTACCGAGAGATCGAGAGTGAAGTGACGAGCTAGGGTTTCCGTACTAGGATCGGGTGTTTGGTTATTTATTTCCTTAGTTTACTTTTAATGTTAGACTTACTCGTCCTAGAGATTGACTGTATTGTGTTGGTCACGTCTTATTACTTTGAGTACTTTATTTAAAGATTTACCGTTTTAATATTTGTGCCTTGTTGCAAGGTCCGTTGTGAAATTGTTGTCAAACTAAGACCGGGACCCACTGTGAGGTCCTAGCCAGTAACGCTCCGGATTCCCAGAATTCGGGGTTTTACATTTAACATATTAGGTATTATTTTGGGTATTAACATATTTTGTATTAGTTTTGGGTATTCCGTTGGATATTAAAATATTGAGTATTACGTTGGATATTAACACATAGAGTATTACGGTTGGGTATTATCGTTGGGCATTAACATATTGAGTACCACATGTAGATATTAAGATATTGAGTTAACAAAATAAAATTTTGTTTATCATTCTTCCTAGGATTATAAAAAATATCATTTAACTAAACTAATTGATTTATTATGTCATTTCCTTCTTCCTATGATTATTAAAAATATCATTTATTAAACTAAATATTTTCTTTCTTTTTTTATCCCTTTTCCTATAATTATTTAAAAACACACCTCCCTCATTTACAAAAGTGCATACTTTGTCTCCTATAAACAAAACATTTCATACTTTGTATCTCCTAAAATTAAGTGCATAGTTTCCAAAATCCTTTTGATTTCTTTCCTTAAAATTAAAATTAGATATAATTATTTATACGGTGAGTGACTTTTGTATGTTGAGTGATTTCTTGCACCCGATGTCCGTCGAGATTCTCAGGAGGGTGCAGCGGATCTTGTACAATAATGTTGTCCTCTTAAATTTTTTCATGAGTGTGGTGGTAGCAGGGAAGGGAGTAGAGATTTATCTTGTTTGTTAAGTCATTTGAAGAGACAACATCTCTTTGCGGTTGAGCACAAGAATGAGGTTCGGGGCATCCTTGAGTGTGCCTTTGATGTTTTCATGGCGTTAGTGGATGTTTTGTCCATTCTCAAGATGTGGTTGTGTGGCCGGTGTATGGTCTTTATGCTTTAAGTCGTGAGTGTCATCACCCTTATGGTTTTGCCTTTTCTTTTGCTGAGGATGGTGAATACATTATGGGTATTCCGAGGCCGGTTGTGGGTATCTCGAGGCCGTTTGTAGGTGATGGAGTATTGTTCGCTGATTTTACACCCCTATAAATCCCTATCAATGATGATAGAAACTCACAGGATATCAAAATGAGGAAGGGAAAATCTTAAATTTATAACTTGTAAATATTTCCCCTAAATAGCAACGAACCCACAATGTATGGATCGTACGATGTAGGACAAGTACTCCAGGGTCGAACACGAAGACTAGGTGGATAATCTGCAGCAATGATTAAAGATAGAATAGATCTATGCTAAGAAAGAGATTGGAAAAGATAAGGGAAATAAATCAACTGTGTTTTTGGGAAAGGTTTTTGGCGTTCGCAATTGAATGTCACCTTCAATTGAAAACAATTTTATAAAAGCGAATAAAAGAAAAGATAATCAAATTAAAGGAAAGAAAATGGATTACAAGGGTTCAAGGTCATTGTTTATGGCATATGGACTTAGGACGACTCATAGGGATATATGGTAGAAAAGCAACAGGGATTAACGTTTCTAGGTTGATGGTCTATTACCGGGTAAGTCTCAAGATCATCTTGTTCCAATCCTAACTACCTATTACCGGGTAAGTCTCAAGGTAAAAATGAGGGAAGTTCTAAACAAACCAGATTATCTAACTAATGATCAAGTAACCCTTTACCGGGTAAGTCTCAGGAATTACCCATCTTAGCAAGGAATCATGACACATTCTATCCAATAAAGGTTTCACCTTTATTACCTATGGTCAATTCTCTTATGTATCCAAGAGGAATATCACCAGGTAAGTCTCAATTCCAACTTAGGTTGCTAGTTTTGAAGGTTTTAAACTAGATTCAAGTCCAAACCAACCATTAGGACTTCAAAGCTATTCAAACCCAATTCAAGCACAATCGAATCCATCATAGTCCAAGGCATAAACAAATCTCTATCAACCTTGAAACCACAAAGTTCTAGCCAATAAAAATCATATCAAAATCAACAATTGAATAATAAAAGGGAGAAAAGAAACTACTCAACTTCAATGAAATCTTGAATCCAACAATGTCTCCCAACAAATCTGAATGCAAAAGTGCGAATCTTTAATCTAAACTGCGAAGAACAATGGTGAAGAAGAAGGGCAGGGTAGGAGACGGCTCCTCCCTTCTAGGGTAAACTCTGGGCGAATCGCAGCACACCTTGGAATGAATCCAAGGCTTCCTTTTATACACAAAATCTAGCTAAAAGACATTGAGCCCAAAAGGAAACAACCCGTAAATAAAATATGACGCTCAGGGAAGAATCTCGATCGGAAACACAGTGATCTCGGCCGAGATATGGTTAATCTTGGTATGTACAAGCCTAATCTCGGTCTGGACTACTTGATCTCGGCCTGAACTACTTGATCTCAGCCGAGATTGGCTCTGGTCGGGCCCGAGATATTGTAACATAAACCTCCACCTTGGGCCGAGGTAAGTAAATCTCGGCCGAGATGGCCCCTTGGTCGTTCCTCATGCTTTTACCTTGATTCCTAGCCCTTTCCCGTGCACGTATGCTTGCTCAATTGCATCCACTTAGAGGCTTGATCCTCAAATACATCGTTTTAGCTCCAAAATGTGTCAAATCACCTACAAAGCCACAAATAATGTATGTAAACATTTATTCTTGCAAAGTAGAACTAAACAAGCATAAATGGCACAAACTAAGGGTAAAACATGAATGCGGAAAGAGAATGTAACACCCCGAATCCGTAGGACTTGAGGCGCTACTAGGCTAGGATCTCACAATGGATCCTGACCCTAGCCTGACAACAAGTTCACTGGATCTTACAACAAGGCACAGATAAATTAAAACAAAACATCAAACTGTATATATACATATCAAAAGGTTTACATAAGAACCGCTGAGTACACCCAAAACATATATTGTACATACAAAATCCATGACCCTCGCATAACCCAGTGTACGGAGCCCTCAGCGGATCACCCACTCTGGATCACTCTGCAGCTCTCCTAACCTGCAAAGGATCTACAACATGGTATAAAACCGTTAGCTAACCATACACATATATATAGAAGATGCAAGAGCACAAACACACTTCAGGAATCATAACATATACATATGTTGTCACACATTTACCCGGTTAATTATCTTTATAAAGTCCAACACTCAAATCGTATAAATAAATGTATATGAACATATGTGACACGAGGAATATATAATCCTCGCCTCTGGGGAATGGTGCCGGCTGGAGTGGTAATCCGGTCACACCCCCCCGTATACCCTATGGGTGTAGTGAAGGTGCCCGTCCCACTGAGCCAAACTGGCCTGCCCGCAGAGAACCTCCAAACTCCCAAGGGATGAAAGGACAAGTTGTCACGGCCCTACAATGGGCAGTCACTAAACCATAGGTCGGTAATCATCACTACGCATGCTATCAAGCATATATCACACACCACTCATGCATACATCCAATATATATATGGTAGCTAAGTAGGTCCTATGGACTTACCTCAACCTCGGAATAACCTCAACCACGTAGTACTCTCAAGTATGATCAGCTCCAAATCTGGAGAACAGCACTGCCTATACAAGGCATACAGAGATATCAATCTCCTGTCAAACAAAGGGGTCACACCTAGCCCCAAGGGATCCATAAGGATCATATCCAACTCATAATCTCGATACTCAACTAAACCTCAAAGCCATAACCAGCATATAGATATCATACTCATCATTATCCTATCCTCATACACACACCTAGCATGCTACTACCGCTCATACTAGGAAAGAAAAGGATCTACACTACTCTAGGTAGATCCGGGACAAGACGCACCTGCGTAACGGAAGGACGCAGGGGCGGAACAAGGCAAACCGCAGGCGTGGCGACGCTCGGCCGCAGGCGCGGTGACAGTGGTCGCATGCAAGCGCAGGCGCTGGGACCATGGCCGTGGGGCGGCAGCTTCTGGGCGCGGGTGCGGTGACAAGGTTCCCGCAGGGGCGGCAACTTCTAGACGCGGGGCGGCGACTCTGCAGAACGTAGAGTCCCGACTTCTCTTCCACTCTTCACGTGATCACTTCACATATTCATCATTCCAAATCCACACACATACATATACATACACATTCTAACATCAATACAAGCCTAGAACATTTAATCCTAAGCTAAGGAAAGAGAAAGAGATCAAAGCAAGAAGAAGAGGAGCAAGGAACTTACCCACTATTGTGGCCTAAGCAAGAAAACGATCCAAGACAGTACCTCAGATGGCTCTCAAGCTCAACACAACATCCACTAGCATCAACATCATCAAAGCCTCACAACAATTCTCACAAAATCCAAGGAAACTCAAGAACAAGATCAAGGAGAGATAGGGAGGAAGAAGAAGGTCGTGAGAAGTCTGAGGAAATGCATAACCCTTGCTCAGCAAGCAAAGGAATGGGTATAAGGAGGAAGAAGAGTAAAGCACGAGTCAAAGAGTCAACAAAGCCGGCTGCAGCCGCAGGAAACCGCAGGGGCAGAAATTCCTGGCCGCAGGGGCGGATCACTACACTAGCCGCAGGGGCGGCTCCACTAACCCGCAGGGGCGGCTAAGGGTCTCAGCTCCAAAAGACTAAGGCTCTTACATTTCTCCCCGCTAAAAAACAAGTTTCGTCCCGAAACTTGTGAAATCCTCAAACCACTCGGACTCAAAATCCGAGGTATAACACTCCCTATATCCTCAAACACAAGCATGGAGGAAATCATCATCTCCAGCAACAAAATCACTATCCAAGGCATAGAGGAAATCCATCTCTAGCCAATACTATAATCACATCACCAGGGCATAGAAGAAAAACATCTCTAGTCATATCATACTCATAACAAAAGGGCATGGAGGAAAAACATCTCCAGCAATACTATGTCCATCAAAATAGCAGGGAGGAATAACCATCTCCAGCTGAACCCTAATCGTATCACAATAGCATGGAGGAAAGAGCCATCTCCAGCTATAAACAATAATCGTACTAGCACAAGTTCCAATAAGATCACACATCATATCATAGCTAGTACGAAAATAAACACATCATAGCATATAAGCACATAAGCATAACACTCACCAAGATAGTACTAAGATCTACTCGTCGATCCTACTGGTACATCTATCTCGGCATAACACTCTGGATAGTTCCTCTGAATACTATCCTCAGTCTCCTAGGTAGCCTCATCAGGTCCTCGTCTTGACCACTGTATCTTCAGCATAGGAATGTCCTTCGAACGCAGGTGTCTCATACCTCGTTCTAGGACCGCGATAGGGTGCTCAATAAAAGTGTGGTCCGGCTCGATTACCAAATCATCATAACTCACTATATGTCTCGGATCTGGTATGTACTCCCTCAGCTGAGACACGTGAAACACAGGGTGAACACCCTCTAATCTCGGAGGCAAAGCTAATCTGTATGTTGCGCTCCCAACCCGATCCAGAATCTCGAACGGTCCGACATATTGGGGGCTCAACTTCCCCTTAATGCCAATGCGTCTAACACCTCGTGCCGGAGACACTCTCAGCCACACATGGGCTCCTACTCTGAACTCTAGAGGTCTACGCCTCCTATCTGCATAAGACTTCTGACGGCTCTGTGCAGTCAGCATCCGCTATCTAATCAGTGCTACACGAGCCATATCATCCTGAATTTGATCAGGTATCAAACCACTAACACTTCTCTGCTCATCCCAGCATAACGGAGTACGACATCTCTGTCCATACAATGCCTCATATGGGGTCATCCGAATAGATGCATGACAGTTGTTGTTGTATGAGAACTCAACTAGTGGGAGATGATCCGTCCACACTTGTTCCCAATCCAACACACAAGATCGCAACATATCCTCCAGTGTATGAATGGTTCTCTCTAACTGACCATCTGTCTGAGGATGAAAAGCAGTCGTGAAGTGCAAACTCGTCCCCAGGGCAGTCTGAATCTGCTGCCAGAACCTCGAGGTAAATCGCCCATCTCTATCTGAGACGATCGTCCTCGGTACACCATGGAGTCTCACTATCTGCCTAGTGTACTCCTCAGCCAATCTGCTCACTGGCCACGTTTCCCAGATAGGGATAAAACATGTCGTCTTCGTCAGTATGTCCACTATAACCCAGATGGCATCAAAACTCCTGCTCGGTCTCAGTCCAGTCACAAAATCCATGGTGACGTCCTCCCACTTCCTCTATGGAATAGGTAGTGGATGGAGCTCACCTTCAGGTCTGCAATGCTCGATCTTAACCTACTGACAAGTCGCACACTGTGCCACAAATTTGGCTACATCGGGCTTCAGCCTTCCCCACCAATATGAACGTCTCAAATCCTGGGACATCTTACTCTTACCTGGGTGCACTGAATAAGGCGTACAGTGAGACGCGACTGCGGCGTCTCATCACTCCATCTGTTCCTATAAGGAACTCTGGTGCCTCATCTCTGGACATCCTCTCTCGGATCCTCATCAAGGTCGGGCAGGTCTCCTGCTTCTGTTGGATCTCACTCAACAGATCAGGAAGAACCTCTAAAGTACTCAACTGGGCGTCCTCATCAAGAAACTGAACATCCAACTCTAACCAGACCAGGTCTCTCTGTAACTGATGCTGAACTATCAGCCTTGCAATCGCCTGCTCTCGAGGCTTCTTCTTGCTCAGGGCGTCAGCAACAACGTTTGCCTTCCCTGGATGATACATAATCTCCAGATCAAAGTCCTTGATCAACTCAAGCCATCTACGCTGGCGGTTATTCAATTCCCGCTGCGTGAAAATATACTTCAGACTCTTATGGTCTGTGAAGATCTGACATGTAGCACCATACAGGTAATGTCTCCAGATCCTCAGTGCATGAACTACTGCTGCCAATTCCAGATCATGAGTCGGGTAGTTCTCCTCATACGTCTTCAGCTGTATAGACTCATATGCAATCACATGTTATACCTATCATGAAGGTAACAAGTAAAAACAAAGTAAATTCTGTAAATAAAAAAAATTAGCTTAGCCAAACAACCATCCACCTATTGAGGATTAATGTGTCGGAACTCATTTAATTAAGGGTTGTTGGTGCATTTTTTGGCATATTTTCGATGGGCTCCGGCCGTTATCAGCTCTGAAAAGAAGTGTTGGCTTTTTCTACTCGAGTACTTCTCCGTAGTGTACTCATGCGTATAAAATGATCTTTGTTTGAATGAGAAATCGAAGTGCAAAGTAAGATGCATTAAATGCACATGTTGATTTAAATGGGGAATTCATGATATGTCCCACATCAATAGTTTGGAGAATAATGGTATAAAATACTCTATCTGGTTCTTAATGTTTGGATTAGAGAAAAACACAATCACACATAAAGAAAATTAAAAGTAGAATGTATAATATTTATTATGTATATTAATTTAAAAAATTATATAAAAATAAATTGTGGAGAGTTAGATGAGAATCGATGAAATAGTGTTTTGGAAATACAAATAATAAACGAAATGTTAGATAAAACTCTATATGTGTAAGGTTTAATATTAATAACACTTATAATGTCATACATTGTGAATAAGAGGGAGTATATAATAAGGTATATGATATAAGGTTACCAATGTCTATGGACGGACATTGTAGCTCTACTAGACCACGTACGTTGAGCCGCTTTTTTATAGCACTCTATTTAGCATTTTTTTTTAATTATTATCATCTATATTCTATTTCCTTCCTCTTTTGGGATAAATGACTTCTCTTATCGGTCTATTTCCTTCCTATCAGTGTTTCGAAGATCTACCGGTTAGTTTGTGTACTTACAAGCATTGTCAGCATTTGCGGAGTACAAATAATATACATATAGCAAAATGGCCACATACACACTGAGGATATCTCTGCGGTCAAAGTAGTCAAGGTCATAACGGAAATGACTTAGGTCCAAGAGTGAAGTGAAGAACATCGGAAAACGTGCAAAAGTGCTCGAGCAAGCATTTGGTTGCTCGACCACCATCTCCATCTTCTACATGTGACCACCAAATGACCTCTTACTGAAGTGTTAAAGTCATAAAGCAAATTTTGGACCAAGCCCGTCAACTTTGCCAATATGGTCACTCGATTGGAATGCTCGACTAGCCTATTTGTTTACATCTAATATTCTTACCATTTATTCATTTTGCTTAGGTTGGACTTTTGGTTTGTTCACTTGGATATTTTTGTACTTATGTTTACCCATTAAGATTATTTCGGGCTTTCTAGATTTGATCTTATCGTATTAGAAGATAGATGTAGGGGTTTAGGTTAAACTTTGACCCTATAAATAAGGTTTTTCAGCCATTAGGTTAGATATATTCTTCTTCTGCAATCAAGTAGTTTTTGTCACCGCTATTCCCCTATAGTCGCTCAACCGAACTCTCGGTGGTCACTCGATAAGATTTTTTTTCAGTCATTAATAAAGCATTTGAGTTTTGTTCAGGTATGTTTGGCTAATTTTCATCTTTTTTAGGGTGTGGAGAGCTTGACTGCATGGATCTATGATACCGAATTAATTCCATGTATTGTCTATATGAGTTATGGTAGTATTTAGAATCTTCCTTTGCTATAGATTCTTTGAAGTGATGTTGAATTAAGGTGATAGCCTAGCCCACATGCCTCCATGTTGAGTTCGATGTGAAGAAAAGGCGTGGACTTGGGTAAATGACAATCAGTCGGTGACAACATTGATATGTGTCGAGCAAAGTCCTGATCACGTG
Source organism: Fagopyrum tataricum (assembly GCA_002319775.1). Lineage (NCBI taxonomy): Eukaryota > Viridiplantae > Streptophyta > Magnoliopsida > Caryophyllales > Polygonaceae > Fagopyrum > Fagopyrum tataricum. Next base: position 21,106,493 of record CM008285.1, read on the forward strand.
ACAATCATATCGGACGAAAATATATCCTTTATAATATGACTTACATTCAATATTGTGGAATTATCAATTGAGATCTATCCTATATGAATGTTGTGGTAATTTGAATTTTGAAATTTTTTTATATGTCGATTTGTATTCTTTGTTATCTCCTTTCAAACTATATGGTTTCAAGTTTGATAAAGTTCCAAATTTTCATCATTTTTTCTCCCTTAAATCTTCTAAGCTTTTTTACAAGGTGGTTGAATTTAATTCCTCATTAAGGTTAGACAACCAAATTGATGGTTTTTACGCCTTTCACTTCGATTTTGTCTCGCGTAATTATCTTTTTATTTCTAGTTTGAAATGGTGTTTTAACTCAGTCGACTAGACCGCAATCGATTGACCACCCTTCTCTATCATTGGTTTCTAGTTTTTGTTTACGTTATTTATCTTCAATATATTTAGTTTATTAAATTCATTTTAGTTTCTTAAATAATTCGTCATTGTGAGACTTCTTCTTCCCTTTGTTTGATCCGACTTCCTATATTATAGCGGGTTTTGTAAATATTTGCGAGATATAAGGCTTACACTTCATCCCTCATTACGCTCGTGACTAATAGTTTCCATTTCATGGAATTTGGGTAGATGACTTCGTGATGAAGGCACATTTTTTTTGAATAGGATTTAAGCCTTGGATATGTGTTGGGTTGGCCACCTAGTTCTCTAATTTGGGCCGACACGGTCTACTTTATCTTGCGATCCAAGCACATCTATTATGGTCTTATGTAGACGGTTGTGTTGACCTATTCCTACGATAATGAATGGGAGCCCATGAATATTTATCAATCCTTGGATCCTCCTCCCATCGCCTATATAAGAAGAGATTTCCTCCTTACTCTACATAACAGAAGACATAGCAATCCACATTTTCTATGGTTTTCTTACCCTCGGGTGTAAAGTACACCACAACTATATATTTTGTGGCTTCTAGTTTTGTTAATGCAAACTAAACGAATTTGTAGTTGTATCTTGGCTTTTAGTTTTGGTTACACAAGTTAAAAGGAATTTGTAGTTGTATTTTGAGATTTTTATCATCATCAAACCGTCGTTATAAGGGTCGATATATTTTAGAATTAAGAAAAGATTTATCGCCTTTGCAATCGAATTGATCGAAATTCTCAAAATTAATCAACGGATATGTGCATTTTTGTTATCTAAACTTCCTTTACCTACGATCTAAAGCACCTCAATAATACCGTAAAGATTCTATTGGATAAGTTGTTGGATTTTCTAGATTCATACGTGCAAATTTGTGTCAAAGCCCGAGGGAGTTCTTTTGAAGCTATTAATTAGATTTATCTACCAAAGTACCCTAAGTATTTATCGTTCTTTATATTAAGGTATCTCCCAAGCAAACTCGCATGCATTGAGGTATGTTTTACACTTCCTCTAAAATCTTAAGTATTACCCTTACCATTTCTAAATGTACAAATACTCATGCTTGTTCATAGTTTCTATCATTTCAGGTACATATTTAGACCCATTTGATTTGTAAAAGAAAAAAGTTTATACTTACAGTTTGACCCTTTAGCTCAGGTATTGCTCTAGCTGACTTGTTCTCTTCTTCTGGTTGTGCAAAATTACAAAGAAATTTAAAAAAAATCAACAAAAAAGAAAGACAATACAAACATGTTTATAGTGGTTCACCTAATAATGGATACATTCACTTTCCAAAAAGATTTATTGAAGAGTTTTAGAGTATAGATGAGAGGATAAACAAATGATAACTAAGTTATCCCAAATTAATCAAATTCAGGTTAACAGATTGAACAGGTAATAGGAGACAAAGGAAACCCTACAATATACATACATATATATATATATATATATATATATATATATATATATATATATATATATATATATATATATATATATATAAAGGAACAAAACCCCAAATTTATACTTGACAGGTTTATAATTGAGCGTCAAGTATAGGATTGATCAAACACAAAAGGCCCAAACAAAAGATAAGTTCAATTCAAAACATATCAACACTTCTAATGTTGTATACTCTAGGAATTTTTATGGTCCTATCCGGTTTGCATTGGATTGAAATAAAAAAAAAATTCAACCATCCTTACCATTTCCCATAACTCTTGTCTCTAGAAGAGAAAGGTTAAAAAAGCATAATTTTATTATAATTTTTATTTATTTTGTTCCCTTCAACCCATAAACTACCCTCAACCGAACACACCCTATATATATATATATATATATATATATATATATATATATATATATATATATATATATATATATATATATATATATATATATATATATATATATATATATATATATATATCATTTATGCATCTCGCTCACGCCTCACATTATCTCCTTCCGATCTTCTTGTGTTCTTTAATATATGTTCATCCTTTCATCTGCTAACAAGTCCTTGAAGGTGTTTTCCTCTTTCCTCCGGTGAATCTTGGCTCCTTTTTATATTTAATGATAATTTAACTCTTGGTGTAAAACTAGCGAAGAATTTCTCTATCATCTTAGCAAATTCATGCCAGATTGTCAAGATAGTTTTGACAAAACTATAGGAAAGATGAGAAATATTATTTAAGTTTTGGATTTTTTCTCTTGATACTCTCAAGTTTGAAATTTTTTTTTAATATTAATCAAGTTTTAAAATTCTTCTTGATATCCTAACGGTTTAATTTGTTTTCCCTTTATATGCATTTTTAATATATCACATTAAAGTTTTATTATGAAATAATAAAAAATTCAGATTTAAAAAAAAAAACTAGTTATGATCTCATTAAATTTACACGAAAAAAATATAAAAGTTAATTTTTATTATTTTATTATTATTCAAAAAAAAAATTTAACTCAAAAAACAAAATATATTATAATTTTGAAATTAATTTTCTATATTTTAGACGGATTTTGGACACCCATTAAACATGGACGAGACCTTCGTCCTTGCAAGAGGCTAATATGCTTAATTATTGGATTTTTTTTACTTTCAACCATTCTATTATACTAAAAAAAATATTACTTCGAGGTTATAAGTTGTGCCATCAAAAGATCTTTTCTGAATAGCAAATTCGATCCTCCTAAACACTACATCTGAAGACCTAAGCGACACAATATTACCATGTAAAACATGTTACATCCTCTTAGAATCTCGACGGCATCGGACGCAAGCAAACTAAATGTATAAAAAGCAAACGAAAAAACACATATTAGTTTTCGACACATCTCTTGTGCCTAGATTGCTTAAAGTTGATAGTAAAAAGACAAAATTGCTATGAATAGCACCAACTTTAGGGGAGGTTGCGATCGGTGACACCAACTTTTAAAAAAACGAAATAAAGCGCGAACTTTAGGGGGTGATTGCGTTTTTTAGCACGGGCATAATTCCGGCAATAAATTTCGATAATTTTTGATGAGTTGGCGCCGGAGTGCTGACTAGGAAAATAAAACAATAAAATATTTTAGTGTGTAAGTATAATTAACTTAAAAAGATGCATTATTTTGCATTATACTCAATACAATGTATTAAGTATAGAATGTTATTATCTTCTATAAAAAAAAACAATAATAAAAAGTTATTTTGTTGGAGCTAAAAAAATTTTAAAAAAAATACATTACAAGAAAGGAAAAAAATATTAATCAATTCCTTTTTTGGTTTCATCTTCAACCTCAAAATCTTCACCGTTTCATCTTCAAGGTACAAACATTTCATTTATTTCCTTCATCTACTAGGCCATAAAAACGACCATCTTCCTTCCTCTTTCCACTGGCCATCACAGCTTGGCAATTCCTTCGGCTGCTTCTTCATCCCCTTTCCTAATCGATTCCTTTTGGAACCAGCTGTTATCCGGCATCACTACTAGAAATACATACAATTACGGACGCTATTTTCATCATATTCAGACATTTAAAAGCGTCAACAATTTCATTCTCGACGCTTCGGCGAAGCGTCGGTTTTTCCGCCGTCGAGATTTTTTGTCGACGCTTTTTTATGTCGAGATTTCACACAAAAATTCGACGGTTTAATCAGTCAGGAATTCTCGACGCTTTTATTCGTCAAAATTCTCGACGCTTTCTGATGACAATTTTTTGTAATTTCCGGTACTTGAGACATGTGCTATTACGACGTATAAAAGCGTCGACTTTTATAATTTTTTATTAAAAAAAAATCTCAAATTCTTTATAAAATTGCTACCTGTGAAGCAAAAATATAGATTGAACTTGTACATACAGAATTTTACAAGTATGATCAGTCCAACAATACATAGAGATCATCATCCCCGTTTCTTGTTCTTAAGCTAAAGTATAGATGTACTTGTATAAAAACTAGATCTATTAATAAGATAGAACTTATTCAAATTCATGATGAAGCATATCCACTATTTTGTTCCAAGGTTTGCTAGATTCCTGCGTTCATTTACATGTCCGGTTCAGCTTGATTGTGTTCATTACAAAAGTATGAAGTACATTATTTTCAGTATAATAAGGCATCGTATCAAATAGAAGCAATTTCAGGAAATCAAAGACATGAGTAAAATTGGTCAAGAAGGCATGAGGAAAAATGCAATAAGAGATTCAACTATGGATAAAATTATTCAACCTCCTCTGGTAAGTTCATTTGTGCTTTCTGATTGGATTCAACTATGGATATAATTCACTCAAAGTATAATTATTTTATAAGACACTCCTATTATATTAGTGTAAAATTATTAACTATACATTTTTGCTATAGGATTGAGTGCAATACCTAGATAGAAAATGTCACAGCTTACTGTTAAGAGGATATTCCTTAATTGAAGTGTTGTTGTGCTTCCAAGGTGCTTAAGTTGCATAAGATACAATAAATTGACATAAAAAAATACTAAACATAATATTAGACTTCCTCCTAGGCAATCACTGGTCATATAAATTGTTAACAATGACATTGATTACCTTGATTGAATTGTTGCTGCAACTTTTCATTAGTAAAATAAACCTAACTCCTCAAAGCTGCATAAGACGCAATAAATTGACAAACCTAATTACTTAATAGACGATTTTTTTTTTGTTTATGTTGATATTCTTTCAAATAATCACCTATATTGTTTGAAGCTTTCAACAAAAGCACAATCGCCACATGATTTTAGTTGGAATTTTTTAAGAGAAACAGAAGAAAGATACCTACCAAGTAAACTGTTCAGCTCTTATATCCTCTGGTATGTAAAGACAATGCTGCCTAAATTAACAAATCTTGCTTCTGACAAAGGTCACTTCCACAAGACTTCCAATTAGAGCTTTTTGACAATGTTCCTAGCGAGGAACCTTTCCAACGAAATTCAAACAAGCCAACATCTTTGATGATGCACACTCTCTCTTCCTCGTCTCCCTGCTTGCGTCTTTTGTAGCACTCAAATCCTCGAACATTCTCTGCAAGAAGAAATTGAAAAACAAATTGTTAGCAACTATATCATAGCACTACTCTATGTGGATCCATATGAACCATGAATTTAAAATCCATGTCACATGGGAAGGCATATTCACAAACTTACTCAAATTGCAGCAATGTCTACGCAAACATATGTCACATACTACCATTATCTCAGGACACTCTCAAGTCATTTCTCATGTAATATAGGTCAACTTTACATATCTCACATACTACCATTATATATAATTGTTCTATTGGATAATTTTGTGTAGTTTACGTCAATTTCACATACTACCATTACATATACATCAAACCTAAAGACATATTTTAGAACTAGCTAATTTTATTCTATATCTGAAAAGCTTTAAAACATGAAAAAGATTTCAAAGACATGTAAAAACACAAATCTGATATCACTATATACACAGTACTTCAAACACAGGTATTTGATATCACTATGTGCACAATACTAATTTATCTACACTTAAATCCAAAGGATTGAAAGCAAAATCAAGGAAAATTATATTAGAAACTAGAAAATTAAGAAGATAATGTAAGCAAAAGGGGATTAACGTCAAACCATGAAACCTAACAATTAGATATTGTTTGTTCATCAACCTGCTTCTGCTTCTGCTTGTTCCACTCAGCTCCAAATTCCAAGATTTTAAAGTGAGAAACAAGAAGAAGACATCGTATTAGAATTAGCACCATACTAGAAATTAGGAAAGGGATAAAGAACTCACTATTCATATGTAATGGTCATCACAATAAGATGTTCATCCTCAAACCGAGAGTCTCTTTTCCAACTAGAACTTCGATTGGTCGCATCTTGCTGAAAGAAATCAAACAAGAATATAACAGTTGAAGAAAGAGAAGTGTAATAAGATACAAAATTTATACGATAAACAAAACAAAGAAAAATTAGAACTAGAATTTTGAGTAATCATCTTCTCTGCAATGAGATGAAACTTGAAGATAAGGATTTTGGATGGTGAAAATATCAAACGATGGTTCGGAGCAGCGTCGTGCGAAAGAGATAGACGAAGTTGGGGTTTGAGAGGAAAAGTATGAAGAAAGACTAATTCGGCCCGTATCGCCCAACTTGCGTTTAAGGCTTTCAGCTTTTTAAAATTTTATTTACGTACATCTCGACGCTTTTAAATGTTGATAAGGTATTTTTTTCTATTTCGACACTAAAAAGCGTTGAAAATTACTAAATTTTAAACACGCGTTGATTTTTGTCCTCGACGATCTTTTAAAGAGTCGAAGCCAAAGCGTCTAGTATTGACCACTTTTCTAGTAGTGCATGGTCCCGACTGGACTGCTTAAAACATATACATCTCCTTTTTCGGTACATTTGTTATTTGTACGCTCCTGTCACATCCACCCATCCCCTTGTTCAGTTACAGATTCAAAAAATTGAAATAAATTCGAATTTATTACAATTTCGATTTGGGTTGTGAATGGAGTTCGGTAACGATTTCAATTTGTTTAAGACCGTTGTTTGAATTTAGTCGTACATAGCAAAATCAGAACACTCATATGTTAAATTTGATATGTAGGGTTAGTAAACAAATGAAGAAAAGGGTTAAGGGGGCTTTTCAATTTGAAGAAAAATAAAGAAAATGGAGAATGGAGTTGTGTGGCCGTCAGAGTAGAAGGTTATTTGAAATTAGTCAGTATGCCTGTAGTGATAGGAGAGAAGGGCATTCAATCTTCAATTATATTCCATAATAAAAAAAAATGTTAGTGGTTGGATTTTATGTTATATTTAGTATTTTTTATTTTGTTTTAAATAATTATATAAGTTTTTATCTTTTTTCTAAAAAACAATATAAAAGTCAAAATAATTATTTAAAGTTTTTAGATCACTCTTCCGACGTCAACTCATCAAAAATTATCGAAATTAAATTTCGGAAATATGTCTGTATTAAAAACGCAACCACCTAAAATTCGTGCTTAATTTCAATTTTTTTAAAAAGTTGGTGTCACTGTCCGCTTACTTTTCCTGGAAAAGTTTGATGTTGTTTATAATAATTTTGCCTAGTAAAAATTGGGGGGTTTAAATAATGATTACTGATAGGGTGATGTGGCGAAGAGATAAGTATTCCGTGGGTCCTTTTATATGTTGTTATCTTGCATTTGAGTTTTCATGCATCTGCCGACTTCATTCTTACATGTGCATGCATGATGCACCTCCACAAGCACATGCCACAAAATGACCAAAATCCCAAAATACACCTCACCCAAATATATTAACTATTTCTTATCATATTATATTTTATGCTTACAATTAGAAATATGTGAAATATTTCATTATGGTCCGATAGGTTAATGTTTTTTCATAAAGAAAATTCAATACACCAAACAGGTGTGACATAGAAAAAGTTGGTGTAGTAACCCTTAAAGTTATGAAATTCAAAATATGACTCCTCGACTTTTACTTTTTGGTTTGTTTTAAATCCTTAATGAATAAAATATATAATGATTAGTTTTGTATATTAATTTTAAAGTTGTGTTTTATAAATAAATTGTCAAATAAATTAATTAATGGTTGATAAAATAGCATATTAGAAATTATATTGATTTGATTCTATTAATTAAGAGTTAAGCAATAAAAAAAATATTTTAAAAAATATTTTTTATGTTCTTAGGATTCAAACCTTGCACTCCAAGCCTCTCATTCCCACCATCTACTAGATGAGCTATAAGAGGATTATGATTTATATCCGCCTATGTAGAAATTATCTTGCTTGAAGCAAGGTCATAGTCCCTCTTACCGCCTTGTCTCCGCCCCTGTCAACAAATATACCGTCAATAATTGTAATGTCAACAAATATACATTCAACAACCACGACATTAACAAGTGTATTGTCATCGACAATGTTGTCATAAATTTTATTGTTTTATAGTGTAACGAAGAGATTGTTAGCGATCAACCTATTGTTGTCGATTTTATAAACGACTTATTTGTCATTATCGTAATCTTAAAAACAAAAACTATTTTTGAAGAAGAAAAATCAGAAAACTCAATTTATAAAAAATAAATATAAAAAAAAAAAGTCGAATATATTGTTTAAAATAAATAAATAAATAATTTAATTAGAGTGAAAATCAAGAGTTGAAAATTAAAGGTTAGATCTGTAAATTCAAATGGGTTAGAAAGAAGCGTAAGATAAAAACGATGATGAATCATGAATCTAAGAAAATAGATTGAAAAGATTTCAGACATTTGGGTACACGTTACGATCTCTTTACTATATTTGATGTCTAATTCAGACATTCCGCGTTTGAGGAAAAATTCCAAATTCATGTGTGAGAAAAGGTCGGTCAACAAAGGACAAATGTGGATAATCCAGATACATAGAATCGTTTTTTGTTTTTTTTTTTTAAATAAACACGTGCAGTTTTGTGGGTCCAACACGGTGGGGAGACCATTACCCTTTCATTTCATTACCCTATCATTTCAAACAAAATGAATCCTCTCTCATCTCACAAGTCATCAAAATTGGCTTAAACAAGTCATTCCCTTGGCTTCATACATCCATTTTATTGTCAAAACTCACCAACCCCAACTAATAGATTACTAAAGTAACTAACCTACCAATCATCCCATGTTTAAGCGCCCTACCTTTCTAATCTAGGTAACTATTTTACGTGTTTAACGAGTCACACGAGTCAAGCGATATCGACTACGAATAGTTCCCGCTACGAGCTAGCCACCCATAAAACCAATAAGCTAATAAGCTAACACTAGCTGGTTGAAGAAATTTGATAAATTTAGTACCCATAAACGGACCCTATAATGCATACTACCACTAGCTTACCTACACACATGCATGGATGATCTACCAAAACAGTGTTGAGGCACTTGAATCCTACCCTGCAGCAATATAAGTGAAAACATCCAACACAAACCAGGATAGACATTAAGATGTTATTATATACTGAAAACCCTATTTCCCCCTTACAAATGATAGAGATAATAACTGAATGTATAATCTCTGTCAACACATGGGTATGGCAATACTGACATTTGGATGCGAGTTTAACAGTATGAGGAATCAAAACCAGATATTGACCAAACAGTCAAATGGGTTCCTATAAGAATTCTCCCTTGCAAAACAAGGGGAAGGTTTATAGTATAAGCAAATCCTTATATGGTACCTGGCCTGCAATGTCAGTATATCAACCTTCTCTCTATCAACTTCAAACTTCAAAGCGATCGTTTATATTTCGGCTAAAAACAATTGGATGTGTCTATACTATGTCAATGGAAAGAAGCACGAAATCACAGCTCTAGAAATGGTGAAGCCGTTACAATGGAGGAACACCACTTCTGGCCGATTTATCTGCGTCCATTCCCCCACTTCCGATTAGGGTTATTACCAAATCTGTTGTTTGGATTCCTGTTACCCAGACCTTGCTTCGGTAGATCATGCAATTCCATCACTTGTATTGTCCTCTGCTTCTTCGCTGTTTACCACCAAAACAAGAAACTTATTACTTATTAGCAATGCAATGCCATTACTATCTCCGCAGTTATAAATATGTCATTCGCCGGAATACAATCATAAATAAATGACTTTCTAGCATGTAAATTTTGATCAAGTTTAAATGTCGTTTTATGTTTTCAAGGTTATTAATTAAGGGAGAGTTGTGAGAATAGTTTTTGATAATTTTTTTATTAAATATTTTTATAATAAAATGTTCACTCATTGGTAGAAAGGGTGGTAAACATTTAATAAGTGGTAAATTGAGAAGGAAAAAAAAAACTTTATAAATGAAGGTTGTTTAACGGTTTCTTAATAATTGTGTCAATGGTCAGAAAATCATTTTTTTGTGAACGGAGGGGGGACTACTTAGGTAACATGTCGTTCCCTAAAGGTGACATCATTTTATTGAGCATCATAAATGCTATATCAACAATGTTGCTTCTTCCTAAATATAACTATAGGAGACACCAAAAGAATGATAAAACAGATAAAAGGTCTAAAGAAAAGTGATATACCATTCTCAGCTTCTTGATATCTCTCTTGAAGCCTTCTTTTTGCAGCCTCGAATCTGGCTTGGGCAGGATCTTCACCTGAAGACCTTATTTTCTACACAGACAATAAAAGTTGATGATGAATATACAGCTCAAACTCATCATCTTGCAGCTAGATGGTTGGAGATAATATCATTTACCTCTGGTTCAATGGCTGACCTCCTTCGTATATCGGGTGTATCAGATTTCTTTTGGAGCTTTTGTGCTGGGTTCACCCTCTGCTCACCATCAGGTTTGATGGGTCTACTTGGCCTTGATGCCGGGTTCAAAGGCTTGTTACTCGGCTTTGGAACTGATTCTTGTTTCTTCCCTTGGTCAACCTTGTCTTCCTGTTTAGGAGGGGGCCTTCTTCCATGCTCCTGGGGTTTGTTAAATTCACCACTATTACGAGGATCTGGAACATCATTTCCGGATCAAAATCATGATTTTCAAAAGTGGGGAATCTAAGATAAGAAACAAACAGCAAAGCTATTTATTAAAATTAAAATCATTATAAATAGGTAAATCCACTCACTTCCATCATCATCCATGCCATCAAAGAACTATAAGTTGTTTCATTGAAGAACCCCGCCACATGAAATAGAAAAGTTAAGTTAGTCCAGTGAATAAGCAACAGTATAAACATGCAACTTTCACAAAATGGATCCATAAGAAGATAAATATACCTGAGCAAAATCAATATTTTGTGGAGTGAAAAAAGCACAGTCTTCCAATGGAGGAGAAGGAAGACCTTCTTCTTCTTCTTCTTCTTTTTCTTCTTCATCTTCAACAACAGATGGATTGACAGAGTCTGGTGTAGCTTCTCCCCGAACTATCACCAATAATTGTTTTGCAACAAAAATTAAGTATCATAAATGAAGAAGATCAGAAATATGAACTTATATTGACAACAGAAGACTGAAAATACTTATCAACAACCTGCAGGATCTTTTTTTTCATGCAGAGTTTCCATATACTCGTCAACCCTTGTCTTCCATTCACTATCATCAAGAAAACACACACACACACACACACAAAAAAAAGTAAGTTCCACTGAAGCTTGAGGTAAAGAATGTATCAAAATGCATCCAACACTGTCTACCAAACTCAGTTGTCATAGTTTGAGTTGCAACATCCATCGTCAAATTTTCACATAATGTACAATAGTTATAACGGAAGCGGACTCTTATCATCTCCATTTTACCGAACAACTAAAATGCATAATAGCCAACCACCATACATAGAAGATTATTAATTATCACAGCGTAAAATGCAAAAGATTCAGATTTTCGTTAGTCATAAAAGAGAACAACCGTGCAATCATTGTTAACGGTTTCTTGGAATCGACAACATGAAGCTTAGTAATTATGTTAGTTATGCCAGATACCTAAAGAAAAATAATTACATAAAACATTAAAAATTATACACAGCCAGGAAAACAGATTCAAATACCCAATCAGTTCACGAGCAAGATGGCGAATCTTCTGTTCTCCATGCCTCCTAAAGCCATTTACAGTCTTGCCAATCTCTGTTGTCTGAAAAGAAACCATTTGCAACATTAAGAAGCCCAATCCAATTCCTTCTAGCAATGTGAAAAACAAACATTTGATCCTTGAAGATGATTTTGTTTTTAAAAACAAACCTTCAAGATTGAAACAGGCAGTCCCATCAGCTGCAGCCTCCGCAATGATTCAAATAGCACAGAATCAGACTGTCACATGAAACAAGAAAACCCTAATCAGAACACAGCAAAGTACCTTCAACAAAACCAAGCTTCTTCAAGACTTTCAACACAATTCAAAACCTAATCTAATAATCCTTGTTCAGCTCAACTTCATCCAATCATCGATCAAATTATACATGCAAATAAACACAAGAGTTTAAAAAGAGAGAGAGAGTAAAACCTCATCTTCAAAGTTTTTCAAAACCTCCTTGATCCTCAAAACCTCCTTCAAATTCAAGCCCTCTTCTTCAAGCTCATCAGTTAGAGCCTCAGCTTCCCCATAGCTATAGTTACTCACCTGATTCAAATGAACATCAGTATGATCATCCCTAACACTATTAGCCTTGCTCTCTTTGCTACCACCGGGTGCTGCAAACTCAACCCTAGCTCCTCTACCGCTCTCACCGGATTCAGACACGGATAACCCGACCGTGTTGCACCCAACGCAGTGAGCTAACCGAGTTGAGAAGAGCAACTCCGCGATTCGATCTCTTCTCATTTTGAACTCCTTGGCACAATCGGAAGCAGCCACCATTATCCCTTTCTCGATTATTTGAAAAATATCGGCGTTAGCCGTCTTAAAATACTCTCTCCATTGGTCGATCCCCTCCAATTGGATGGACATGTTTCGTTTACCTACTACTCGGTTCTACCCAACCTCTTATCCTAGATCGAAGAAAAACCTAGAAACTGAAAAGGCGTATTTGGAAGTGAAACCGACGAAAACCCAGCGATTGCGACCAGAAACTAGGAAAGGAAGGATTGAAAGGCGATGAACACATAAAACGAGTTGTAAGATGAATCAGTTATGTCAGGGGAGCAAGATTGAACCCAAAAGGGGAATCGGGAACAGAATCAAATGGTGATTGACAAGTCTCCTTTTTGGGGAAAAAATCAAACAATTTTCGTAGAGGAGGAATTTGAATCCGGATAATAATATTCGGTAAGGGAATGAAAGTAGGTGAAAGGGGGAATTATTTCATCAAACCAAAAAAGGAAACAATAAATTGGAACTCTCATTCTATCTCTCAATCACCCTCATCAATCCATGAGAGTTATTACTGACTAATTAGCCCTTAAACAACTAATGCAATTAAAAATCTGGGTGGAAATTAGCTGTGTTCTTCCGTTGTTGTCTGGTTTGGGCTTAGCAAAAGGAAAAGCCCACAGGATTTGGGTATGGGGTTTGGGTAGAACAGAGAAAAGAAGGATTGTGGATTCACAGTTGAATTCAATTGAAGAAAGAAAGTGCCCCCAGTTTTGACTCAATCCTCTGTGTTGCTCCCAATTTGGTGATCTTAGCACTGAATGCAGTAATGTATTAATTAGTTTAGTTTAGTATGAACGCTTTAAAAACGGTGGAGGAAGAGATAGTCTGTTGAAATAAAAGAGGCAGAGGAGAAGGAGGAGGAAGGCGAAGGGAAGGGGGAGACTGGTGGCCTGCTCTGGTGGGGGACACACACACAATTCCACAATCTACAGTCAATTTTTTCATCACATTAAAAACGTCAAATTTCATCTTCTTTTTTTCTTAATTTCCACTTACAAAAAATGGATCATTTCTATAAAGGCATTCGTTTTTATGTGTTTATTCGAGTTTATTTTCGGGTAATTTCAATATGAATCTCTTATTATTTTGAGGATTATAATTCAAATAATCTCTTCAATAATCGAGTTTATTTTTGAAGTTTATGTGAATAAAACTTTAATTAAACGTTGTCACAAAGTAAAATGTTGTCTCTAAAATTTTGAACAATTTGCCTCGTTGTCAACACTAAAAAGTCGAGTCAATTTTAGAAATTGAGCTACCTTGTAAATTCGCAGTCTTTTATTTCTTTTATGATTCAAGTTAGTAAAAAGATCAAGTTAGTAAAAAGAAGAAGAATAAATAGTAATGGAAATTGGGGAGGAACAAGACATTCTTCATTGTATATAAAAAGCGAAGATTTTATTTTTTTTTCATGTAACACAAGAATGGTTAATTTTGAGTTAGTTATGTGATAAGGGGTGTATTTATAGATACCGTAAGAATTTAGTGAAAAACAAAATATAATTGAGATTTTACAATTCAAAGCACGAGTATATATATAAAACAAAAACTTCCGAAATCATTACACAATCACGTGTGATGGTACATCGGCCATATTCTTACTATGAAAACAATCTAAATTTGGATTTTTGGTATGAAATCGTCGTAAAATACTCCACTTTATGATTAATCAACCTAGGAATATGACCGATTTTCTAATAAACAAAAAATTGAGGTATTTAACTCGAATACCTTTTGAAAGTTCATAACTTATTCACACACAAGCTCTTATTAATGTTCCAAAGGAGTCTTATTTGGAGTCAAAATTGTTTGGAGCTAAATAAATGCTCCATGCAAGCCCAATCAAAAGGGAAAAAAAGAGAGCAAAATACGAGAAAGTCTATAAAGCATCTTAAACAAAGTCGAAGCTCATGCAAATGTATCAATGGGCTCGGAAAGAAGTGGGGAACAAACCATTTGCCCGGAATTTTGAGAAAACATCTAGAGGGGTGTGTCAACATGACACCACCATAGGAAATAAACCGGAGCGCCATCATCACGTTTTATAGAACTCAACACATCGCTAGGAGCCCACACGCCGCATCATTGTCTTCAGATTAAACAAGGTGGCACAGTGAGTCAGTGGCAGTGGTTAGAGGTGGTAGACGAAAACAGAAAGTGGCTCGGTATGTGGATCCAAAAAATGAAGGAGAGAAATGAGGAAAATATATGACTTATTGTAGTTATAGGACAATTTTGGAACATGGGATTCACCCTCGGGAGATAGGGCATTGATTGTGTGTTTTCTGGTCAAAATATAACGTGTAAGAAGTGCATAAACATTTTAAATAGAACCTAATGAATATTTTTCGATATAAAATAATTAAAAAATATACTACATTATTTAATTTCTAAAATATTATGTATTCTTTTAATTCTAAAAATAATAAAAATCATTAGATCGGAAGTTTTAAATTATTCTGTAAATACCGAATTTACTAAAGACAAATTTATCTTTTTATCGAAACTACCGGAGTTTGTAAAAATTAAAACTAACGGTATGACTTAAATTCTCATAATTTCTAAAACGGAAAGATGGAGTCTAATAACTAATTTACATAAATTTTCTAATATCCTTGTTGATAAATGCAAGGATCTAAAAAATTGATCACGTGATTAATAAAGCTCGGAATTTTTTTCAAAAAATAGTGATTACGGTTTTAAGATCTTGCATAAATATATTTTCTAATGTTCATGTTGGGGTTTTTTCAAAATGCACGGAAGTTGTTGGGTTATAAGTGATTCTAGTAT
The DNA here is from genome assembly GCA_002319775.1 of Fagopyrum tataricum. Taxonomy (NCBI): domain Eukaryota; kingdom Viridiplantae; phylum Streptophyta; class Magnoliopsida; order Caryophyllales; family Polygonaceae; genus Fagopyrum; species Fagopyrum tataricum. The sequence continues at coordinate 21,122,016 of CM008285.1, forward strand.
AACATACGAACAACACGAAATCAATAAGTAAGAAACTCTAGCGTGTCATGAAGTTATAGAGTTTCGAACTCATGTGGAAAGGTCCTCATATCCTATGACTAGAGTTTGATCACCTTATTTTTTTGAATTAATTATGATAAGTAGTAGATATTTATTTTGTTAATATTCATGGGAAAAAAAAGTTAACGAATAATGAAAAAACTCGGGTCAATCCATTGTTCATAGAATTTTCTTTCATTAACATTTATAAATTAAAATATTAAACACGAAACATAATAATGAATGAGGTGTCCCAACTTCCAATAATATGGGATGACCTTTTACTCTTTTATTAGCGTTTGAAACTTCAAAACAATATAACGTGTCTTAATTATTAATATTTAAGTATGTAAAATGAAAAAGTAATGCTAGATGTATATACCACAGGAACACGACGGTGCACCTTTAGTACATGATTATGCGCGCTTTTACCTTATTTGCGGGCAACATGTATGGCAAAATTATATTCATTGTATTTTTTTTTACATTTAATGTTTTTTTAAGAAATTCTCACTTCTTGTCATAAAATATAAAATAAAAAAAAAGATTTTTGATTGACCATCTTTGTATATATTTATGGAACAATCATCAATATTGCAAAGAAAAACGATAGAGGTCAAAGGATGTTGCGGTGACGACAAGGACGGAGGAAAAGAAGACATAAAACAAGGACCAAAGATTATACGTCTTGTTGTCATACGGAGGAGAGCTTGTGTAGTTGTGTGCTATTGGCTATTGCTCTAAGGAAGCTACGTCAAATTTACGTAAGAAACTCATCTTATATTACATGATATTAGACCACGTGGTATAATACCATGCAATGTAAGATGAGTTTCTTGCATCATAGTAACACTAATGTCAAGATCATTATTTTACAAGATAAATATTAATAAAACGAGTGATTTTACTCGAATAATATCTTTTAACGGGCAATTTTAATAAAATAAAATAAAATGTTTGTGTCCAGAAGCATCACCGAGAGGTTGAATATTTGCATAACATTTTCATATAATTTCTATAATAGCATCAATGTAAGAAAATCAATAATAGCAAGATACACTGGAATTATAATGAAAATGATTCAACCAAAACAGGAATTAAATCGAGAAAAAAAAAAACTTACCTCTAATAGAAAGATATCTCATTGATCCCGGTCACTCCATTGTTTGATAAACATCATGTACTACCATTACTACACTACCATCTATTATTCATTATATCATTAAATTACAAAATTCAACTATCAAACATAAGGGGAAATAAAAGAAAAGTCAATTTCTTAGATATTACTAAGATAATAAAATTTTACCTAAATATACAAAAATTAATATGAATTACTTTTTTCGCTAAAACTATGATAATAAGTCTTAAAAGTCAGAAAATAATTGTAGTTTAAAATTTTGATAAGAAACTGTGCTGTAAAATTTTACCCAAGTAATAATTAATTTCTTACACCATATTTTTTCCGAGTCTTTTCACTACCAACATTTAATATTAAAACGTATCCCAAAAATGTTTCAATGTAAAATAATTGATTCTCAAAAGATATTTGTTATAATAAATTTAAGATTTATAAAAATATAATAATACCATAAAATAAACAAATAAATTAAAAAATTAACAACGTAATTTATTGTCCGTCTACTTTTAACTCGATGCAAATAACGTAATTTATGTTGAAGGTTATATAAATAAAAACTTGATTGACTTTTCTAATTTATAATTATTTATAGACGTAAACCTTTTGGTTCATTTGGGGTTGACGTGTGGCATGACGATGAAGCAAGAGCAGCAGTGCAGTGGAACTCTGTTTGCAAGGTGGACCCACTCCTTTACTAAATTACTCCCCTTTTGCTTCTCCTCCGTCAACGTGTAATGTGCTTACAAGTTACAAACTTACAATAAACTCAACTTACCGTTTCTATTATCCGCTCGCATTGCGGGTGAACCTCTCCGACTCAATTGTGTCCCCACACTCGTATTGTGGGTCAAATATTTTAAACCAAAAATAATATCAACTTTGAAAATTAATATCAGCGATACTAACTATCAATGTATCTACAAAAAATAATACGTCTAACTTTTTCGGAAAAAATCATAGCTCTGACGATGATGTGACATCCGGAATCTTACATGTCATCAAAATATTCGGATGAAGCGTATGATGTGTGTAACACCCCGAATTCTAACAACCCGATATGTAACTGGATAGGACCTCATAGTGGGTCCCGGCCTTAATTTGACATCAATAAGACTCGGACCTCACAACAAGACACAAATATTGAAAGACAAATATCTTTTAACAACAAGGTTTAAAAACAGTGTTAGCGATAACAAGGTTCAAAAGCCATACTAAAGAAAAAAAAAGAAATATGCAGTCCTGATCTTATTACATAAATCACAAATACTCCCAAATAAGAATCCCATTGCGGAAACTCAACTGATCACTCCGCTCCCGATTACTCGGCCGGAAACTAACCTGCAAGATCTATCAACACGGTGTAAACCATTAGCTTACAAATCTAATAATAAGGGCACTAAAAAGCACACACACAAATAATGAAAGCAATAAACACCTAAGCATGCACAAACAAGGTCCCGTTTATTATCTTTTCATTTGGTGAAATTGGTCATTCTATTTGATCAACTTTTCATGGTAGTACGAGGATCTTCCAACTCTCGCCTCCGTCCCTGTAAACTAACATGACTAGTTTCAATTCATTTCCCCGTATACACTGTTGGACTGGTCGTAGGGAGCCTTTTGATCATCATCTTGTGCCGGACAGTGATGTTACGGCCCATTATAATACACTTGGGCATCTCTTTAGAAATAAAAGTGTAGTGGTCTAGTTGGTTCATTTATTAAACATACATTACACACTACCCTAGGACGCACTTAAAATTATTATTGTAGCTAAGTGAGTCTCATGAGTCATGACCTCACCTTATCCGTACTGGTCTCAATAACTATTCTCGATCAGTCAGTCAATGATCTCGAATGTCTTATTAAGATGTAGCGAGATCTTAGTATTCTCATTTCACTATCTCGTTACTTCTAGAGTAAGATATCTAGCATCGTTACTCTCCTTAACCATTAACTCCTAGGTTCCGCAGGCCTAGACGTCCATTCCAATTCCATATCATCTAAATATTCCGTACGTATTCCAATTTCATTCTTAAGGTTTCCCAAATTCTACAATTCCTTAAGTTTCAGACATTCTACTTATCACTCCAATTCCGCGAATATTCTATCATCTCACTTATCGCTAAATATTCCATTCTAACTTTCATACCTTCTAATCCGATCTAGTTCTACTTCCAATCCGATCTCTAAATTCCGTTATTTTACTCTACATTTATATATTAAGGCTCATAACAAAATCTGGAACTTAACAAAAGCGGAATTTAGATCTTAAGGTTCGATTCTCACCGAAGCGATATGATTATCGACTAAAAGAGGCGCTACCAGCACCAGGTGGCATAGTTTAAGGATGCTAGGTCGGGAGTTGGAGTCTCAGCGATATCAGATGGCAAGGCGACTTCCATGGAGGTCGACGGTTCGAGCCCTTCTTCAGGCATAAGTCGAAAAGAAAAAGGGAAGGCTAGAAGGTTTTATTAGGAAGTGAAGGAGTGACAATTGTGTGAGGTGTCTAGGATTTACTCTCGATCAACCGGCGTCTTCAATGTCCTCACGTAACTGCGTCATCAAGGTTGTCCATTTAATGGTCTCTTAACCGGAATTTTCAATGCTCACTTAACTCTCGTGATTAAGGCCACCATAAATACGTTTTAACCGTTTCTTTTGTAACGTCTGGTCAAGGGTGATGAAGGCCTGCAGATAGAGATTTAATTCATGGTTCGGGTTACAACATGAGTCAGTTTTATCAGTATTCGTTGTATTTCGGTTCGGTTATTTTTGCTCGGCCATTCGAGTCGGTTCTACGTAGAAAATTAATTAAATTATTTTTTCAGTTATTACATCAGTCCCACTAAAAATAAGTTTCGTCCCGAAACTTAGAGTAACTTTATTGGTCATTCCGAGATCATAAAACTGAGTCGTATCTACCGCTATCTTTTAGAAGTCGTTTACTTTCCAGATCCCACTGAAGTCAAAGAATGTATAATAATACATCACACAGGGAACAATCAATACATATCACTCAAATAGTCAAATGTACTACTGATTACACATAAAGCACTCCACACGTAAGCATGAATCTAAAGACTAATCTGTCGAACCTAAAGTCGACACTAACTCTACGTACTGCTCCGGGAACGAGCTCTGATAACATGATTTATCGACCTATTGCAGTCATGCATTTAGTTAGATTTTTCCTTTCCGCATTCATGTTTTAGCCTTAGTTGTGTCATTTATGCTTGTTTAGTGTTACTTTGCAAGAATAGATGTCTACACACACTATTTGTGGCTTTGTAGGTGTTTTGGCACATTTTGGAGCTAAAACGATACATTTGAGGACCAAGCCTCGAAGTGGATGCATTGGAGCGAGCATACGTGCACGGGAAAGGGCTAGGAATCAAGCTAAAGGCATGGAGGGAACGACCAAAGAGCATCTTGGTTGAGATCCAACTTGAGATTCTTCCCTGAGCGTTATATTTTATTTGCAGGCCTTTTCCTTTTTGGCGCATTATATTTTATTTGTGGACTTTTTCCCATTATATTTTATTTGCGGGTTTTTTCCTTTTAGGCCCAATGTCTTTTTAGCTAGATTTTTTATTATAAAAGGAAGCCTTGAATTTATTTCAAGGTGTGCTGGGAATCGCCTAGAGTTAGCCCTAGAGGGGGGAGTCGTCTCCTTCCTCTTCCCTTCTTCTTCTCCATTGTTCTTCATAGTTTAGATTAAAGTTTGACACTTTTGCATTCAGATTTGTTAAGAGATATTGTTGGATTCAAGAATTGAGAAGATTGAAGGTTTTCATTTATTGAAGTTAAGTTCTTTTATTCCCTTTTGTTATTTCTTTATTTGTCTTTCTTTGATATGATTGTTATTGGCTAGAACCTTGCGGTTCCAAGGTTGACAGGGATTTATTTATGCCTTTGATTATGATGGAATGTTGTGCTTTGTGTTTTGGCTTTGACTTGCTAGAAATCCTAATGGTTGGCTTGTTCTTGAATCTAGTTAGAATCCTTTCAGCTAGTAACCTAAGTTGAAATTGAGACTTACCCGGTGATATTCCTTCATAGATACATGAGAGACTGATCATAGGTAATAAAGGTTTATCCTTTATTGGTTGAATGTGCTTAGATTCCTTCCTAAGTAGGGTAATACCTGAGACTTACCCGGTAATGGTTTACCTTTCCCTTAGTTAGTAGTCAGGTTTGTTTAGAATTTTCTACCTCTCTACCTTGAGACTTACCCGGTAATAGGTAGTTGGTTTGGAACTAGATAGTCTTGAGACTTACCCGGTAATAGACTGTCAGCTTAGAAACGTTCATTCCTGTGGCTTTTCTACCATATATTTTGTATGAGTCTTCCTGAATCTATATGTATAAACAATGATCTTGAACCATTGGAATCCATTTTCTTTCCTTTAACTTGATTATCTTTGTTTTTCCCTTTTTATTTGTTTTAACTTTCAATCAATAGTGACAATTGATTGTGAGTCCTTTAAAACCTTTTCAAAACCTTTTTGACTTCTTTCCCTTATCTTTTCCAACCTCATGTCTTTAATTGAGATCTATTTTGTATTTAATCATTGCTGCATATTAATCCTTCCAGTCCTTGAGATAGACCCTGGAATACTTATCTTTACTGTGATTGACCCATACACTGTGGGTTCGTTGCTATTTAGGGAATTATTACAGGTTATAAATTTAAAACTATCCCTTCCTTGTTTTACTAACATATAGGTCTTTATCATTATTGATAAAGGTTTATAGGGGTGTAAAATCAGCGAACAAGCTCCTAATGCTATCATCGGTCTCCCAATTAGCTTCATCAATCCCCGTCGGGACCACTGGACTTTCAGCATCGGAATTTCTTTAGTCCGCAAGCTTTTTAACACTCCTCTCTAGCACTACTATTGGATGCTCTACAAAAGTATGGTCCGGCTCGACGGACAGATCCTCATAACTGACCACATTCCGCGGGTCCGGTATGTATTCCCTGAGCTGCTAGTATACGCTCTCGGATCAAGGCTACTTGTGTCATATCGTTTTGTATCTGCTCCGGAGCGACTCTTCCGGCCTCGTTGGCATCCTCTTAACATAGGGGTGTACGACATCTCCGTCCATATAGTGCGTCACAGGGAGCCATTCTAATAGACGCACGATAGCTATTGTTGTATGAAAACTCTACTAGAGGGAGGTGATCTAGCCACACATGTCCCCAATCAAGTACGCATGCTCTAAGCATGTCTTCCAAGGTCTGGATGGTCCTCTCTTACTAACCATCTGACTGAGGGTGGTAGGCGGTGGTGAAATCCCACAGGGTCCTATCTAGGTTGGGACCGAGATGGGACGGGATGAGCTTAATCCCGCTTTTCCATTAGTTTATTTAATGTGTTTAAATTTTACATTTTATCCACAAAAACATTCATATATATCGTACTTAAAATGAAAAGAAAAAAAAGTTTCAAATATCTATAATAACATATTACAATTAGATTAAACATTCCAAAAATGTATGTTAAAACACATATTATACATCTAAATGAATTTGGTTCATATGTCAATTTTGACAGTTTGACCAACATGGTTTATTTTTTTACAATACATTAGCATAACTATACAAATATAACTAATGCTTAGGGATTTTACTTATATTTATTATTTTAAATTAAAACTTTATTATATATGGGACGGGCCTATCATGATGGAGAAGTTAAGGCCCGTATCCCGTCCCGGATAGTTTTTGACAAGACGGGTTCAGGACAGGATTTGTAATTTTGAATGAAATCCCGCCAAGATGGGAAAGGGACCGGGAGTGGTGGAATTTGTGTCCACCCCTAGCTTGCACTAACAACACATCCCAGCGGGATGGAGAAGTTAAGACTTATGAAAGTCTATGTAACAAGTGTTTTTACATCTCATCAATAATATGTTACTATGCATCGTGAATAATATGCAAAGACTCGGAACAAGAGTACAATAACAAACTAAAATGGTTTTCTTTGTTTATTTTTAAAGAAAATTGGTCTTTTTGAATTGGATCAAGCTCATTAACACTAAATAGCACAAAAGTTGAGGCTTCGTGTTATTAACGCCGTAAGGCTCGAAACCACGACCATAAGGTTAAGAGCCTTGCGCTCTACCAACTGAGCTAGACGGGCTTACACTAGAGTTGTATTTTGCTCTATACTTTGATATATTTGCTTATGATATGTACATGTTTTGTCTTGTATATGCTGATGGTTTTGCCGAAGGTGGACTAAATATTACTGCAGTATTCGGGCACCCGTGTGGCTTGTGATTGTCTTTATCTGTTAATGGTTTTGCCGAATGTGGATGAATATCATAGGTCTCCGCTAGTGTGGTTGTATTTATTATAGGGTAAATTGCATCGGTGGTCCTTAACCTTTCAAATAAAGTCCAAATAGATCCCTAACCTTTTGTATGTTTTATTAAAGTCCTTAATTTTTAGGGTAAAATTCATTGGAAGTCCTTAACCTTTCAATTTTGTTCAAATAAGTCCCTAACATTTGTCTTGCTCTATTAAAGTCCTTAAACTTTCCTCCTTTGTTCATATATAATCCCTTCATTCTAAAATCAGTTAAATGTATATTAATTTTTATTTTTTGTAAGTCACTAACCACCCTTTATTTTTGTAATTTTTATTTAACCACCCTTATAATAAAATTTTAAGTCACTAACCACCCATAATTGTTTTTAGTTTTTCTTGAAAATTTGATTTAGGGATTGTTTTTATTTGAGGATTTAGTTTGTTTTTAATTTAAGAAAAAACAATTTCAACTTAAAATAAAGGGTGATTAGTGACTTAAAAAATTTATTATAAGGGTGGTTAAATAAAAATTAAAAATAAAGGGTGCTTAGTAACTTTAAAAAATAAAAATAATATATCTTTAACTGATTTTAGAATGAAGGGATTATATATGAACAAAGGAGGAAAGTTTTAAGGACTTTAATAGAACAAGAAAAAGGTTAGGGATTTATTTGAACAAAATTGAAAGACAAGGACTTTCAATAAATTCTACCCATTATTATATTGGTGATTTAGGATAGTCGGTATGTTCAGGAGGATTGCAAGCCTCACTGGAATACTTGTATGATGTGTTGGCCATAAACCTCAACTCGCAGTGCAATCGATCCTAACAGTCAGATTATACTCTTTTTCTTATTTTATAAATTTACCTTTATCAGAAAAAAAAATTACCATTATAATAAATAGTTTCGATTTATCACTAAACGTTATCAACAAAAATTTTTTGTGTTACCCATCAAAGTATGAAAGACGATGGCGACACCTTACCTTTTAGTCTCCAAAAAATATTTGACGGTGACATCAAAATATTTTGATGGCAATCAAGTGCTACAAAATATTTCTAAAATTTTTAGTTTCTTTAAATTTTGGATTGACCGACCTTGACCATAATACTATAATGTTGTCATAAAAGGTATATTTATATTATTTAAACAAAAATTAAAACGATTAAAAGTATTAAAAAAAAAATGAACCGTGTATAGGTTAATTTCCGAATTACGAATCTTAGTTACATGAGCTCATAAATTTAGGCATCAAACTACTGATTTTGCGACGTATTTCATTTGAAATTCTTTAAATATTGGAAATAGTAGAAAATATGAAATATAACCATTTCAATGTCTCAAAACAAAACCAAACTTGTTGAACTATGCTGCTAATGCAAAGAGCCTTCAGGTATTATTTGCTTCCAATATGCCCTTCAAAGGATTATACAGAAAGCAAGTGATAATCCGGCATTCTTACCTCTTCATATTCAAGTACAATTGAATATTTATTCAGACAATAAAGTTTGCACAGTGACATTATTTGGGCTATGTTGCACTTAAAAAGTTACAATGCCTTGAACAAGCTTCTTTCTTCTTCCAACCAACATCCTCATTGCATTATTTTGTTTAAGCAAAGTTGTCCGCCGCATGGCGTCGCTTATTTCCTACCAATATCATTACCCCATTATTATCACCTGCATGAGGCAATATATATATTCACAAGTCAGAACATGTTTAGAAAGACAGGCAATGAATCGGTCGTAAAATTTAGAACTCGGTCAAAGACATGTTATTTCAGGGTATTATCATCATGGTATTAGCTTTAAGGCCAACATACCATGATTATCAAGAATCTTTTTCTTCCCTGAAAAATATGTAATGAAATTATAAATCTCTTGAAAATGTGATTATAGAGCTTAGTAGTTAGCAGTACCATTGTTCATATGTGTTGCTTCTTCCGGTTTACAAATTTCAAATCTTTCATGTCGATCACCTGCACTGCTCGGCGCTTCCTCGCTGTTTTGGGTGCAAGAAAAAGGGCAATCAGTTGTAGTGTAACAGCAAAATGGATGGACAAAAACAACTGATGAATATGCATAGTTTTTACAACTACCATTTTCGACTTCCTGGTATCCTGCTCTCAGCTTCTTCCTTGCTTCTTCGAGTTTTAGATTGTCAACATCCCCAGACTTCTTTAGTTTCTGAAAAATCAAAACAGAAAAATCAGATAATATTTTTCACAGTTGCAAATACAACGTTATAGTAACTCACGTTCTGATGATTTGCTTGAGACATATTCAATGTTGTGTTTTGTTTGAGTTGATGTTGAATGTCAATGGCGCATTTTGCCTTCAAATCAAAACCCGAGGCTATTTTCTTGGGGGCAAGTGAAGTGGATTTCAGCTTTGGCGTTATGACATTGCATTGCTGTGCTGGAAAAGCTACGATCATCTGTGATGTCTCTTTTATGTTCTGTGTTGCCTTCCGAGCAAAATCTAGGGTTATTTTTTTCTCAAGATCATCAGTCTGAATTAATTGTCTCCTTTTATGTGTCCCAACTGAACTGGGTTTCGCCTTAGTGCGTATACTATTGGACTCCTTTGCCTGCGCAGCTCTTTCTACAGGCACTAGTGCCGCGTTGACCTTGTTCTGAACATCTTTGCACTCCTTCACCTGCCAAGCTTTTTCTATGGATCCACGCAGTGACTTGACTGTGTTCTGTTTGAGATGATGTTTAGCATCAATAGCTCCTTTTCCCTTCCCATCACATTCTGATATTATCCTCTTCCTAAAACTATCAGTCTCATTTATTTGTTCCCTCTTTTGGGTTCCAAGTAAACTGGATTTCAGCTTAGGGCGAAAATCGTTGCAATCCTTCCATGATGTATTGACTATGTTCTGTTTGAGCTGCTGTTGAGCAGCAACGGTATATTTTCCCTTCCGATCACTTTCACAAGTTTTATGTTTCCCAAGATCACCAGTCTGATGTAGTTGTGCCCTATTATTATGCATATAGCATGAACTAGATTTCAGCTTATTAGACCGGATGTCATTCTGCTCCTTTTCTAGTAGAGATAGTACACCATTCCTATCCGGGTTTTCGGCTGGTCCATTCTCAGTATTCTCAGTTAGTTTTAGACCTTGCTTCTTTTGTATCAATTCCAGCATCTCAATCGAATCTTGCTCTTCCTTATCACTTTCCATTACAAACAAAGTGTCATCATCCGGCAAAATACTGAAAAATTCTGTGACATCGCAACCAAAAAATTACACTGTCAATTAAGGAATGTTCATGTAGGCAAATAGAGAGTATAAAAACCTAGAAAAGGTATATGCCTCTGACTTACCTTCCTCATCCACATCCTCAAATAGCTTCAACGTCCAAGCAAAGCAATGAGGATCAAGGATGTCAATAATGGTATCCTCTTAATTTCAAAATCTTTAACCAAAGCAAATAATGTTGAGATTGCTACGCCATACCTTTAAGAGGTCCAATGGTGTGCTTGTAGGAGTAGCTGGAACTCCTCCGTCGAAGAAACTACAAGGGAGGTACTCTTGATATAATTCAACGGGAGTTTCCTTTGTGCCTGGAAAATTTTCTGAGACAACATTGCCAACTCCAGGACAGTTCTCACTGATCTTATCACCTGAATTTGATGTTTGTGCTTTGAGCCATCCATCTACAACAATTCTCCACTTTCTGAAATAGGATTAATTGTTTGAGTATGTTTCTTATTGATGCTATAAACATTGACCTCTACATTTTATGAGATCTTCAAAAAATTTGAGGACATTTTTGCATATGCTATTATGTTCAAGTGACTCATGCCTGAGCTTGAGCATCTATCTAAAGTATACATCAAATTCAGACAGTTCCATCACAAATTTAAATTAGTTGGCCATGCAAAGAATCACACAGATATATACAATAAAACCTCGGCTTCAGAAGCTAAAACAGATGACAGTGACTTGCAGAAAACTCTAGACAACTTGTTTGATGGATGAAGATACAATAACAGAATTTCTTAAACTAACCAAGCCAAGCATTTGTTCCTGACCTTAACGAACCCCGTCTGCACTGCAGTGACAGTTTTGGCTACTTTTTCCAACGGATATTAGTCTGTTAGTTATCAGCAACATAAAAAGACATTGACTTTTGCTGCGCTAGTCGACAAAAGATAGTTTCTCGTTGTATGTTTAACGCCTACGTAACATTGCACTGATTCCATTTTTTATTAATGATAAAGTGACGGCAGTTTCGGAATGAAATGATACTTTTAATATGACAAAATGGACATCTTTATTTAGAACTAGCTATGAGAACAGTGGATATCGTTATTTAGCCCTACCTTCATAACCAAGATAGGGTTGGATATTTTGATAAAGTCTAAGTGGAAGGAATGCATTTCCCTTCTCCTATGCTTCCAACTATCTTTTTGCCACTAAGAAGTTGTTGCACACTATAAACAAGAAAAGAAGCATTTGATCTAAGCTCTATCACTTGAATGTTGCAGGCTATAAGAGGGAATCATAATGAAGCAGGACCATATAAAACCATCATTAGTTATCTGAAGAAGAATCTTACCTTATCAAAGCCCTTGCATGTTTCCGAACATGCTTTGATCCATGTTTCTTTAAGGCAGTAACCGTTTCTCCTATCATTGTAACCTGTGGAGAGAATTTATTATGTCCTTAACACACTCCCAATGACACGTATTAATAATGATGTTCATTTGGTAAATAAATAGATACTTTATACATTTTATATCCTTATACATAAAAAAAAAACATCAATAAGAGTATGTGAAAGGATCAGAATGCAGCTCAAACCTGGAGGATCTGTATATTTAAATCCATCCACAGAAGCTTTTGAAGCAACTCTGTGATCATAAGATCATCCTACATCAAAACAAACACATTACACATCATTAGGTTTATTTCTACATTATGAACTACGCATCTATTTGTTTAAAAAGAATAGGTTTATTTCTAACCTGAGGATGGCTGTTTCGAAGAGCCTCATTGATTTTTATAGCTTCTTTAAGTGTTTCATCATCTTCGTCTATTTCAAGGGTATAGTAATCACCAACCTCTTTGCCGTTGATCAAGTGATTCCCTTCAACAGTCTCATGGACCGGTGCTTGAACTTCAGAGAAAGTGCAATCATTCATGCAATTCACCTTATGCATCACAGCCTCTTCACTGACGCGATTGATTTGCGTTCGTCCTTGCCTGTCGTCATGAGGGACAATGGTAAAATTTTCCTCTTTAGTTTTCAGGTTTTCTTCATGCTCCTGAGTCTGCAGTGGCATTAGTTCTTCGTGCATGCCAATGGGGACTGCATCCTTTTCCTTCGTTTGATTCACCAATGCTAACGCTTCTGCAGAGCAACCATAATCAACTTGATTTGCATCCATGGAACTTTTCCTACTAACCAAATTATTGCATTCCTGTGATTTTTCGAAGCCTACATATTCTTTTTCTTCAGCAAAACTATCCTTGACAAGTGTCTTGACCCCTTCAATACTGCAATAACTGTCCTGGTGGTCTCTACCCTTTTCACTCTCTTCTGACCGGACCGGACCTACAACAGACTGCTGTTGTGTTACGCAGTTACCTTCCAAGCTAATACTTAGACCATCCCAGCTAGCAACATGACTATGAGGGATAATCTCACCACCACTAGCACTAGCACTAGCTAAGCTCTTGTTAGACTTAGACAAATCACCTTCACAAAGGGAACATTTGACTAAATTGCATGTCAAGAGCTTGAAAACAATCTGCTCCTTTCGGACCTTGAACTCCTGTGGATGGTCTGAAGCAGCTATAAGTATTGCTTTCTCAATTACATCAAATATGTTAGAGTTTGAGCCCCTAAAGAAGGTTCTCCATTTATCAAGATCTCCTGAAAGCATGGCTAGCCGGATCAAATAGAAACGAACACTCAGTGCTTACCTTGTGTCAAAAATATTTGAACAATAAAAACCCAAAAGGATCTCTCCTAAATGATCTCAAGTTCCATTTTGTGGTTGTGTTTCAGTGAATCAGGCTGATTCTATGGCAAAGTTTCTGAAAAGATAAAAGCTGTCTCCTTTACTTGTAAACTTCAAACTCCTTTCCAACAGGCAAACCTTCAAAGAGAAGACAGTTTAAGATAAGCATTCATCAATCAAATTAATGTGAAAAGCTTAGAATTATTCTAAGAGAATGTTTTTCATTTTTCAATTAGGATAGAGAAGACACAAATGGAAGAGAAGAATGAGAAGACCAATCCATGTGTACATTCACAACAATCCAATTTCTTCTTCATTAGATTGTCAAAATAATCATAACCAATGTATCTGACAAGTGACACGCAAAAGATCACTGTCACTTGACTGCAGTAAATGACTTGCCTTATTAGCTCAAGACTTACTTTTTTAGTTGATCAAGACTTAACATTTTCTTCAACTCTGTACAGCCATTTTATTTTTAATCTCTTACCAAAATTAGAAGAGGAAAATAACCTGTAACTGCTAAAATATGATTTTACAATAAAAAGCAGTCAAATTCCAGGTTTAGTATAGTAGTAGAGCATACCTTCAATGTCTTGATTTAACCTCTTCCAAGCTGCTGAAACTTTAGCTGTTCAGAAATCGATAACAAACCCAGTGAAATCTGCTGAGTCTTTTCTCAAGCACTTGATATTGGAAAGGGTCTTTGAAATGCATAGAGGCGAAGGTATCTTGTGGGTTTTCAGCTAAATGGAGGAGGGCAGTTTCACTCCTTTAAGAAAAAGAAAAATTAGCTTTTTCCCTATGGGAGAATGTGAAATAACAAACTCTGACATATTTAACATCTGGCACTGTATTTCAATGCATTTACCAGAAATCTGTTTTTTTTCTTATTTCTCTTTTAATCTTCTATTGAGAAACATGAATCTACTTACACAAACATTTTTCATTCACTTCCTACCTAAATTTTAATAAGGATTGCTCTATTTATCTCAACAAGAAATATTTAGTACCATAAAAGAAGTAACAAATCGAAGACGGAAGACGTTTTCACCTTTCTTCTCCACTGAAGGTTTCTGGTTATCTCAACAATCCTGTTAATTTGCAGCAACGTCTGACCAATATATTCGGTCAATAGTCAGTTTAATAAATTATTAATTAATTAAATTATTATATACCACAATGTAAATTCCTAGAGTAAAGTAATAATCCGGAAAAATTAACAACATTTGATTAGACAAGTACCAAAATTGAGCAAGTGCTACATACCAGTGAAAGTATGTAGACAAGTGTTCATGCTTTCACTAATTAAATTCATCACACTTACATTTTAGGATAGCAATCATCAAAGAAAGCATAGAGATTCAATCAATACAATCACCGGCTACCATTTGCACCCATTAACTTCCATTATGTAATCAGAACCAAAGAAAGTTAACAACACTCAGTAGCTTCAGTTTCCGCTTACAAATATATACATAGCCCTAGTTAATTCTTGTGCATACTTTTTATGAGTGAATACTCTGCTAAGAGTCATACTATGCACAGAGTGAAAAGAGGTACAGAAAGATAACAGTATCTCACAAAAGCATAACAGTAGAAACAATATCCAGTTTGACTCCCCTCTTCTCCTTTGAGCCTTTCTTCCGGAAAGTTTCCTTGAAATGCTTGTTTCATCTGTTGCAACTGCTTCACCCTCCGTTTCGTGATCTTTTTCGCTATCATGGTCACAACCTTCACCTTCTCTTTCTAGCTGATTCCACATACTGCACACAAAATAAACCAGATGCCTCCAGTGATTCTTCCATGATGATAAAAACTTTAGAAACTGAGGATACGAGTGACATGGCAGTTAGGTTTCTAACCTTTATTTATGTCAGCCTTGTTAGGAGGTTCAAGAGAAACCACCTTGTAAGAACAAGTCTCCACTGGAGTTCCAAAGAGTAGACTCGGGCAAAATATGCACGTGCAAAGCGTGACATCAGCCTTTTATAGAGGGAGAAATACATATTGGACAATCGAATCCTAACTATCCTGCAGCAACAAGATTCTCTTTCCCAGTAGCTCAGGTTATTGGACACGCCTATGATATGTCAAATGAAAACAGGAAGAATATGCCAGATCGTCCACTAACAAAATGCAATCCAAATCCTGCAACCTTTTCAGCTAAAGAAGATGCTTAATCAGGCATTACAATAACGGATTAGTTAACATGTATTTCCTTTATAAAGATAGAGTGCTTCAGATATAATACTTTCATGAAACTTTCACTTAGAAATGAAGGAAATAACCTAATTTGGTAAATCGGAATAAGTTATCTACATTGAAGTTGAAAATGGTGACAGAAACCTTCAGATCCAAAGCATGACTTTGCGCAACTCCTTGTTTCCTTTACATACATCATTACTGAAGATTATTTATATGTAATGCAATAGACGAAGAATTGTTCTGTAAGAAACTGATATCACAGCCAATGTACCATCACACATCATTTACCTTCTTTTGTGGTAAACTGTGGAATGCATCACATATCTGCATTATCTGAGACTGCGAAAGGTAACCAAGCAAGTAGTGTAAGTATTTGCCAAGTACAAGTACATGTCTGCATCAAACGCACAACTTAATGCAGCTACTTTTCAAATATTATATAAACAAATAGCAACTTAAGCAAACCCTTCAATATTACTTGAGCCATTTCAATTAACGGTTCCTTTAGATGGGCCATAAATTATGCGATGATTATCCCCTAGTAGCTTTACTGATCACACTCTCATTCACCATCTTCGAATTGTTTCCATTCTAGAAACCCTCCGATCCGTGACATGGGATCCTTTCACTGTTAAGAACATGACTAGAAAAGATGCCTTCCACGGCCATTGAGGTGGACACAGTTCGAAGTGACTCACTTCGATTCGGCGGCGCTAAACCCTAACGGAATTTTCATCAAAGGGGTTTAAGGTTTCACGAACCAAGCTCACCAATTTTCTGACGCTGATTGTGCCGGCGTACTACTAGATAATAAATAAAAAAACAAATACGGTTTATGGGACGGGAACGGGGACGGGGACGGGGACGGGGACGGGAGATGATCAGAAAGAGAAATCCTGCAGAGCATTTTGAACTGTGCGGTTTTTTGCAGTAAGGTTTCTTGGGGAATAGCTATGGCGCTGGTTGAGAAACTGAAAGGATGTTAGAAATCTATTGGGACGAATTAATTTATATTTTTATTAGATTATAAATGAATATATAAAACTATATCTATAATACTAGAAGTCATGCGTCGCCTATACGTATATGTACAATAATATTGAAATTCTGGTGTAGAAATATAAGTATAGTGTGGTCAATCTGAATTATAAATCTCGAGCATAAAGTTATTCATGTTTCTTCTACACTAATATTATACATTATACAATTAACAATTAAAGAAAATACAACCTTTATCTTTAAAATTGAGCGTAGTTGGAAACGTGACACCGTGGTTATATAGAGCAATCACTTGTGTGTTCTCGGCATATTAAAAGACGATGATCGGAAGGAAACGCTCTGAACGGAAAACCCTAAAAAAATTGAAAAAGTAAGGTTTGTTCCGGTCAACAACGTTTTGCAAATCTGGTGAGATAATTACCACTACTGTGAGTGTTACAATAGCTACAAACATAGACGAGAGCCAACAAACTAGTGAGGAGACTCATACATCAGAGATTAAAGATAAAAATCATGAAAATCCAAGCTTTGTGGTTGATAAAGTATCATCCACTACTAGTTCCAAGCATGTCAACCTACTAGTAAGAGTGAAGCCTATCCAAACCTAAAAGAAGGTGCCTATGTCATGGAAAGACATTATAGGAGGCACAAGAGGAAATGAAGAAAAAAGAAAGCATTTGGACTAGACATCTTTAAATGAAAAAGCTATAGTAAATTTAACCTATCCTTTTAGGACTGAAGGCAACCTAGTCATAGAAGTTGCAAGGATGTCACGGAAGTGCTAAAGTCAAACCGGAAGAGCTCGATAGTTTTCAATTGGTGTTGGAGTACCCTATTGTATTTCCATCCATGGAAAGAAAGATACGGGACCTTTGAAAATTGGGAGGCAACATAAGATTAGTGGACATCGCAAATGGCTTCTTCATGGTCAAGTTCGATAACAAGAGCGAGATGCTTATGGTGTTATTGGATGGACCTTGGATGATCTTTGAAAGAGTCTTGATCATGAGAAAATGGACGTCATATTTCGTCATATCCAATCCTATAACTGCAACACCAACATGAGCAAGAATTACCGATGTTCCTATACAATGGTACGATGAAAGGATCTTGTGGCTCATGGTGTCGGGAATAAGAAACCCTATTACCATCGATTCAAAGTCATTAAACTCTTACAGAGTCCGGTTTGTTCGAACGTAAATAGAGATTGATCCAAACAAACCGTTGAAAACTTCTGTATACATCAATGGAAAGAGATGTCCGGTTGAATACGAAGGTTTGCAAACCGTCTGCTTCCATTGCGGCAGGTATGGACACTACACCATTGGTTGCAATTATAAGCAAAAAGCTTGCCCTAAGGAGAAACAACAAAATGGAGAGCCAACATATATTAATGGTGCCAAGAAAGATAATGGTGAATCAACCACGCCGGAGAAAGAGGGTTCGGACAAGGATAATTTGGGAACATCGGCCATCCAAACCTCACCGGAGATAGTAGACGAGAACGAGTTCGGTCCATGGATAATGGTTGTCAGGAAAGGAAGGTTCACTAAAGGTAAGAAAATCTCCACTTCCCATAATAATCGTAAATTGCATGCATGAAAATCCCAGTGAGTGGGAACAAAGGAAAGATACGGATGCATAACGGCAAGAATAACTATACTAACCTAAAAGGGAAAAATGCGGTATTGGTCAATCTTTCAACAATGAGCCTGCTACTAACAAGGCCCAACAAACTTGTCCCAATACTGTGTCCCTCGTACTAAAACTAGGCCTAGAAACTACCCTAGTTGGAAGTTTGTGTAGCAACCCTGAGAATATACAAACAAAACCTATATTTTGGAAGGAAACGGTTACAGAAAGAAAAGAAGTGGGGGAGAGAATCACCGCTAGACGAAAGCGTAGAAACAAGAACATGAGTGCATCGAGAAAGATAGCATGAATGTAAACTCGGAGTACTCTGAAGAGACCTCGTCATCAAGATGATGGAGAAAAGCATGATCAAAGTATACCGAGAAGCAAGTTAGGTCGTAACCACAATTGACACGCACCAATCTGAATCCCATGATAAAACTTCGGACCCCATAGATGATATTGAGGGCCAACATGAAGTCCCTACGAACACAACCCAAGTAGTGATCACTGGGATGCACAATCCCTTAAATGTTGCTGCTAAGGAATCACGGGCATTTGCATGGACAACACTATTAAGAGCAACCTGGAGAAAAGCAACAAAGTCTAGTTAGCAGTGATCTCTAATAAATAAGATTTAGAGGAAGAAGTGGACTGTATGGAGCTACAATGGGGTGATAAGGATTAGGAAGTTGTCCAAATTAAAGAAGTTGATGTGACTCTGGATTATATTTCATAAAACCCCATATCTGTCTTAATGAATTGTCTACTTTGGAACGTTTTCGGAAATCGTAAGAACGGGTTCCCATAAAGCTATTAGATATCTTTGAAGTCACCATAAGATTGATGTCCAGTCTATTTTTGAACCCCGTACATTGGGTATGAAAGCTCAACGCTTATGTGACATACTTAACTTTACAAGGTGTGTAATAGTGGAAGTACGTGGTTGGCTTCAAAGGAGGCATCTGGATGTAGTACAAAGAGGAGATGGACATTATTGTTATCGATCAACATGGACAAGAGTTTCTTTCATGCCCGCGTTATTGTTGGTACCAATGTGTTTCGATTGATTGTCATATATGTACCCCCTACAGTCACAAGGAGGAAACCGTTTTGTTCACATCTTGATGATGAACTTGTTAATATAGATGAAAGTTGCTTGGCATGAGGGATATTTCAATTGCATTTTATCTCTAAATGAAAGAGAAGGGGGTGTAGGGGGTGCACATGACGACTCTTCTATTTTCTCCAAAATAATGGACACACGGCTTGATATACATGGGATATACATGCCCATATTTTACATGGAGTGATGGAAGGAAAGAGAATATAGTTATATCCAAGAGACTGAACACAATCTTCATTAGCGAGAAGGCCCAACTTAAATGGCCTAATGCGTCTGTCGGCATATCACCCGCTACTTTTTGGATCACGCTCTGATTCTTCTTAAACTCAAACCAAATGAGAGTGGTAGCAATAAGAAGAGACCTTTCAGATTGGAAGCCGCATGGATGACGCATAAAGACTTTAGACCCATGGTGGAACGTATCTGGGCTACTATTATTGAGGTAAGTGCTTCTCTTGATACGCTTAAAAATCAATTACTAACTTGGAACCACAAATTTGTTTGGCAATATCTTTCATAGAAAACAAGTTCTTTTGGAAAAAATTGGCACGATACAAAGAAATTTGAACTACTCGACATCTTAGATTCTTCTAGATTGTGAAGCCTAGTGACAAAAAAGCTAGAGTTAGTTCTCGAGCAAGAGAAGATGTTGTTGCTCCAAAAGTCGAGAGAGAAACGGTTGAGCTCAGGAAACAGAAAACACGACCTTTTATCATACGTCTACGATCATCAAAGGAAGAAGAAACCGCGTTGAAGGTTTAATTACGATTGGAGAACACAAAGATGAGGACAATGACAAGATGGAGTAATTTATTGTGAACTTTTTCGAGCATTATATAGCCTTAGTGATGAGAAAAGCTCTTGCATTCCCTTACCCATCACCCATGGCTTCCCCCACTAAAACTTCTTGTTGATATAACTTGAGCAATCATATGTTTCATATTCTAAAGTATGAAAAACGGCTAAGGAGATGGGACCTCATAAAGCGCTTGGGTTGGATGGATTTCAACCGATAATTTACTAGAAATGTCAGACTATTATTTGGCAATTTGTACGGATGGAGGTACAAAAGTTTTTTTTAATTCTCGTAAGCTTACTTCCGGTATTAATGACACTCTCAAATGTCTGATAGCGAAAGTAGGCAAATCGGAGAGGATTAATCAATTCCGTCCGATAACACTGTGTAACGTGATCCACAAAATCACCTCTAAGGTGATGGTCCAACGTCTACAAGGTATCATGGGGGACCTTGTACATCCGACGCAAGGTAGCTTTATTTCGGGAAGCCTTGTATAGGACAATGTAGTTCTCATGCAAGAGGTTATTCACTCTATGAGGAGAAAGAAGACCGGAAAAAGTGGATGGTTCTAAAAATCGATATGGAAAAGGCTTACGATAGATTGAGGTTAGACTTTATCAAAAGCACTCTCAAGGAAGCTAGGTTCCCGTCTGATTGGGTTGATATGATTGGGAATGTGTGTCGTCCACTAGAATGAGCATCAATTAGAACGGTGGTATCACAAATTAATTCACCCCACAAAGAGGTATTTGATAGGGTAACCCTTTACCACCTTACATCTTTGTACTTTGTTGAAGATGGATTTTTGATGTGATCCTCCCCGGAAAAGAAATCATCGTCAATACACCAGAACCAATCGCTTTGCCACCAACCGTCCAAGTCAAAACTGAGCCGGCACCTATTGAAATCAATCTTTATGTGTTGGAGATCATGCCCAAAACTGATCCAAAGTTTATAGAAAACAATCCGAAAAGGCTTGTTTTGAACATGCCCAAGTCAAGCCAACTTTTACTCTCCCCGGCTAAGCTGTCAGGTTTGCGCACTCTCAGTAAAACGCTTATATCTGAGGCAATTCTTGGAATTAAAATACCCATGAGTACTACTTTGAAAGGTATTTTCAATATCTACAACTTTCTTGTTCCACACAAAGTCGAGATTCCAAGAGGAAGAGGGTGAAAATAACCCTACGTTGCAGCAACTACGGTACTTGTATGGATTGTTGGGCAAGATCATGCATGGAGGCATGAAAGATGGTTATACAAAACATATGCACGTCCAACCAATACATATTTCATGAAGCATACCATGCTCATATTATTCATATATTATGCATGAATTTATGTATTAATCATGTGAAGGTCAACAAGTCAACATTCAATCAAACATTGAAGGCATCTTCACACACATACATTGAATGGAGGCCAAGTTAGTTCAATGGTCTTCTTCTCCTTCAATATGGACGTCCAAGACATGATTTGACCCTCATTGATGTGTTGTCCAAGTGAAGAGGATAAGATCCAAGAGTCATCTTTGAATAAAGGTCAAATGTGGCCATTTATGTGTTTGAATTTCCTAGAAAAACTCTTGTATTTCTTGCATTTTCTTTTGATAAATCTTTGATATTTCTAGCACTTAATTAGGGAGTTTATAGGCTGAGTTTTGTGGCTATATAAAGCCTTGTATCCTCCCATTGTAAGACAAGTCAAGTTAAATGAAGTGAGTTAGCCTTTGTGCTTTCAAAGTTGTTGTTTGCTTTAAAACAAAACCCGAATTCTAGGTGAGATGCTTAGGTGGTTCAAAGGTGAGAGGCCGAGGAACGAAGGTTCGAACCCCAAAGTGAGATTCCTATGGTAGTTCGTTCGAGTTGAGGGATTCCCAAAGTGAGAGGCCGAGGGAATTTGCTCTTCATATCCAAAAACACAAAAATCAAAGAAAAAGATTTCCATTTCTCCAATTACAATCCGAGTGTGAACTTGTGCCGGTGGATCCTCGTGTTCGAAGTGAGTTCGATCACATCAATTTTGATCTCCCATAAAGTTGTCCCACAACCGACCCCTATATCACATCTCTTTTTTGTGGACAATCTGACTTAATTGGCGGAAGCTTCTAGTGGTCAGATGAGAATTATGTCGATACTTGATATGTTTTGTGGAAATATTGGACTGAAATTTAGTGTGACTAAGCCTAGAGTTTGTGCTTCTCCAAATGTCCATGATGAGATGAGGAGCATAAAATCGGTCAGAGGGATCCCGGTGACCAACGATCTTGGACATTACCTTGGCATGCCCATATTACAAGGTAGACTCACCAAGGGAAATTTATCTCCCCTATTGGATAAGATCAATGTTGGTGCAACAACGCTTCAATTAGGTATTTTTTTAACAATGTTAGCGGTTTATATGACCAATGATTGTCTAGGAGCAGGTTTAATATTATGTTTAGTCTCTTGTATATTAATTTATTGTGTCTTAAGCAACGTTGAGCCCCTTGAAAGCACACAATTGTATTGATGTGGCAACACTTCAATCAGGTTATCTGAGTTAAGAAATATCCTCTTAACGGTAATCTATGATATTTCCTATGTAGGTAATGTAATAACAACTTATAAAATAAGTATTCTCTGATCGGATTCTATCCATAGTTAAATCCAATCAAAAAGCACATATGAACATACCAGAGGAGGTTGAAGCATTTTATCTCCTTGTGCCCAATTTGCTCATGGATTTGATTTGCTTACATTGATTCTATTCTAATATGATGCTTTATTATTTAGAAAATAATGTACATCAAATTTTTGTAATGAACGCAAGAATAAACTGAACCGGATATGTAATGAATATAAGAATCTTATTAATAGATCTAGTTTTTATACAAGTATCATCTATCTATATTTTAGCTTAAGAAAAAAGAAGAGAGGATTCATGATATCTATGTATTTTCGGACTGATTCATAATTGTGTCATCAGATTGACTCAAACTTTTGTATATATATACAAGTTTAATCTATATTTAGCTTCACAATCAACAATTTTGTAACGAATTTTAAGAAGATTTTTTTAAAGAAAATTGTAAAAGTTGATGCTTTTATACGTCGTAGTAGTACACTCATCGAATACTAGAACTTGCAATAATCAACTCAATAAGGTGTCAAGAAGTTCAATTCCCAAAAGTGTCAAGAATTTTCGACTCCCAAAATGTCATACTATGTGTGAATTCTCGACATAAAATGCGCTGAGAAGACTCGATTACAAATATTGATGTTTTGTTGAAGCGTCGGAAATAAAATTTTAGACGCCTTTACATGTCTAGATATGCTTAAAAACCAACCACTATAATCACTCTATTTCTAGTAGTGATCGGAAGGGAATCTAGGATTGTTTTAAAAGAAGAGTAGTAAAATTGAAATTTCATTATGTTATTTTGTTCAAAATAAGGGTCCGTTTGGCTCGTCCAAGCTTATTGGAGTTGAAGCTGAAACTAATTTAATTTGATAAGCTTGTTGAGTGTTTGGGAAGTAACCGACAACTTACTTTTGGGAATCGTGGGTGTCGTAGATCTTCTCATAGAAATACAAAAAACGTATTGCCCACTTCCTACAATCCGGCCGATCTTATCGAAGTTGATAGAAATATAAAATAACCAACAAGGACTTCATTAATAGAATAATTCATATGTTTTTTTTGGTAAATATTTAATAGAGGTTATAGCTACAAATACATTATTAGTGCTAATAGATGATTAAAAATTATATTATAATTTGCAATGTGTGTAATAAAAATATAAATTAATCATTTTTACAAAATTACAAACTTGGTTTATTTTGAACAAAATTTGTAAGTTTATAATACAAATAAATCTGAAAATATGCATAGCTTATCAATATTAATTTTTGAGCAACAAATTATTATTACAACTTTAGGTATCGGTTTTATTAACTGCACACATAAATGAAAGATAATGGTTTAAGTTTTTTCTTGGGTGGATATAATGGTTTAAGTTTTTGGTGTAACATTCTATTAACAATTTTTTTTTCTTCAAGCAATTAAGTGTAACATTAAAACACACAAAAAAATAGTCCAATCAAATAACGTGAATAAAAGCCCAACAAGCCCAACCTAAATGCAATCTTCTCCATCCCAACGTTACTTACCAATCTCAATCTTGAATCTTCTTTTTGAACGATGATGGCTACAACTTTTAAACGTGAGAATTTGTTCTCATCCTATACTCTCAACATCAACTTTACAACTTCCATTTCAAACGATACCCTCACAAAGGAGACGAAGGAAGGTTTGGACGATTTTTCAGCCTCCAACAATTTACAGGCTCCGTTCCCATCCCATAGTCTCAGCAACAACTAAAATTGAGGTTATTAACTTTGCTGGAATGGATGAGATGGTTGAATAGCCGTTAGATTTTCATTTTAGTTCATGCTTTGAAGTGTAGTTCATTACTTGAGTGTTGTATCGAGCCAGTGAATTTGGGGGAAATAAAATTGAGTACCCAATTCAAGATCGGAGGGTATTGATCGATATTCCAACAATTTCTGTAAAGCTTACATAAGCTTGCTCTGAGTAGCTTATGAAATTCGTCTTTTCTTCATCTATTTTAAGCTCTGATAATATTCTTCATTTTCCTTCAACTATGCCTCCAAACACCACTACAAAATCGTATAATGCAGTTTTTAACTTCCATCAACTGCATCAAGCTTCGATAAGCGGCCTGCCAAATGGTACCTAAACCATTTATTTTCTGTCCTTACATAAGAATTCATATTTATCCCACTTTTTGAAGATGCTATTATTAAATTCCGTGATATACTACTCACCCAAACGAAACAATGATCATGTATATTCAAGTTATAAAAGAAGAAGTTTTATATTTGAACACAAGTGTTTGAAGTGGCTCCTTCTTTGTACATCTTAGAGATGCACAAGCTTACTGGTGATACAGTGGAGTATAACAAGCTAATACGTTCGATCATACTTTCTCGTAAATCGTAATCAATCGGAAGTGGCTCCTTCTTTGCATTCACATCCCCTTTATTCATTTGATCATCTAGATCTACAAAATCTTCCAACTGGGATTGAAAAATGTCTTATGACAATAGGAAGAAAACTGATACAATATCCCTTGATTTATGTTATTTACCTCCCTTAATAAGTGAGGTATAATAGTTTATTTCCATTCGTTAGTATTATGTCTTAGTATTTTAGTAAAATATCTTTAGGACTTTTTGTATATACATGTATTTCTCAATCAAATAAACCAAGTTTGGCTTTCTAATATCTATAGTCATTCTCACATGGTATCAGGCTTTCAAATGATCCTCTATTCTTAAATCTCAAAAATCGAGTATGTCTAATCCCACCACCGATGCACCACCATCTCAAACTCGTTATTCTGTCAACGATTCATCCAAGACTACTACACTAGATGACGCCAGCAATACTATCCAAACAACACATGCCCACACTGCACTGACGCTAATCTCGTCCCAGGATCGTATCCATCTTGGTTCAAATATTTCTGAAGAACAGTGGGCTGACATATGTGAGAAATTCAAAACATATCATGCAAATCCTAATGATACACTATTTGGTAATAATTTTAACCCATGAATATTAGATAGCGGTGCCTCTTTTCATATGACATGTAATCCAAAATTATTGTTTAATATTACTAATGGATCAATTTACACCATTCAACTTCCAAATGGTATTTTAGCAACAACAAAATCTACGGGATCGGTTAATTTTAATTCCAATTTTATATTAAACAATGTATTATTTGTTCCTGGCTTAGAATGTAATCTCATTTCGATTGCATGTCTCACCGAACAATTATCATGTACCGTTATTCTAACTTCTAAATTATGCATTATTCAGGACCTCACTATGCAGACACAGATTGGAGCGGGTGAGACTCATGATGGCGTGTATTGGCTACGTTGGTTTAACCCTCTACCCGTCTATTCCGCTGCACCTACTCCTGTTTTTCATTCTAATAAAACTGTCTTATGGCACCAACGATTAGGACATCTTGCTTTTCAATTACTTGAAACTTTTCCGGGAGTTTCATCTTTGTCTATTTCTCAAATTAAAAAGGCTCCTTGTGACGTTTGTTACCGAGCCAAGCAGACACGTAATGCTTTTCCTTTAAGTTCTTCTAATCCTACATCGGCATTTAATTTAATACATTGTGACATGTGGGGACCATATCGTATTTCATCTCTTAGTGGATCATCTTATTTCCTAACTCTCCTAGATGATTATTCTAGAATTACTTGGGTATTTCTAATATCTAATAAAGCTGAAGTTACAAAAATAATTAAAAATTTTGTCAAAATGTGTCAAACATAATTTCAATCGACAATCAAAAATTTTCGCACTGATAATAGATCCGAATTCATTTTCCTTAAATCTTTTTTTTAATGATAATGACATTTTTTTGAAACATCGTGCACCTATACGCCGCAACAAAACGGTCGCGTTGAGCGTAAGCATCGACATATACTTAACGTCGCTCGAGCCCTTTTATTTCAAGCTTCTCTATCCATCATTTTTTGGGACGAAGCAATTTTAACGGCTTGTTACTTAATTAATCGCGCTCCTAGTTCGGTTATTCAAAATAAAACTCCTTTTGAAATGCTTTATAAACAAAAACCCACATATACACACTTTCGCATTTTTGGGTGTTTATGTTACGCTTTAAAATTACCAAAAGACAAAAAAACAAATTTAATTCTCGTAGTCGAAAATGTATTTTTTAGGCTACCTTTTCGGCCAAAAAGGATGGAGACTATATGATCTAGAAACTAAATCGATTTTGGTTTCATGCGATGTTATTTTTCATGAAAATTTATTTCCTTTTCAGCCGAAATTTATACAAAATATTACTACCCCACCAAACCCTACCCCAACTAACCCTACCCCGTGTAATCCTACTTCCCAATCAGATTTCACGTGCCTCCCTCCCTTTCTATCCAAACCTAACAACAAACTTGTCATGCGTAAATTGGATCCCACTAATATCTCTCCTACCTATTCTAAAGATTCAATAAACATATTGCAGGAAATTTTCCTATTTTTAATCCCACTATATTTGATGATCATATATCTATGGATACTTTCCAATCTCCTGCAGATCTTATACCTTCCCCACCTAATCTTAACTCCCAATTGCATATCCCAATTCAAATCTCCTGCAGATCTTATACTTTCCAATCTCCTGCAGATCATATATCTATGGATACTTTCTAATCTTAACTCTCAGAATCAGTCTTCTATGTCCAAAAGTCTACTTCCCACAAACACTTCCCATAACAATACTGATAATCTAACGTCATCTTCCCCTATAATCTCGGATCAAATGCCTCTTTCTATGGATGATCATTCTATTTCAAACCAGTTGCCAATTCGACGCAGCACACGATCTCGCCTACCAAATACGTTACATCGAGATTATGTATGTAACAATACAACCAAGTCTACATCCATCACGAATCTCATTTCTACTCGAATAAAGGCGCAAGGTAAATCTTCTTATCCTATATCCGATTATATCTCGCACTCTCATCTTTCTCCTTCATACAGATGCTACTTGTCTGCCTCCGCCGCTCGTCCAGATCCAACTTCTTTCAAAGAGGCCAGTCGATACTCACATTGGCGAACGGAGATGAAGGATGAACTTGATGCTCTACAACGTAATTGCACATGGTCGATCATCCCCTTACCTCCTGGAAAGAAATCCATAGGCCGTAAGTGGGTATTCTGGACTAAGCTCAATGCTGACGGTTCTATCGAACGATACAAGACCCGACTAGTCGCCTTGGGAAACAATCAAACCGAAGGTATAGACTACACTGAAACTTTTACGCCTGTAGCTAAGATGGTTTCCGTGAAAGTCTTTCTTGTAGTGGCATCCATTTGGAATTGGGAGCTCCATCAAACGGACATCCACAACGCATTCTTGCACGGTGATTTAAAGGAAGATGTTTACATGAAGCTTCCTCCCAGGTTTCAAGCCATCAATCCCTCAAAAGTGTGTCATTTGCGTAAATCCATCTACGGTCTTCGACAATCGCCTAGGAATTGGTTCGCCAAGCTTCGATCCGCACTCCTCCGCGTTGGATTCCATCAATCATATGCAGATTACTCACTTTTCTCCTACACTAAACCAGGTATTGATCTACACATCCTTATATATCTGGATGATCTCATTATTGCAGGAAATGATCCAGTGACTATAACACGTTTCAAGTCTTATCTCCATAAGTGCTTTCATATGAAAGACTTGGGTGTCTTACGCTATTTTCTTGGCCTCGAACTCATACGAACACCGAACGAGTTGTTTCTATCCCAATGTAAGTATACTCTCGACATTTTACAAGAATCTGGTAATCTTGGATCCCGTCCTTCTCCTTTTCCTATTGAGCCAGGTCATAATCTGTCATTGGATACAAGTCCCCCATTTTCAAATCCACAACATTATCGACGTCTTATCGGTCGATTAATTTACCTTACAATCACACGACCCGACCTCAGCTATTGTGTCCATGTCCTCACTCAATATCTGCAAAGGCCAACCGAAAACCAATGGTTTGCAAGTCTTCGAGTCTTACGCTATCTAAAGAAAGTCCAGGACAAGGTATTTTCTTCCCTCATTCAAGTTCTCTACAACTTAATGCTTTTTGCGATACAGATTACGCTACTTGTCCGTAACACAACGGTCTTTAACTGGTTTCTTTATATTTTTGGGAGGTTCACCTATCTCTTGGAAGATAAAGAAACAAACAACTGTTTCTCGATCCTCCGCTGAAGCCGAGTATCGGGCCATGGCTACCACAACGTGTGAACTCAAGTGGCTAAAGTCCCTCCTACGTTCATTTAATGTTAGTCATCAACAACCCATAACGCTTTGGTGTGACAACAACTTTGCGCTACACATCGCCTCCAACCCGGTGTTTCACGAGCGCACCAAGCATACCGAGATCGATTGCCACGTCATTCGGGATGAAGTTTAAAACGGCAACATTAAAACTACACATGTTCGATCCACACATCAACTTGCCGATATTCTTACTAAGGCCTTAGGTCAACATCAATTTCGTTTCCTCCTTCGCAAATTGGGCATTCGAGACATTCATGTTCGAACTTGAGGAGGAGTGATACAATATCCCTTGATTTATGTTATTTACCTCCCTAAATAAGTGATGTATAATAATTTATTTCCATTCGTTAGTATTATGTCTTAGTATTTTAGTAAAATATCTTTAGGACTTTTTGTATATATACATGTATTTCTCAATCAAATAAAAGCTTGGCTTTCTAATTGGACCTGGACCGGACCGGAACAAACAGGTCCGGTCCTCGGTCCAAGAATTCCGGTCCAAAACCGGTTCGGTCCGATATTTTTTTTTAAAAATAAATTTTTGAAAAAAAATAATAAATCAATTAAAAATTTAGTGAAATAAAAATATTAAAATTAACTAATTAACTCTAGGTCCGGTCTTGTCCGCAATAGGCTTGGTGCGAAAAAAATAGGAAAAAAAAATTAAAATTAAAAAAATTTTAAAAAATTAAAATTAAAAAAATTTTAAAAAATTAAAAAAAAATTCCGGTCCATCCGATCCAGGACCGGACCTGGACCGGTTTTGGACCGAGTTTTTCGGTCCATTTCCGATTCTCCCTTTTCCGGTCCGGTCCGGACTGGTGAACAACCCTATTTCTAATATCTATATTCATTCTCACAAAAACTTGAATGACCGAAGATCTCTTCATTTCTTTTCCTCATTCGAAAATGACAATATAGGAGCTATCTATTTGAGTTATTGCATGCCTTCACATTTTCCAGCAAGCCTATAAAACTATGAAGCCAATGAGATCTAATTATGCTGCTAATTTGCATTCTTTCATCACAAATCTTTTTTGTTAGGAACAAGTCACTCGATTAATGTAAAATACCGGTAAAACGAAAAGCCGCTAAAAAACGACAGACGGACAATTGTCGAGAAGAAACAAAAACTAGAAGAAAAGAGCCTACTAAATTATACAATATTAGATTCGGAGTATTAGATATTAGATATTTAATGGGATACATATTTTAATGATATACATGCCTCGGCGTAACATGTACACGAAGCGGGTGCTTCATAACAATAGTAAACTCCTGCTTCTCCGACAAATCCACCGGAGACTCCGCTGATTCCGTCCACTCAAACTTCCACACCAAATTGGCCACAAAATACTCTAGATGAAGCATCGCCAAGTTCAAACCAGGACAAATTCTTCGCCCTACTCCAAATGGCATCATCTTTATCTCCCTGCTACCTGTAATGTCCACGTCACTCCCGATAAACCTCTCTGGCCTGAACTCCATTGGATCCTCCCATACTTCCGGGTCCCACCCCATCTCCGCCACCATGAAGTTTAGCACGGCGTCCTTCGGGATCCTGTACCCCTCTAATTCCACTTCTCTCGTTACTGCGTGTGGTAGCACAAAGTGCCCTGGCGGATGGCGCCTTAGCCCCTCCATAACCACCGCCTTCAGATACTCCATATTTGCTAAATCCTCTTCTGTGATTTCATCTGCGTTTGGATCTACAACACTCTGGATTTCACTCAACACCTTGCTTTGGATCTGCTGGTTTTTTACTAAATTCGCCATTATCCATTGGATTGCTGTGGAGGTTGTGTCGGTTCCAGCGTTGAGGAACTCCGAGCAAGCAGATACCATCTCCTCGTCTTTCATCTTTCGCTTTATCGTTCCTCCATTTTCGTCTTCTTCGGGAAGCTCCAGATCCAGCAGGGAGTCGACGTAAGCTGGTACGGCGTCGTTTGGTTGCTTCCCCTTCCGCGCTTTGATTAGAGGGATGACGACGTCGTTTAGCGATTTCCTTATTTCGTAAAGTTCTTTCCACCTATTGCGGAAAATTAATCCGGTAATGGATGGATGGAAATTGAGGATCTGGAGACGCGTGGAGGCTAAGAGCAGGCGGTGGTGGACGGTTTCCACCTCGCGGATCTGGTTCTCGTCGAGGCGATCGCCAAAGCACATGAAGCAGAGGAGGCAGAACATCGCATAGCGGAGATGATCAATGACAACAACGGGCTGTTCGGAGTCTCGGAGCCGTTGGATGAGGATACGCAGCATCCAGGAGCGTGCGGCGGAGAAGGATTTGACCCTGGATGGGTGGAGGATTTGAGATGTGAGGTTCCGGCGGAGGATTCGCCACTTATCTCCGTAACCGTTAGAGTTGATGTTGTGTTGGTTGCTGCTCATGATCTTTCCGGTGAGAAGAGGCTTGGGACGGTCGGCAAAAACGGCTCCGTTCTCGACGAGTGCTTTGTGTGCGATGAAGCGGCTGGAGATGAAGATAGCCGGCCTGGAGGTGATTCGGAGAGTTACGATTGGCCCCAACTTGGAGCGGAGGGAGCGGAGGCTTTCTTCCATCTCGAGAGAGGATTTGCGGAGCCATAGAAAGCCGGATAATAAGGGGAAGGAGGATGAAGGGGCCTCCGGCGGCAGGGGGAGTTTGTCGGAATCGGATATCGTTTTGGGACGGGAAACGCCGATGATAGCTTTGAGGAGAGCAGCTAGGCAGAGTGAAACAAGCAGTATGAACCAAACCTCCATTTTTGTAGATTGGGTAAATCTCTTGTGCTCCTTCCCGTGAGTATTGAGGATTTTATATCAAATATTGTGGTGATATCTGGATTCTTGCATAATAAGAAAAGTATGGTGATGGGTGATGAGTGATGAGTGATGAGTGATGAGTGATGAGATAAGAACGTATTCCTTTTATATTAAAGAAAACAAGTAACGGAAGATCTGATGAGAGGTTTTATATTTTTTGTGATTCAAATTGGTCATCGTAGCTGATTGGCAGTGGCTAGTGGGTATGTGGGGGAGGACAGCTGACGTATTATTTGAACAAGTCCTACACAAATGAGGAAATCACTTTTTTTAATATTTTTTTAATTTAATATACTTTGGTGATCCAAAATCAAATATTTGACTAATTTAAATGAATCCAGCAGGAGACATGGGTTGAGAACTAGCCAGAATAAGATAAGGGAGAGCATTTTGCTCTACAGTTTGGTAATGTAATCGTGTATATACATTAGGCTAAAGTCAAATCTTAAGAAGGAAGGAACATGTGGTTTGTTTCTCAATTTTAATTTTTATATATTTTATGAGTATTATATTGATTAGCATTGAGATGACATGGGTTTGATGTTGTACACGCAGTTGGTAGAATTTGCCGAAGAAAATTAGGAAGTGGAAACACATGTTGGATGTGTTTGGAAATAGGTGGGTGGGTGGATCATAGATGGACGCAAGTATCACTACGTCTGTTTTGGTTGTTTAAAATAAATTGTATCAACTAGTTTATCTGACGCTTCTTATCGATATGTTTTTTGTGTGGGAGGAATGTTTGCATTTGTTAGCCGAACTTGTTTTGTATTAGCCTTGGAAAGTTTTAAAACAGACTTGTCACCAAAACAATAGACTTATCAACTATATTTGAACCAAATAGTTTTTGAAAGTAGACAAGTAACTTCAATTATAGAGTGACTTTTTTTTATTATACTCGAGCCCTTTCCGGAATGACCTGTTGTCTATAACAATGAAGCTCGATGAATTTGATAGTTTGAGAGATGTTTTTCTTTTTGTTTTGGAAACCCGACTGAAAGGATTTGTAGTTTAAATGTTTGATGGCAGTTGCCTAGATCAATCAACAAGTTGGAAACTGATTTTTAAAATAAAAATAAAAAACAATTTACAATTTACAATTTACAATACGATCAAACTTTCGTCCCTGGAGAGAAGGCGGCCTAGCCTTCCTTAACGACAACATGTTCAGGATAACAGTTGACGTTGTGATCCGATTCAAGGTGTTGGCTGTGAAATGGGTAAACAAATATGTCAATGAAAGAAGAGAGTTTCAAATTCTTGCCAGTTTGGTAGGTGATTTACTTGGCCCTGTAATCTGATGCTATGGAGTTGTTGTGCAATATTAAGTTACACTTGAATGAATGTAGTATGTCTAGTGACAGATTTAAACTATGTTACACTTGAATGTATGTAGGGTATGTTTGGTTCATCCAAACTTATTGTAGATGAAGCTGAAGTTAAAAGTTTATTATAACTGATTTAGTAGTCGAAGCTGAAGCTGATTTAGTAGCTGAAATAAGTAGCTGACTGAACTAACTGATTTTTTTTAATAAGCTTTTTAAGCGTTTGAAAACTCCGAGCTTATCGTAGCTTACGTAAACGTAAAACTATCAAAAAGTACATTACTTTTATTTGTATATAACCTTTTTTTTTTTATGTTAATAACTTTATTATTTCAATAGTTTTCTTTTTGGTATAACATTAGTTTAATAACTTATTATCTTGAACAAGTGTAACTTTTAAATTAGTTGAAAATATATATATATCCTCTTTCATCATTAGTATTTACTCTTGTATAAATATTAAAAGCAAAGTCCAATAATATTAAACATAAGTAAAAAACTAAGAAAATTATAACAAAATTAAAGGTCCAGTACAACTAAACATCAACCCACTTATACCCATTATAAGCCGATCAATCCAATTATATCAAATTAAGCCTGCAATCTTGAAGATTAGTCTTAAAACCTAATTTACAAGAATTTGGTCATCCGGATGATCTTCAATCCAATCTTCATCCGATCTCCTTCCTCACTCTCTCTGGGTCATTGGCCATCTTCATCGATTTCTCTTCTTTAATTTCCTATATCTCTGTCCTGTCATTTCCATTGATCTCTCTTTCTCGCTCTCTTGGATGAAAGTTCTTCCTGGTGTTCTCGGTGAAAGTTCATCATCGCCCTCTCTTGTTTCTCTGGCCGATCGTATTGAAGTTTTTTCCGCGATGTTCTTCCACCAGATTTGACCCAAAAATTAAGCCTATTTCAAACCTCTTAAATTTTCTGGTCTGAAAATTAAATATTAGAGCATGTTCATAGTATTGGTAAATGTTCTGGACTGATGAATCAAGCTTCTTGAATTTTTCGTTCGTGGATGAATGAAGATGAGTGAATAAAAATTGATTACTCATCAATTGTGTGTATCGAGCAAAGTTGTGAGGTTGGGAAAATAAAAATTGATTACTTATTAGATAAATGGAGGGTACGGATGTCCCACAATTTTCGTCAGCTAGCTTAATCTACCATAAGCTTGTCCTCAATAGCTTATGGAATTGGGCATTTCTCCATCTACCATTAACTTCTATAAGTTGCTTCATCTCCCTTCGACTAGGGTTGTCAAACACCACTGTTAATGATAATAGTGCAATATTCAGCTACAATAAGTTGCATAAGCTTCAATAAGCTTGTATAAACTCCAATAAGCTTGTATAAGCTTCAATAAGCTTGTATAAGCTTGCTGTCAAATGGGCACATAATAAAACATGTCTAAAACATCTAAAATATATAAACGTAACTATATAATGACTATATAAATATTTCACTAATGTTTAGGAATTCTACTTATATTTATTAATTTAAATTAAAACTTTATAATATAGGTACGGGACGGGCCTAGCGGGATGGAGAATTTAAGACTCATATCCTGTATCGGATAGTTTTTGACGGGGCGGGTTCGGGACGGTATTTATAATTTTAAATGAAATCTTGCCAGGACCGGGATGGGCCTAGGACAGGACTGGGATTTGCGGGATTTGTGCCCAACCCTAGTAAAGTTAGTACTTGGTAGAAGGCACCTTTTTTAATGCTAAGTATAAGAGTTTTTCCAGTTTTAATGATATCTTTAATACCATGGTGTGACTTAATTCTACAAATTTATTCATCTGAAATAGATTCAAAAATCAAATTTATAAATAAACAATGAGACACGAAATCGGAGCAGAAGGCTCGAGCACCCTCAGTTTGGTTGACCGATCACCTTGAGGAGTTACGCTCGACTACCTCGTAAAATAGTTCAGAAGATGAGGGAGAAAGAAAGGTGCAAGTTTGGATCTTCGGGTAACTCAAAACTAGATAGTAGAAGGGAGAGAACAAAAAATATGTATCAATAAAAATGCAATTGTTTTCAGAATCCAGATCACCATGACATGCATACAAGATACATCTCAATTGACAATTCTACAGTATTGACCGTAAGTCATATTTATGCGGGAAACAACTTCGGCCGATTGTCACGTGGTCAAAAGTTTGTTCGACATACATCAATGTTGTCACCTATTGATTGTCACAAACCGAATTGGGTTCCTTCGGGTTTAAGGTTCGTGCAAGTTTTGGGTTCATACGGACCGGGTTTATATGGGTTCACATGTGTTGGGTTTATTCGGGTTAATGTATTTGTTGTTCATGCATGTTGGGATTTTCGTTAAATAGGCCATATGTTTTTGGAATTCGTCTAATATGGACCGGAATTGTTCAAGTTTTGTATTAATGCATGACATGTATTTGAATTACTTTTTAAAACAATGAAAATACAACGATCTATTAGTGATTTTTTTTACTATAGTTGTATTATAATGCTCTCATATCTTATCATTTATACTTAAATAACAAAGTGAGAATTTCACGATATACAACTACATGCAATATATGTTTTTACACGTATCGTTGATTTTATAATATATTGAGCATAACAAATATTTATCATAAGATATTGTAAGTTTTAGGATATAAGTTTATTAATTTTACTAATGATATTCATTTTTAAATGAACAGATAAATTCACTGAAAAATATTGAAGATACAACTTAATCGGGTTCGTTTTGGGTTGAGTTCAGGTTTGTTTCTAGTCAGATTTGATTCGGGTAGATGTGCTTCAAGTTTGCTTCAAGTCGGGTATGCTTCAGGTTTCGGTCTATTTCAGATTGGGTGCTTCGATTTCGGGTATGTTATGAGTACATTCTGGTTGAAACGGATTCACTAGGGTGGGATCTTGGGTTCTTTTATATAAAGTATATCTGGAGTCGGTCGGGTCCGGACGGGTCGAGTCGGTTTTTCGGGTTGGGTAAGATTTTGACGGCTTCGTTGGTGCCAAAGAATTTGCTCCAAGCATTTGAATCCGCACGTTAAAGTGTTCTTAATGTTCTCGCCTGCATGACATATGAGGAATGCAATATATAGGTTCAATCAAAATAAAACAAAAAGACAAGAAAATTTAATAGATAAGGATGACTCGGTTTAAATTGCTAAAAACAAATGTTTGTGTTAACGACTAAAATAAAATGCTAGAGGTTTTGAACACATGAAATCAACATAAATATTACTTTTTTAACCATTTTATTTTACCCTTCTAACCAAAGGTACACTAAGACCGAACCTATAATGTAGAAGGAGCTCAAGGACTTGTTATTCCTGTCACTTGAAGAAGACAAATTCCTTGCCGAAATTTGTTCTTCTTTTTGTAATTTTTAAAGTAGTAGTTGATAATTCTAGAGTTGGGAACCTGCAAAATGGTGGGGAGGACCACATCTTTACATTAATGTTGTTGTATCCTATTTACCGAATTACAAAGAATTATTAAAGACATAATGATAAACTAAACTAGGTAACGAATAATATATAAACTAATCCATGTAACTAATAATATCCAAATAGTACTAACCTTAGATTATGTCATAACATCATATAATTGATATTATTATTATTATTCTTTTCATGCCTCCGCAATCAAAGCGTAGGGTACTGAAGGTGAAGACTGAAACACATGAAAAAGTGAATACAAGCAGATATTGAGTTGGTCGGACAACTGATTGATGTGCTCGAGTGCAATCACATATTGTAACACCAAAGCTCATGTATGGTTGATCGTAACCGAGGTTGTGTTCGGTTAAAAGTTGATCTCGGCTGTGTGTAAAAGCTAGGATTTTCGAATCCTAATTAATTATGATTAAGTTGGAATAGACTTAATCATAGACAAGGATTGAGTTATAAATTGCGAACGGTGTGAAATTGACGAGTACAAATTTTACATTTGTGTGGTTGACTTAGATCTAACCTTGTAGAAAATTTTTAACTTTTCATGCGGGTAGTTATTTTTACCCTCTAGTATTATTTGGGACTTTTGGGAACTCCAAATAATAAAATTTCAGTTGAGAGATATGGCCAGGACATCAAATATGTCCAAAGGGAGAAATAACATAAAAAGGCAAAATGGTCTAAAGAGTCGCTATTCCGATTCTTAGCGGTTAAAAAATGCGGCTTAGGAATGCCCATTTTCCGAGAAAGTGACAGAAAAATTATCCCGATAGTATTCCAAATTTTCTATTCCAATTTCATAATTTTTAGAGACCGAAATTTATAACCGCGTTTGAATTAAATAATCTGGACAAACTTTATATATAATATTATATATGATTATATAATATTTATATATAAATAAGAAATGAGTAAAGAGGATGGCGGCTAGCATTACCTTACCTCTACTCACATTCTACAATTAAAAGGTAATGTTATATATATATAATAAACAAAAGGCGGCTAACGGATGTATACCAAGTACATCTTTGTAAAATCAATTCACAAACAAAGAGAGACGAAGAAACAGACGAACGACCGATTGAATTTCAAGCGTATATGGTGTAGGAGCTTTAGTCTTTGGAGCTAGTTTTGGTCTTAGCCGTCTCCGCGGACTTGTGGAGCCGTCCCTGCGACTCGTGGTGTTTTTTGTCCCTGCGGTTCCGGAAACCGCCCCTGCGGTTTCTTGCGGCTGCAGCCGGCTTTGTTGACTCTTGACCCGTGCTTTACTCTCTTCTCTTCTTAGCCTTTTTCTTTGTTTCCTGAGCAAGGGTTATTTCATTCCAGCCTTTTTCACGTTCTTCTTCTTGCCTCCTTCTCCTTCTTGATCTTGTGCTTGAATTCCTCTAGGTTTGGAAGAGATTTTGTGTGGCCTTGTTGAGGTTGATGTTGTATGTTGTTGTTGCTGAGCTTGGGAGCCAGCTGAAGAGGTGTTTGTGATATTTCCTTTGCCTAGACCAGCAGTAGAGGTAAGCTCCTTGCTTCTCCTTCCCTTCTTTCTTCCTTCCTTCTCTTCTTTAGCTTAAGATTAGATGAATTGAATGTAGATTGATGTTGGAATGTGTATGTATATGTATGTGTGTGACTTTGGAATGGAGAAGACGTGATTTGATCACGGGAAGAGACGAAGAGGAATCGCCGGATCACTTTCTGCACTGTCGCCGCCCCCGCGCCTGGAAGCCGCCGCCCCTGCGGGAGCCGTGTCACAGCGCCTGCGCCGTGCCTACGTTGCCTGCGGCCACTGTCACCGCGCCTGCGACTGAGCCTTGCTGCGCCTGCGGTTTACCTTGTTCCGCCCCTGCGTCTTTCCGTTCCGCAAGTGCGTTTTGTGCAGGATCTACTTAGAGTAGTATGATCCTTTCCTTTCCTAGTATGAGCGGGTTAGTAGCATGCTAGGTACGTGTATGAGGTTAGAATGATGATGAGTATGATATCGTTTATGCCGATTATGGCTTTGAGGTTTATGAGTTAGGATATGATCCTTATGGATCCCTTGGGTCTAGGTGTGACCCCTTTGATGGATATGAGTTGATATATTGTATGCCTTGTTATTAGGAAGTGTTGATCTCCAGTGTTGGAGCTGATCGGGTTTGAGACTACTACGAGGTTGAGGTAAGTCCATAGGACTTACTTAGCTATCATCCTTATATTGGATGTATGCATGAGTGGTGATTATTATATGCTTTATAGCATGCGATAGTGATGATTACCGACCTATTGTTTAGTGACCGCCCATTGTAGTGGTTGTGACAACCTGCCTTTCATCCCGTAGTGGAGTCTAGGAGGTTCTCTGTAGTTAGGTCAGATCTGGTATACGGGAAGGGCACTCACCACTCCTTATGGTATACAGGATCGTGCGCTTATACCACTCCAGCTGGCTATAGCACTCAGAGGCGAAGATTATATTCCTCGTGTCACACACACACACACACACACACACACACACACACATATATATATACACGATTGAGTGATTGGACGTTATAAAGATAATAAACCGGGTAAATGTGTGATAGCATGATGAGGTTAGGAGAGCTGCAGAGTGATCCAGAGGGTGATCCGCTGAGGGCTCCGTAGACTGAGATTATCTACGGGATACGGGATATTTTATGATGTACGGTCTTATGTTTTGGTTTGTACTCAACAGTTCTTTTGTATTACCTTTTCATATGTGTGTGTGTATATATATATATATATATATATATATATATATATATATATATATATATCAGTTTGATGTTTTGTTTTAATCTATATGTGCCTTGTTGTTAGGGATGATAATGGATCGGGTGGCGGGTGGATGACCTTGACCGCCACCCGATCCACCACCCGCTTCATCCACCACCCGCTTTCACCCGTCTAATATCGGGTGTTCACCCTTTTTCGTTGGATCGGGTGGCCAGATGTCCGTCGGGTACGGGTGAAATTGCCATCCCTACTTGTTGTAAGATTCAGTGAACTTGTTGTCAGGTTAGGGTCAGGATCCATTGTGAGATCCTAGCCCAGAAGCGCCTCGAGTCCTACGGATTCGGGGTGTTACAAAGTTGGTATCAGAGCCCAGGTTGACAACAATGACACTTGCAATCTGCGATAAAGGTCGAATAGATAAATAAACAGAACCCGAAAGGGTCTGACTTTTCAAAAGGTTTTGGTTTTGAAATGAGTACAAATGTTTTGGGATATCGTGTACGTGAGCCATCGCCCCTCTGAAGACCTCGACTTTATAGATATATATAGATATTCTGTTGTGACTGATCTTGTATATATCCATACATATGGCATATATATAGCCTTTTGAGTTAGGTTTACGTCCTCTGCAAATGGTTCAGACTAGAGCCTTACCTGCAACTGGACGAGGTAGAGGTAGACCCCCTCTAGGTAGAGGACGAGGTAGGATCCCGCTGGTGGTACACGTGCAGCGGAGGAGACTCACGAGGAGGTTGCTGAGAGCGTCGTTCCTGAGACTGGGAACGGGGCAGCTGAGGGACAAGGATTACAGAGAGTCAAATCTGATGATTCTGATCGCGTCTCCATGGGTGGATCAGAGTTCCGTGCGTATATCAGACGCGTGGAGGAGGCTGCCGGAGCAGGTAGGCGTGCCCCAGACCTGCGAGCACAAGAGGGATCATCTGGGAGATCCCACGGGGTTATTTAAGTGCCAGCTGCACCGGCACCTGCTGCTGAGATTGCTAGAGTTACAGAGGAGCTTAGAGGGCCTAGACCAGACACATGGTTGAAGGTTTTTCATCAGATGGGAGTACCCCCTTTCTTTGGGAAGGTGGGGTTAGAGGTTGAGCTCTGGATTGGACATGTTGACTCAGCTCTGGAGTCCATTAGATGTCCAGTAGATAGGCAGATTGAGTTGGTGCAGACTTTGTTCAGAGATTTGGCACAACATTGGTGGAGGTCTGTACGGGGTCAGGTCACCGGTTATGATCAGATGAGGACCATGATCAGAGAGCGTTTATGCCCTGCCTCATTGAGGAGGGAGAAACTGCGAGATTTTGTCGAGGCTGGATTTGAGGATGTACCAGTCTCAGAGGCGATCGGGAGGTTTCAGGAAGAGCTGGCATTGTTGGGACCCGCCGCACCTTCTGCATATCAACATGTGTATCTTTTCTCCCGACGACTGAGGGATACTACCCGGACCTATATGGCGGGTTTCCACTGTGAGTCTCTGATGGATTATCAGGACAAAGCTTCCGACTATGAGAGGGAGCGAGTTGGACAGAGGAGAGCTTCTCAGACCGGAGGGTCTGAGAAGCGGCAGCGTACTGGGCAAACCAACGGTACTTGTGGAGCTGTTGGTACAGGGCGAGGCCCGAGACGCCAGAGTTATTCCTCGTCTGCACCAGTTGCAGATAAGGGACGGAAGTGTTATAATTGCGGTGATCCTGGACATATACAACCAGAGTGTACGAGGCCGCTAGTGACTTGCTACACATGTGGTAGACCAGGTCATAGGGTTGTTTTCTGCCGACAGGGCGGATCTTCATCTCAGCAGGGTTCTTCTCCTGCCAGTGTAGCGGGAGGTTGGCAGAAGCCACCTCAACAGCAGCAGACACAGGGACAACAGAGGGTCCCAAATCGCCCTACGACTCAGGGATCTGCTCTTGGGCCGAGTAGAGGCAGTGGTCGTGGTGGGAGCACCACTGATACCAGAGGAGCTCAGGGTAGAGTCTTTGAGCTTAGGAGTGCAGAGGAGCCAACTGCACTGACTGCTACAAGTACCATTCTGATTCATGGTTTACCTGTTAGAGTTTTGTTTGATACTAGTGCTGCGCATTCTTTTATATCTGATGTTTGTGTAGAGCGTCTAAGTCTAGATACGATTGAGGGGATGCCCTTTATTATAGGGTTACCCGATGGTAGTAGGGTCAGAGGTACCCGTGAGATTCATGGTTGCCCCATTTCTGTAGGGACTCGTGTGTTACTAGTTGACTTCTTTGTCATACCATTAGAGCATGAAGAAGTCATTCTAGGTATGGATTGGATAGATAGACATTCTACAGTGTTAGATGTAGGTAGGAGGACTGTTACCCTCTCTACCGAGTTAGGCCAGATAGCGGTTTTCCGAGGTTAGGACCTTGGAAAATCAGGTATGGTTATCAGTGCGATACGGGCAGCTAGATTGATTGCACAAGGTTGCGAGGCCTTCTGGTGTTATGCCTGAAGGAGGGGGAGAGTCCAGCCTTAGAGGATATCCCAGTTGTTTATGATTTTTTAGATGTATTTGCTGAGCCGTCCAATTTTCCACCTCAAAGGAGTGTGGACTTCGGTATTGAGTTAGAGCTTGGTACGAGACCGATCTCAAAGGCCCCATACCGGATGGTGCTTGTTGAGATGTTGGAGCTGAAGAAGCAACTCGAGGAGTTGGCTGGAAAGGGCTTCATTCGCCCTAGCGTATCCCCATGGGGAGCACTTGTCCTCTTCGTACGGAAGAAGGACGGATCATTAAGATTGTGCATAGATTATAGAGAGCTGAACAAGGTGACCATCAAGAACAAGTATCCATTGCCGCGTATTGATGACTTGTTAGATCAGCTTCAGGGAGCGACAGTATTCTCCAGGATTGACCTGCGCTCAGGATATCACCAGCTGAGGGTGAGAGAGCAGGACGTGCACAAGACAACATTCCGGACCAGATATGGACACTACGAGTTTGTAGTGATGCCATTTGGGCTTACGAACGCCCCAACAGTTTTTATGGAGTTGATGAACCACATCGTCATCGACTTCCTGGATCAGTTCGTGGTGGTCTTCATAGATGACATTTTGGTGTACTCTCGCAGCAAAGAGGAGCATGCAGAACAACTGAGGACTGTATTTCAGGTTTTGCGAGATAGAAAACTTTATGCTAAGTTCTCTAAGTGCGAGTTATGGATGCCAGATGTAGTATTCCCGGGTCATGTTGTATCAGCTGAAGGGATCTAGGTGGATCCGGCCAAGATTGAG
The DNA here is from genome assembly GCA_002319775.1 of Fagopyrum tataricum. Taxonomy (NCBI): domain Eukaryota; kingdom Viridiplantae; phylum Streptophyta; class Magnoliopsida; order Caryophyllales; family Polygonaceae; genus Fagopyrum; species Fagopyrum tataricum. Next base: position 21,164,737 of record CM008285.1, read on the forward strand.
GCAGTAGCAGCTTGGACTACACCGACGAACGTCAAGGAAGTACGTAGCTTCCTTGGCCTAGCCGGTTATTACAGACGCTTTGTGGAGGAATTTTTTGTGATTGCCCGTCCACTGGCGAGTCTACTGAGGAAGACTACCAGATTTGTATGGTTTGATCAGTGTATGCAGAGTTTTGAGGAGCTGAAGAGACGTCTGACTTCTGCTCCTATTTTGGCACAGCTAGAGGGTACAGAGGATTTTGTGGTTTATAGTGATGCATCCAAGTTAGGCTTGGGATGTGTGTTAATGCAGAGAGGCACGGTGATTGCATATGCGAGTAGACAGCTGAAGACGTATGAGGAGAACTACCCGACTCATGATCTAGAGTTGGCAACGGTAGTTCATGCCTTGAAGATCTGGAGACATTACCTGTATGGTGCTACATGTCAGATCTTCACAGACCATAAGAGTTTGAAGTATACTTTCACGCAGCGAGAATTGAATAACCGCCAGCGTAGGTGACTTGAGCTGATCAAGGATTTTGATCTGGAGATTCTATACCATCCAGGGAAAGCGAACGTTGTCGCCGACGCCCTGAGCAGGAAGACGCCTCGAGAGCAGGCGATTGCGAGGTTGACAGTTCAGCATCAGTTGCAGAGAGACCTGATTTGGTTAGAGTTAGACATCCAGTTTCCTGATGAGGATGCCCAGTTGCGTACTTTAGAGGTTTCTTCCTGATCTGTTGGCTGAATTCCAACAAAAGCAAGAGACCTGCCCGACATTGATGAGGATCCGAGAGAGGATGTCCAGGGATGAGGCACCACAGTTCCTTCTAGGAGCAGATGGAGTGTTGAGGCGCCACGGTCGCGTCTGTGTTTCCGCTGATGCGGATTGACGTCAGAGGATTTTACAGGAGGCTCACTGTACGCCTTATTCAGTACACCCAGGTACGAGTAAGATGTACTAGGACTTGAGACGTTTATATTGGTGGGGAGGGCTGAAACCCGATGTGGCCAGATTTGTGGCACAATGTGCGACCTGTCAGCAAGTCAAGATAGAGCATTGCAGACTTGGAGGTGAGCTCCATCCACTACCTATTCCACAGAGGAAGTGGGAGGATGTCACCATGGACTTTGTGACTGGGCTTAGACTGAGCCGGAGTTTTGATGCTATCTGGGTTATAATAGATAGATTGACGAAGACGGCACGTTTCATCCCTATCCGGGAAACGTGACCAGTGAGCAGATTAGCTGAGAAGTACACTAGACAAATAGTGAGACTCCATGGTGTGCCGAGGACGATCGTCTCAGACAGTGATGGACGATTTACCTCGAGGTTCTGGCAACAGATTCAGACTGCCATGGGGACGAGTTTGCATTTCACTACTGCGTTCCATCCTCAAACATATGGTCAATCAGAGAGGACCATTCAGACCCTGGAGGATATGCTGCGAACTTGTGTGTTGGATTGGGGACAAGTGTGGACGGATCATCTCCCACTAGTTGAGTTCTCATACAACAACAGCTGGCATGCATTTATTGGGATGGCCCCATATGAGGCACTTTATGGACAGAGATGTCGTACTCCGTTATGATTGGATGAGCCGAGCAGTGTTAGTGGTTTGACACCTGATCAGATTCAAGATGATGTTGCTCGAGTAGAACTGATTAGAGAGAGGATGCTGACTGCACAAAGCCGTCAGAAGTCGTATGCAGATAGGAGACGTAGACCTCTAGAGTTCAGAGTAGGAGCCCATGTGTGGCTGAGGGTGTCTCCGACATGAGGTGTTAGACGTTTTGGCATTAAGGAAAAGTTGAGCCCCTGATATGTCGGACCGTTCGAGATTCTGGATCGGGTTGGGAGTGCATCATACAGATTGGCTTTGCCTCCGAGGTTAGAGGGTGTTCACCCTGTGTTTCACGTGTCTCAGCTGAGGGAGTACATACCAGAGCCGAGACATATTGTGAGTTATAATGATTTGGTGGTTGAGCCGGACCAAACTTTTGTTGAGCACCCGATTGCAGTCCTAGAACGAGGTATGAGACACCTGCGTTCGAAGGACATTCCTATGCTGAGGATACAGTGGTCGAGACGAGGACCTGATGAGGCTACATGGGAGACTGAGGATAGTATCTAGAGGATCTATCTAGAGTTTTATGCCAAGATAGATGCACCTGTAGGATCTACGAGTAGATCTTAGTACTATCTTGGTGAGTGTTATGTTTATGTGCTTATATGCTATGATGTGTTTATTTTCATACTAGCTTTGATGTGATATATGATCTTATTAGATCTTGTTGTGCTAGTATGATTACTGTTTATAGTTGTAGATGACTCTTTCCTCCATGCTATTGTGATACGAATAGGGTTTAGCTAGAGATGGTTATTCCTCCATGCTACATTGGTGGACATAGTGTTGCTGGAGATGTTTTTCCTCCATGCCTTTTTGTTATGAGTATGTTAGGGCTAGAGATGTGATTCCTCTATGCCTTGTGATGTGTTTATGGTTTGGCTAGAGATGGTTTTCCTCTATGCCTTGGATAGTGATTTTATTGCTGGAGTTGATGATTTCCTCCATGCTTGGGTTTGAGGTTATAGAGAGAGTTATATCACGGCTTTTGAGTCCGAGTTGTTTGAGGATTTTACAAGTTTCGGGACGAAACTTGTTTTTAGGGAGGTGAGGTATAAGAGCCTTAGTCTTTGGAGCTAGTTTTGGCCTTAGCCGCCCCCGCGGGCTTGTGGAGCCGCCCCTGCGGCTCGTGGTGTTTTTCGCCCCTACGGCTCAGGGAACCGCCCCTGCGGTTTCTTGCGGCTGCAGCCGGCTTTGTTGACTCTTGACCCGTGCTTTACTCTCTTCTCCTCTTAGCCTTTTCCTTTGCTTCCTGAGCAAGGGTTACTTCATTCCAGCCTTTTTCACGTTCTTCTTCTTGCCTCCTTCTCCTTCTTGATCTTGTGCTTGAATTCCTCTAGGTTTGGAAGAGGTTTTGTGTGGCCTGGTTGAGGTTGATGTTGTATGTTGTTTGTTCGCTATTTTCACGCCCCTATAAACTTTTATCAATAATGATAAAAGCTCACAGATTAGTAAAAACCCGGTATGTTTTAAATTTATAAACAAGAAATAAACACCCAATTTGTAGCGAACCCACAGTGTATGGGTCAATTACAGTTAGGGTAAGTATTCCAAGGTCGAACTCAGGGACTAAATGTTTGGAATGCAAATGTGATCACTGATAGCGTAAATCAAAATAAAAGAACGAGGTTGGAAAAGAAGGGAAGACAGATCAAAGGAGTTCTGAAGGGTTTTCTGTAGAGTTCGCAATCAAATAACAAATTTGATCAAAAACCAAGTAAAACAGACGAACGAAAGTATATCAATAAAGAAAATGCGGATTCCAAGGATTCAAGGTCATTGTCTATACGCACGGACTCAGGAAATCTCTCAAAAGATCTATGGTTACAAACTTCAGGGAAGAACGTTTCTAAACTGATAGTCTATTACCGGTTAAGTCTCAAGACTATTTAGTTCCAAACCAACTACCTATTACCGGGTAAGTCTCAAGGTAGAGAGGTAGGAAATTCTAAACAAACCAAAATCCGAACTAAGGGAAAAGTAAACCATTACCGGGTAAGTCTCAGGTATTACCCTACTTAGGACAGAATCTAGGCACACTCAACCCAAAAGAGGTTTTCACCTCTATTACCTATGGTCGAACACTCAAGTATCCAAGCGGAACATTACCGGGTAGGTCTCAATTCCGGTTTAGGTTACTAGCTAGATGAATTCTAACTAGGTTCAAGAACAAGCCAACCAAAGGATTTCAAAGCTATTCAAACAAAGCAATAAGCACAATTCCATCATAGTCCGGGTATAAACAAATCCCAATTCACCTTGGATCCACAAGAGTTTTAGTTAACAATCGACATTTCAAACGCAATCATCAATCCACTCAATTCAATGGAAGAAGCAATCATCAATCCAAGCAATTATCAATCCAATCAATTCAATCAATTCAAGAGAGAATGCATAAACAAGAATCTAAAATAGAGATTAAAGAAGAAACTCAGCTTTATTGATAGAGGATTAGCAAAACGTCAAATTCCCCAATATTCGCGAAGTTCCTCCAAGCTCAACAATGGTCTATGGCAAAGGGAGAAGAAAAGGGGAAAAAAGCTCTCTCCAAAGGAGCTCGAAATTCGAATGAAACGGGAACCCCCGGAAATCATTTAGGGCTTTCCTTTTATATCCCGCAACGGGCTGCCCTAAAACAAATCCGAAAATTAACGAAATAAATCGGCGAACAAGAATCTTGGTCGGTGACCGAGATTTTTGAAAGTCGGGGCCGAGATTTGCTTCGTGATCCAGCGTTGACGAAATCTCGGTCAGAAATCTCGGTCAAATGTGACAAATCTCGGCCGAGATCGGGACCGAGATGGGGACCGAGATTCTTCGACAAAAACTTCTAATATGGGATCTCGGTCGAGCTGGCTTGGATCTCGGCCGAGATCATGTGGATCTCGACCGAGATTGCTCCAATCTCGTGCGTTTTGTCTTGACTCGTCTTTTCCTCCTTTCCCGTGCCTGCGTGATCGCTCCTAAGTGTCCATCCCGAGGCCTGATCCTCAAATACATCGTTTTAGCTCCGAAACACGCCAAAATACCTACAAAGACACCAAAAGTGTGTGTAGACATCTATACTCGCAAAGTCTCATTAAACAAGTATAAAGAACACAACTTAAGGCTAAAACATGCATGCGGGAAAAGGGAAAACTAACTATATGCTCTACTAAACTAGGTCAATAATTCATGTTATCAAAATACCCCATACTTATCTTTGCTTGTCCCCAAGCAAATAATAAATTCAAGGCAAGATAGCATGAATCATCTATGCTAAACAAAAACAAAAACTCTTTTTGTTAGTGCTTCTATTCACGATCACTTTCAGAGTGTAGTCACAAGGCTAAAGACATATTTCGATAAAGGTCAAGTAAGATAGACAAGATATGGGATAATCACACCTTGCACGGAATCCAAAATCATCATTTAAACTACCAATGTCTAAAATTCATGAAAAATCCAAGTTTAGGCCATGAAGTCAATTACATGTATGCAAAGATCAATAGGACTTAACAAATAAAGACCAAGAAACGTGATAAAGGTAGGATGTGTATAGATCATGTGGTGGAAATCCGGGAAAGAGGACAACACAACATTTTTCTTTTCTTTCTTCTTTCTCGACATACATCCTTTCTTTTCATGCATTTTTTTTTTGAGTGAAAGGCATAGGTGCACAATAGCCGAAACCTTGGTGTTTAGTTTCCTTCACGTACCTTACACCAAAGTGCACATACCAAATCAACTCTAGGTAATGTTTTTAAAACTAATCCGACTTTGGCAAGACACAAACACCCGATTATGTGAATGGTGCCGAGTTACTCATCTTCATAGCCAACAAAACCCATAGAAAGCTTTTGCTTTCAATTCACATATCACAAATCAAACAACTTCTTCACATATTGCACATAATTCACTTTTCACAATTAAGCATACACCTTCAAACTTCACTTTCCTAATTCTCGGATGGGTCATAAGGGGCAAATAAATTCAATGTTTGAGGTACTGAAAATGGTAAAGAAGAGAAGAAGAAGAATTCGAATTGCCTAAGTCATTTCTGTGCAATGTAAAAGAACTCATCATATAGCTTCAACTTTTCAAGATCAATCCGATTAAACAAGGTAATCCAAATAAATCATATAGATTACAAACAAGGCATTCAAATCCCATAATTTCCATTAATTCAATTATAGCTCAAAATAAACATCGATAGCCAAATTAACATACACAATTTCCTCATTAAGGTCACATCAATCCTAGAAGCACAAATTTTTTTGAAAATTTCTGATTTTTTTGGATTTTCATATAAAATGCAGTACAAATAAAAGAAACATGTTAAAAGGTATTGCAAGCATCCTACCCCATACTTAAATCTCGCATTGTCCCTAATGTGAATAATAAATATGAAGTAAAAACAATACTCACAATGTAAGACTGAAGAAGGCATCCGGCGTGTTTCCTCTTCGACTTACTTCGTTTCTCGTCTTTTATAGCAATTTCCTCGCCTTAAGCTCGTTATGAGTGCTGCCTCCCGTATCTTTTTTACCACGTCACCTAGGTCCTGCAAAGACCCAACAAAGAACGCGCAAAAATGCAAAAGAAAAAAGCAAAAAAAAAAAGACGAAAAGACGAAAAGACTCTTACCTCGGGTTGCCTTCCAAGAAGCGCTTGGTTTAAGGTCTCTAGCCGGACCTAACTCCTTTAAAGCATCAAGTGAGATGGATAGGTGAAAGTTTTTCCACCGGAAGTTCCGGTGTATACCTCTTCAACCTATGTCCATTCACTTTAAAAATGCCGGAGTTTTCACCCCATACTTCGACAACTCTCTGGGGGAAAATCTTCTTCACAAAATAAGGTCCCGTCTATCGTGACCTTAACTTTCCTGGAAAAAGTCGGAGCCTAGAATTAAAGAGAAGAACAAGATCACCTTCTTTGAAGTTCTTAGGCAATATGTGCTTGTCATGCCACTTCTTTGTTCTTTCCTTGTAGATCCGTGCATTCTCATATGCATTCATCCGGATCTCCTCCAGCTCGTTGATGTCCAACAACCTCTTTTCTCCGGCTTCTTTTATATCAAAGTTTAGCCATTTCACGGCCCAATATGCTCTATGCTCCAACTCTACAGGCAAATGACATGATTTCCCATAAACAAGTTGATAAGGAGTAGTACCTATGGGAGTCTTGTATGCTGTCCTATAAGCCCAGAGTGCATCATCAAGCTTCATTGCCCAATCTTTCCTTGAGCGAGACACTGTCTTCTCTAGGATCCCCTTGATTTCTCTATTCGAAATTTCCACTTGGCCACTGGTTTGGGGATGATATGGGGTTGCAACCTTGTGAATTACCCCATACTTGGACAAAAGTGACTCAAAGTTTCTGGCTGTGAAATGCTTCCCTCCATCACTAATAATGACACGTGGTGTGCCAAATCTAGGGAAGATAGTTCGGTTGAAAATTTTAATCACAACTTTAGCGTCATTTGTGGGTGAGGCTATAACTTCAACCCATCTAGATACATAATCAACCGCTAAAAGAATGTAAAGGTTCCCGCATGAGGATGGGAAAGGTCCCATGAAGTCAACACCCCATACATCAAAAATCTCAACTTCTTGGATGTTGTTCAAAGGCATCTCATTCCTCCTAGATATGTTGCCCGTCCTTTGGCATGAATCACAAGCAGTGACGAATAACTACACATCTCTGAAAAGATTAGGCCAAAAGAATCCAGATTGCAATACCTTGGCACTAGTCTTGTGAGCACTAGCATGTCCTCCACAGGGCAATGAATGACAATGTCGGATGACACTCTCAATCTCGTCGTCTGGGACGCATCTTCTAAGGATTTCCTCGGGTCCTCTCTTGAATAGTAGTGGTTCATTCCAATAGTAATGTCTCACATCCTTGTAGAATTTCTTCCGTTGGGAATGAGATAAACCTGGAGGAATTTCACCACAAACTAAATAATTAACAATGTCAGCAAACCAAGGTTCCTTTTCACCTGAAATTTGGAGGATATATTTCTCCATCATGTGGAGATGTTCATCCGGAAATGCATCGTCAATAGGGATGTCATCCCCTTCCATAAGTTCTGGAGGTAATCTGCTAAGATGATCAGCTACAGAGTTTTCGGACCCCTTCTTATCTCTAATCTCAAGATCAAATTCTTGAAGGAGAAGAATCCACCGGATAAGACGTGGCTTTGCATCCTTCTTGGTGAGAAGGTACCGAATCGCAGCATGATCCGTGTACACAATCACCTTAGCTCCTACAAGATAGGAACGGAACTTCTCAAATGCGTAGACGACGGCTAGGAGCTCCTTTTCAGTAGTTGCATAATTCAGCTGAGCTCCATCAAGCGTCTTGCTAGCATAGTAAATAGCATGCGTAAGTCCTTCCTTCTTTTGTCCTAGCACCGCTCCTACTGCGAAGTTGCTTGCATCACACATCACCTCAAACGGAAGAGACCAATCGGGAGGTTGCATGATTGGAGCAGTGATGAGAGCTTCCTTCAACCTAAAAAAAGCATTAAGGCATTCCTTCGAGAAAACAAACTGAACATCCTTGATTAGTAGGTTAGTCAAAGGTTTAGCAATTTTAGAGAAATCTTTTATAAATCTCCGGTAAAAACCGGCATGTCCTAGAAAACTTCTTACCCCTTTGACTGATGATGGTGGAGGTAGCTTCTCAATAGTCTCAATCTTGGCCTTATCAACCTCAATTCCACGGTTAGATATCAAGTGACCTAACACAATACCTTCCCTAACCATGAAATGGCATTTCTCCCAATTGAGAACAAGATTACAATCCTCACATCTTTGTAAGACCAAAGACAGGTTAGCCAAACATTCATCAAAAGAGGATCCATAAATAGAAAAATCATCCATAAAGACTTCCATGATGTTTTCAATATATTCAGAAAAATTGACATCATGCATCTTTGGAAAGTAGCAGGAGCATTACATAAACCGAAAGGCATTCTCCTATAAGAAAAGGTACCCCAAGGACAAGTAAAAGTGGTTTTCTCTTGGTCATCCGGATGGATGGGGATCTGGAAAAAACCACTATACCCATCTAGGTAGCAAAAGTAAGAGTGTTGGGCTAGCCTTTCTAACATTTGGTCAATGAAGGGTAAAGGAAAGTGATCTTTCCTAGTAGCATGATTCAACTTCCTATAATCAATCCACATCCTCCATCATGTCACAGTCCTAGTCGGGATCAACTCATTCTTTTCATTAGTTATGACAGTCATCCCACCTTTCTTAGGTACAACATGTACTGGACTAACCCACTTACTATCCGAGATGGGAAATATAATTCCCGCATCAAACAACTTAAGGATCTCCTTCTTAACTACCTCTTTCATGTTAGGATTCAATCTCCTTTGAGGTTCTCTAGAAGGCCTATGTCCATCATCTAACAAGATCATGTGCATGCACATAGAAGGATTAATCCCTATGAAGTCATCTATAGTGTAGCCCAAAGCTTTTCTATGCATCTTAAGCTCTTTCAATAACTTCTCGAGTTCAAGTTCATTCAAGCTAGCACTAACAATGACGGGATAAGATGAGTTAGAACCAAGAAAGGCGTACCTTAGGTGTGTCGGAAGAGGCTTCATCTCGACCTTAGGAGGATCCGGTTCTTCTTCAGAAATCTCGGCCAACTCTTCCCGGTGGAGATGAAGGATCTCGGCCCGAGCTGAGGTGAATCTCGGCCGAGATAGGGTAAATCTCGGCCGAGATTTTTTGGTCTCGGCCGAGATGCCCTGATCTTCTGAAACTGAAACTTTCTGTTGCCAAATCTCGGCCGAGATTTTTTGGATCTCGGCCGAGATGCCATTTGCTTCTGTCAGTTCTTCGAATCTTGATTCCTCGTTGATGGGAAGAAGTCCTAAAACTTTGTTCGCTATTTTCACGACCCTATAAACTTTTATCAATAATGATAAAAGCTCACAGGTTAGTAAAAACACGGTATGTTTTAAATTTATAAACAAGAAATAAACACCCAATTTGTAACGAACCCACAATGTATGGGTCAATTACAGTTAGGGTAAGTATTCCAAGGTCGAACTCAGGGACTAAATGTTTGGAATGCAAATGTGATCACAGATAGCGTAAATCAAAATAAAAGAACGAGGTTGGAAAAGAAGGGAAGAAAGATCAAAGGAGTTCTGAAGGGTTTTCTGTAGAGTTCGCAATCAAATAACGGATTTGATCGAAAACCAAGTAAAACAGACAAACGAAAGTATATCAATAAAGAAAAATGCGGATTCCAAGGATTCAAGGTCATTGTCTATACGCACGGACTCAGGAAATCTCTCAAAAGATCTATGGTTACAAACTTTAGGGAAGAACGTTTCTAAGCTGATAGTCTATTACCGGGTAAGTCTCAAGACTATCTAGTTCTAAACCAACTACCTATTACCGGGTAAGTCTCAAGGTAGAGAGGTAGGAAATTCTTAACAAACCAAAATCCGAACTAAGGGAAAAGTAAACCATTACCGGGTAACTCTCAGGTATTACCCTACTTAGGACAGAATCTAGGCACACTCAACTCAATAGAGGTTTTCACCTCTATAACCTATGGTCGAACACTCAAGTATCCAAGCGGAACATTACCGGGTAGGTCTCAATTCCGGTTTAGGTTACTAGCTAGATGAATTCTAACTAGGTTCAAGAACAAGCCAACCAAAGGATTTCAAAGCTATTCAAACCAAGCAATAAGAACAATTCCATCATAGTCCGGGTATAAACAAATCCCAATTCACCTTGGATCCACAAGAGTTTTAGCCAACAATCGACATTTCAAACGCAATCATCAATCCACTCAATTCAATGGAAGAAACAATCATCAATCCAAGCAATTCAATGGAAGAAGCAATTATCAATCCAATCAATTCAAGAGAGAATGCATAAACAAGAATCTAAAATAGAGATTAAAGAAGAAACTCAGCTTTATTGATAGAGGATTAGCAAAATGTCAAATTCCCCAATATTCGCGAAGTTCCTCCAAGCTCAACAAGTTCAACAATGGCTAACAATGGTCTATGGCAAAGGGAGAAGAAAAGGGGAAAAAATCTCTCTCCAAAGGAGCTCAAAATTCGAATGAAACGGGAACCCCCGGAAATCATTTAGGGCTTTCCTTTTATATCCCGCAACGGGCTGCCCTAAAACAAATCCGAAAATTAACGAAATAAATCGGCGAAGAGGAATCTCGGTCGGAGACCGAGATTTATGAATGTCGGGGCCGAGATTTGCTTCGTGATCCAGCGTTGACGAAATCTCGGTCAGAAATCTCGGTCAAATGTGAAAAATCTCGGCCGAGATGGAACAAATCTCGGCAGAGATCGGGACCGAGATGGGGACCGAGATTCTTCGACAGAAACTCCTGATATGGGATCTCGGTCGAGCTGGCTCGGATCTCGGCCGAGATTTCTCGGATCTCAACCGAGATTGCTTCAATCTCGTGCGTTTCGTCTTGGCTCGTCTTTTCCTCCTTTCCCGTGCCTGCGTGATCGCTCCTAAGCGTCCATCCCGAGGCCTGATCCTCAAATGCATCGTTTTAGCTCCGAAACACACCAAAATACCTACAAAGACACCAAAAGCGTGTGTAGACATCTATACTCGCAAAGTCTCATTAAACAAGTATAAAGAACACAACTTAAGGCTAAAACATGCATGCGGAAAAAGGGAAAACTAACTATATGCTCTACTAAACTAGGTCGATAATTCATGTTATCATTGTTGTTGTTGAGCTTGAGAGCCAGCTGAAGAGGTGTTTGTGATCTTTCCCTTGCCTAGACCAGCAGTGGAGGTAAGCTCCTTGCTTCTCCTTCCCTTCTTTCTTCCTTCCTTCTCTTCCTTAGCTTAAGATTAGATCACGGGAAGAGACGAAGAGGAATCGCCGGATCACTTTCTGCACTGTCGCCGCCCCCCCTGCTGGAGCCGTGTAACAGCGCCTGCGCCGTGCCTGCGTTGCCTGCGGCCACTGTCACCGCGCCTGCGACTGAGCCTTGCCGCGCATGCGGTTTACCTTGTTCCGCCCCTGCGTCTTTCCGTTCCGTAGGTGCGTTTTGTGCAGGATCTACTTAGAGTAGTATGATCCTTTCCTTTCCTAGTATGAGTGGGTTAGTAGCATGCTAGGTACGTGTATGAGGTTAGAATGATGATGAGTATGATATCGTTTATGCCGGTTATGGCTTTGAGGTTTATGAGTTGAGATATGATCCTTATGGATCCCTTGGGTCTAGGTGTGACCCCTTTGATGGATATGAGTTGATATATTGTATGCCTTGTTATTAGGCAGTGTTGATCTCCAGTGTTGGAGCTGATCGGGTTTGAGACTACTACGAGGTTGAGGTAAGTCCATAGGACTTACTTAGCTACCATCCTTATATTGGATGTATGCATGAGTGGTGATTATTATATGCTTTATAGCATGCGATAGTGATGATTACCGACCTATTGTTTAGTGACCGCCCATTGTAGTGGTTATGACAACCTGCCTTTCATCCCGTAGTGGAGTCTGGGAGGTTCTCTGTAGTTAGGTCAGATCTGGTATACGGGAAGGGCACTCACCACTCCTTATGGTATACGGGATCGTGCGCTTATACCACTCCAGCTGACTATAGCACTCAGAGGCGAGGATTATATTCCTCGTGTCACACACACACACACACACACACACACACACATATATATACGATTATGTGATTGGACGTTATAAAGATAATAAACCGGGTAAATGTGTGATAGCATGATGAGGTGTTTATGTTTCTCTGATGTGTGTTTGTGCTTCTGCATCTTCCTATATATGTGTATGGTTAGCTAACGGTTTTATACCGTGTTGTAGATCCTTTGCAGGTTAGGAGAGCAGCAGAGTGATCCATAGGGGTGATCCGCTGAGGGCTCCGTACACTGTGATTATATGTGGGATACGGGATATTTTATGATGTACGGTCTTGTGTTTTGATTTGTATTTAGCGGTTCTTCTGTATTACCTTTTGATATGTGTATATATATATATATATATATATATATATATATCAGTTTGATGTTTTGTTTTAATCTATTTGTGCCTTGATGTAAGATTCAGTGAACTTGTTATCAAGCTAGGGTTAGGATCCATTGTGAGATCCTAG